>CM017193.1:25032117-25140001 GCA_004837865.1 Musa balbisiana | reverse complement strand
CTCGCGTTGTGGCCGACTCGACCCTGAAACCATCAATAATTTCTCGAACGATCTCAAAATCGCTATTGCAAACCCAATCTGGAAAGCTGTCTCCAAGTCCCATGAGAATGACTACGAAGCAACCAGGGTAAATTTTAGGCCCCCAAACCATCGCCTTAGGGGCCTACGGAGAGGATTTCTTTGCTCGGGGCGCAAAAAAGGAGTTGCATGCTTAACTTTATAGTTCTGATAGGATCCGATGCTTTAGTGCTGATATGATCGCACCTATTCTGCATGCGTTGAACCTCGCCTATGTGTGTGTCACGTTTGACGACGGGATGGGTGAGAGCCGCTTGCACATATGGCCAGCTCGACACTGACCCCATCGGTACTTTCACGAATGATCTCAGAATCATTATTGCAATCTCAATCCAGAAAGCTCACTCCGAGCCCTAGAGGTTGACTACGGAGCCATAAGGGCAAATTCCAAGCCCCGAAACCATCGCCTCGGGGACCTACGGAGAGGTTTTCGTTCGCTTCCTTCACGACTTCCACTCAGACTCTTATTTCGTTCAACTCCTAATTCCTCTCTAAGAAATAACCTCCAAACCCTAGCCGACCTCTTCACCTCTTTAATAAGGGTCGGCTTAGGTAGGTTTTACATGAATGCCCCTATCAATTAGAACTCTCCTAGCTAGAGTCCTAACATCAATTCCCCATCAATTGTAGATTGAAGAGATTATTTCTAGAAAATCCAGTATAATACCGCATAAAAATGGTAGATTGAAGAGATATTATTCAAATGGAGTCTAATACCCCATCAATGAAAGAAGTCAGGCTATTCGATTTCTCATATTTGAACGAGAGCGAATGGAGTCCTGTCGTGAGATTGGCACTCTAAATGGCTCAGAACGAGGCCGGAATGAATGAGTTGACTTGGATCTAAAGCGGAATCATGGCTTAGAGGATTCCTTTCCGCCTGCTCTCTGAAAATAGAAATAAAACCTTTCACACTAATCCAGTTACGTGGGGCCTTTCGATTTGAGGGTTATTTACTTCACTGAACTAATTCTGTAGGAGGAAATATGGATTTGAGAATGAACAAAGTACTAACTTCCGGCAAAACAAAACCCGGTGACAAAAGCATCAATGCTCATAATCCAGAAAGACGCCCAGCTAGACACTCATCCGATCAAGTATAGAACAGAACGACTATAACCTAAACTCTCACAAGAAACAAGTAAAGTCCTTTGAGACTAAGACCAAAAAAGAAAGCAGTAATAATGCATTTAGCCAAACCCACAGGACTCGGTTGCAAACTCCGGCACGTGAAGTAACTCGCTAATGTGTCTTAGGTGATTTGGAGTTGGAAAGCCCTAATATATACTCAATTAAGTAATAAGACTTGCTCTCTGCTCCGCATTTGATTCTCGAGTAGATTCCACTTATAAATATGAGAAAAGTAGAATAGGGCGAACAGCAGCTGACGAGCGCCTCAACCGATTCATTGCAAAAAATCCATCTTACGCCTCTACTCCTTATTATGATCCTGCAGATGATATCGTTGACTCAACAAGAACGAAACCGCCTGCTTACTTTCGAACTACTGCTAGGAATGTAAACTCCTGCTAGCACAACGTCTTTTAACTCCACTCTCAAGTAAGAATGGAAGTGAAGCTGACTTACCTCTTAACCGGCCTGTACAAAATTCAGTCTCTTGCCTTGACTTTCCAGTTCTCATCTCGCAAACACTGGAATAGGAATGGAACTTGCGCCAACAGCTCTATTTGATCCAGCTTCTTTTCTTCTCAGTAAAGAAAGGCAATCAAGTCAATCTTTTGAGTGTTTCATAAGTCACTCTGGTCAACCACTACTCAGGAAAACCTTATTGTCTGTTCCAACTCAATAAAGAAGCGACCCAGATTTCTGATCCCAAAAATGACAACACTAAGTACTAAGGCGTCAGTGGCGTCAGTGAGTTGGCAATAAGAAAGGCTACAATCTTTTCTTGCTCTGCTCAATTCTGATTTTGCATAAGTTGTGTGTAAGGCAAGAGATAGAGAAAATTCATGAGTTGGCACATCCTTTTGAGTCCTTTAACGTAGGATCAACTCATCTTACGTGAGAATCTACAAGTACAAGTCCAAAATCCATGTATTAACTTCTTTCTTTATTTCGTTGCCCTAACAGATTCAAGTAGAACAGTCAAATCCATTTAGTGCATAAACGGGAGAATCTCTAATTGACCGAACTTAACTCAAACCTTAGCCGATGTAGTAACTCGAAACTCACTTATTGCTGACATATGTATTATGACTTATAAATCGCAGGTAGAGGGGCAACCTCATCAAACTCGAACTGTGGATTCATTACTTTAAGAATCGATTGCTGCTTCATAAGGAAGATATATTGGCTATCAAGAGTAGAATTCTTAGTGGAAAGTAAATGCGCCAGCCTATGTAATATGGCCCTTAGTCTAATAATTGATTCTAATAGCACTAGGCATGCCGGTAGGCTCTAAAGAGTTCCACTCCTACTTGAGACTCATTCCTACTTTCCTAGACCACTTAGCCCTAAAGAAGTCCTATCTTCTTACCTTTACTTGAAAGAAAGAAGAGCGTCTGCATCCTAACCACTACCCTTGAACATAAAGCAAGCCGCCGCCTTTCACTCCATACACTCGTCTTAAGTACACACCGAACAAGCAAGGACTTCTGCAATAAGACTTGTTGAACCGCTTGTCGACAACACATATCACTTTTGAACAGCGAATTCTCTAGGATACAAGGTCAAGAAAAGAAAGAGATTCAAGGACGAAAGTTGTGAGTCACGAAGGAAGCTGTTGATAAAGTTATTGGATTGGAGTCAGCAGGGAAGTGACTTGCTTCTACTTATATCGTAATGAGGTTAAGATTCAGGTACTATTTCCCACGGAGCGGTAAAGTGGAAAGAGAACCAACCGTATAGCAAGCGGGAAGGAAAGGGAGTTTTTAGGAGATCAAATCTTATCTGCGCTAACTTGAAGGTAAAATCTAGCACTAACTATGTTTGCCGGAGCAAGCAATGGTTAGCTCTTGTATAGAACGAGGTCAGATGACACAATTATATACCATGTCAACCATCAAGTAAGAATGAAAGTGAACTAGAGGGGTCTCGTTGCTTGTCTCCTTGTCTATACTTCGCTTGGTCGAACACAGGACATTATTCTGATAACGGGAGAGTCTAACTTCTAAGATTCAACAAGAACCGAACTAGCTTCATACGGAATTGAGGCACCTCGAGGAGAAAGACACTCTACTGAAGTACAACGTGCATCAGAAGCACAAACCAACTATAAGGCTAATTTCCGCCGAGAGCCAAAAAGAAGCTGTGTATTTACAAACACTGTGTTACTTATCGACAATTCCATGAAATCAAAAGTTCCAGAAGTGCTTGTCCTTGTGCGTGCGAATGTTGCAGTTCGAGAATCATCTGCAGAAGCAGAGCGGTTAAGGGAATAATATCTTACAAGCAAGGAAGCCATAGCTATAAGTGACAGAGTGGAGTTCTGTTAGGACTCTAGCTAGGAGAGTCCTAATTGATTGGGGCATTCATGTAAAACCTACCTAAGCCGACCCTTATTAAAGAGGTGAAGAGGCCGGCTAGGGTTTAGAGGTTATTTCTTAAAGAAGAATTAGGAGTTGTAAAGGAATAGGAGTCTTGAGTAGAAGTCTTAATTGAGTAAGAGTCTTGAGTAGGAGTCCTATTAGGAGTTAGGGTTTAGACACCCTATAAATAGTCATGTATTCATCCTCTTTTGATAAGCAATAGATGAATCTTTTCTGCAGCCTTTGAGCAGCAACTTGGAGGAAGGAACCCCTATAGAGTTCTAGGAGGCCGATCCCCTAAAGAGATCAACCCCAAGCTTAGAATCTGCAAGGGTTCTAACACTTGGTATCAGAGCAGCGTTCTTGGCGTCTCGCTGCCCTTTCCACAGCCGTCCATCTTCCCTCCATAGCCGCCCAAAGCAATTCCCACAATTGCTTAAAAGATCGTCACCAAATCCCACCGTCATCCCCACCACCGCAGATCATCTTTTGATCTCCCCGTGAATTGCAACAGGTTCTGATTTCCTACCTTGCTGCTGCTGCAATTTAGTTATCTTTATTCGAAAATCCAAAAAAAAAAAAATTTATTCCTATATTGCTGCATAAACTTTTCGTCGCAAAGTTTTCATCTCTACGACGAAAGATACATTGCAGAATTCCAACCGCATAGCACAGTTTGTTTGATCTTCCTACTATATTTTTTTTGTCCAAATTTCTACGGAATTTTTATGATAGCTTTGACACTTCCAAACAGTAGATTTCCCTTTTGTTTCATCAAAAAATTCTCAATATAAACTGCTGATCTTTTACATCCAATCTGCTACAATTGAAAATCTGTGCTGTAGAAAATTTCAGCCGCATATTGTTGCCTTAACCGATCTATTTGCAATATTTTTTGAACAAAATTTCCTATAAACTTCATAAATCATCTTGGCTTCCATCTAAGATTGATCGATTGAGGAATTCATCTCTAAAAACGATTTTGTGTTGCTGTAAATTTTCGTCGCAACCCGCTGAAATTTTTCGACGAGAATTCTGCTATCGTGACTTGCACCAATTTCCCTGCTATTATACTGCCGAAATTTTTTTGATTAAATTGGACATCTTTGCTGTCATATAAACTGAGATTTTACGGTCAATTCCCCCCTCAAATCTCTCAAGTTTTTGGTGGAAATCTCGTCGAGAAATCGCTGTTTCTTCGACGACAATTCTGCTCTTACAAGACAACACAATTCTGCAGCAAACTTCCACTGATTTCTATCAAACCTTTGCTGCCATCTACCACAGATTTAAAACTTTCATCCACAACCCTAAAACTCCACCAAACCACACCCTCAAACTACACCCAAAACAGCCACAAAATAAGCCTAAATCGCAGCCTACATCCACCAATCCACCAACCCTTACGACCATCACTCCTCTTAACCTATACATGCCTTTAACTCGACAACAAAAAAGAGATCTTAATATCACAGGTTTGGAGGCATATAGTATGGCATCTGAAGAGGCAATCAATGCTAAATTTGAAGCCTTCGAGGCGCGAATAGAGGATAAGATTCGGACTCTCTTTACCGAACTCAGTTTGGGCCGACCACTAAGCCCGAAGAAATCACATCAAGGAGAGAGCTCTAACCAATCGCACCAAGCCCGAAGAGATGACTTCCAAGAGAGGGGAGGTTCTATGACTGACCTCAACTATCCACGCATGAGGGTGGACTTCCCTAGATGGGAAGAAGGAGACCCGATTGGTTGGATCTCGCGTGCAGAGCGATATTTTCGGTACCACAAAACCGTGGACGCATCTATGGTGGAAATTGCAGCTATACATCTTGAAGGGTTTGATTGGTTTGAACACACTCATGGAGTACTCTCATGGCGGCAATTCAAAGAAGGACTGCTAATCCGCTTCGGACCAACCGATTACGAGAACATTGACGGACAACTAGCAAAGATCCGACAAACCTCCACCATTCAGGAATACCAAACCAGGTTTGAAAGATTATCTAATCAAACTCGTGATTGGTCCGAAAAACAGCTATTGGGGACCTTCATTGAGGGCTTGAAGCCGGAGATCCGGGGAGAAGTTAAAGCGCGACAACCATACACGCTTATGGCAGCCATCTCTTTCGCACGACTTCAAGAGGAGCGATTGAACCATGAAGCCCGGAGGACTAGGATCGCTCCTCGACCTGCAATACTAAAGCCCTCAGCTCCCCCTACTATTAACCGAGCACCTGCACCAAAAAGGTTGACAAGAGAAGAGCTTCGGGAGCGATCTGCGAAGGGGTTATGTTGGCATTGCGACGAGCCGTGGAGCCGCCAGCATCGCTGTAGAAAAGGGAGGCTTCTTATGATTGAACCAGTAGAAGAAGAGGTCATTGAACATCCAGAAGAGAGCTTTGAACATAATGAAGAAAATGTGGAAGAAGAGCCACAATCAACCGACGTTACGGTACACGCATTAGCTGGCTACTCCAACCCGCAAACGATGAAAGTTGGAGGTCTTCTCAAACAACAACCGATCACTGTTCTCATCGACACGGGCAGCACTAATAACTTCCTAAACAGTAAGGTTGCTGCTCGGATGGCACTACATATAGAAGGTTGCAGCAAGTTCGATGTAAAGGTTGCTGATGGCAGAATCCTAAAGTGCGACCAAAGATGTCCGCAGATGAAACTATTGCTGCAAGACCAAGAAATTATGACCGACTTCTTCCTCCTACCAATTGATGACTATGAGGCCATGTTTGGCATAGAATGGCTGACTACACTAGGTGATGTCTCTTGGAACTTTTCTAAATTAATTATGAAATTCTACTGCAAAGGCAAACAGATCATCCTACACGGGAAGCGTGGAAGCAACGTAACCACCGTTTCAACCCAACGAATGGAGAAAGTTTTGCACAAGGTAAATGGTGGCTTTTTGATGCATCTCCAGCAGCAACCAGAGGGGAAGAAAATAGAGATTAAAGATCAAAATCTTGCCCAATTGCTTGCTGAATTTGCTGACATTTTTGCTGAACCACGCGGTCTTCCTCCTTTTCGGCAACATGACCATCGGATTCCAATCCTTCCGGGCAAGCCACCAGCGAACACTCGACCGTACCGATATCCTCACCTCCAAAAGGATGAAATTGAAAAGATCGTAAAGGAGATGCTTGAAATAGGAGTGATTCGGCCAAGTTGTAGCCCCTATTCCTCACCGGTGCTACTTGTACGCAAGAAGGACGGAACTTGGCGGATGTGCATTGACTATCGAGCTTTAAATGGCATCACTGTCAAGGACAAGTACCCAATACCAGTGGTGGATGAACTTCTTGATGAATTAAAAGGAGCCCGAGTCTTCACGAAGTTAGATCTCCGATCCGGTTACCACCAAATTCGAGTATGTGAAGACGACATTCCAAAAACTGCATTCCGCACACATGATGGCCATTATGAATTCTTGGTAATGCCTTTTGGACTCACTAATGCTCCTTCAACCTTTCAAAGTCTCATGAACGATATTTTTCGGAGCTTTCTTCGCAAATTTGTGTTGGTATTTTTCGATGATATTCTCATTTATAGCCCTTCTCTTGAGAGTCACTTTCAGCATTTACGGATTGTTTTGACGATCCTTCGGGAGAATACTCTTTTTGTTAAACAACCAAAGTGCAGCTTTCTCCAGCAAAAAGTAGAGTACCTTGGGCACATAATATCAGAAGAAGGGGTGGCGGTAGACCCAACAAAAATTGAGGCAATGCAAGGCTGGCCGAAACCTACAAACGTGAAATTACTGCGTGGGTTCCTTGGACTAACGGGCTACTATCGAAAATTTGTTAAGGACTATGGGAAGATCAGCGCACCCCTTACATCTCTACTGAAAAAAGATGCCTTCCAATGGTCAGACAAAGCCTCCGCTGCCTTCGACAAACTTAAGGCAGCCATGACAATGACGCCGGTGCTAGCACTACCAGATTTCAGTCGACCCTTCATCATTGAGGCTGACGCATCTGGAGTCGGAATTGGAGCCGTTCTCATGCAAGATGGTCGACCACTCGCATACACTAGCAAGGCATTGTCTCCCTCCCATCAAAATATGTCAGTATATGATAAGTAGATGCTAGCCATTGTGCACGCAGTAACGAGGTGGAGACCCTACCTGATTGGCCGACAATTTCAAATTAAAACCGACCATAGAAGTCTCAAATACTTTTTAGAGCAAAAGATATCATCCCCTGAGCAGCAAAAATGGGTAACCAAACTTCTTGGATTCGATTATGAAATTATTTATAAAAAGGGGAAAGAAAACGTTGTTGCAGATGCACTCTCACGACTACCTGAGCAAGCTAAGGTTTCAGCCATCTCCCTTCCTACCACCAGCCTTCTTGAAGACATTAGAGAAGAATGGAAGAAGGATCCAGAGATTAGCAACACCATAAAAAAATTGGAGGAGGACCCAAATGCAATAGCCCACTACACTTGGGATTCGAGGGATCTACGCTACAAAGGTCGCATTGTGCTTATACCTGACTCCCCTTGCATCACAATTATCCTGCATGAAATGCACTCCACACCTTTAGCAGGGCACTCCGGATTTCTGAGAACCTACAAAAGAGTGAAGCAAAATTTTTATTGGAAAGGGATGAAAAACATTATTGCTGAATATGTGGCACGATGTGATGTTTGTCAACAGCACAAGGGTGAAACAGTGGCAAATCCAGGGAAGCTACAACCACTACCTATACCGGACTCAGTGTGGACTGACATATCCATGGACTTCATCGAAGGGCTGCCACCTTCCAAAGGTAAAAGCACAATTCTCGTGGTGGTTGATCGACTTACGAAATATGCTCATTTTTGTGCTATGAGAAATCCCTACACTGCTGCTAGTATTGCCCAGATTTTTATAGAAAATATTGTTAAACTACATGGGATGCCAAGGTCCATTGTAAGTGATCGTGACAAGATCTTCACCAGTAAATTTTGGACCGAGTTATTTCAGTTACAAGGCACCAAACTCAAGATGAGCACAGCATATCATCCACAAACTGACGGCCAAACAGAGGTGGTAAACAGGTGTTTAGAGACATACCTTCGGTGTTACACCAGTGATCGGCCAAAAGAGTGGGCGAAATGGCTTCCCTGGGCCGAATGGTGGTATAATACTACATATCATTCATCTACAAAATGTACCCCTTATGAAGCATTGTATGGTCGGCCAGCCCCTGTGATTCCAAAGTATGTAATTGGCTCGGCCAAGGTAGATCAGGTTGACCAAGAATTGATTGACAGAGACAAACTCCTACAATATTTAAAGGATAATCTCTCTACTGCTCACAGCAGACTAGCAGCAAGCCGACACAGACGAAGCGAAAGAGAATTTTCAGTAGGCGATTGGGTTTATCTTCGCCTACAGCCATACAACAACTCTCAATCAAAACTCGGCCTCCATGAAAGCTATCCCACGTTTTTATGGGCCCTATCAGATATAGAGCGTATTGGAGCCGTGGCGTACGACTTAAATTGGCCTAGTATGCCAAATTCATCCTGTCTTCCACGTGTCATGCCTGAAGCCCAATTGGGAAACACGAGTAGGAGTCCTATTAGGAGTCTTGAGTAGGAGTCCTATTAGGAGTCTTGAGTAGGAGTCCTATTAGGAGTCTTGAGTAGGAGTCCTATTAGGAGTCTTGAGTAGGAGTCCTATTAGGAGTCTTGAGTAGGAGTCCTATTAGGAGTCTTGAGTAGGAGTCCTATTAGGAGTCTTGAGTAGGAGTCCTATTAGGAGTCTTGAGTAGGAGTCCTATTAGGAGTCTTGAGTAGGAGTCCTATTAGGAGTCTTGAGTAGGAGTCCTATTAGGAGTCTTGAGTAGGAGTCCTATTAGGAGTCTTGAGTAGGAGTCCTATTAGGAGTCTTGAGTAGGAGTCCTATTAGGAGTCTTGAGTAGGAGTCCTATTAGGAGTCTTGAGTAGGAGTCCTATTAGGAGTCTTGAGTAGGAGTCCTATTAGGAGTCTTGAGTAGGAGTCCTATTAGGAGTCTTGAGTAGGAGTCCTATTAGGAGTCTTGAGTAGGAGTCCTATTAGGAGTCTTGAGTAGGAGTCCTATTAGGAGTCTTGAGTAGGAGTCCTATTAGGAGTCTTGAGTAGGAGTCCTATTAGGAGTCTTGAGTAGGAGTCCTATTAGGAGTCTTGAGTAGGAGTCCTATTAGGAGTCTTGAGTAGGAGTCCTATTAGGAGTCTTGAGTAGGAGTCCTATTAGGAGTCTTGAGTAGGAGTCCTATTAGGAGTCTTGAGTAGGAGTCCTATTAGGAGTCTTGAGTAGGAGTCCTATTAGGAGTCTTGAGTAGGAGTCCTATTAGGAGTCTTGAGTAGGAGTCCTATTAGGAGTCTTGAGTAGGAGTCCTATTAGGAGTCTTGAGTAGGAGTCCTATTAGGAGTCTTGAGTAGGAGTCCTATTAGGAGTCTTGAGTAGGAGTCCTATTAGGAGTCTTGAGTAGGAGTCCTATTAGGAGTCTTGAGTAGGAGTCCTATTAGGAGTCTTGAGTAGGAGTCCTATTAGGAGTCTTGAGTAGGAGTCCTATTAGGAGTCTTGAGTAGGAGTCCTATTAGGAGTCTTGAGTAGGAGTCCTATTAGGAGTCTTGAGTAGGAGTCCTATTAGGAGTCTTGAGTAGGAGTCCTATTAGGAGTCTTGAGTAGGAGTCCTATTAGGAGTCTTGAGTAGGAGTCCTATTAGGAGTCTTGAGTAGGAGTCCTATTAGGAGTCTTGAGTAGGAGTCCTATTAGGAGTCTTGAGTAGGAGTCCTATTAGGAGTCTTGAGTAGGAGTCCTATTAGGAGTCTTGAGTAGGAGTCCTATTAGGAGTCTTGAGTAGGAGTCCTATTAGGAGTCTTGAGTAGGAGTCCTATTAGGAGTCTTGAGTAGGAGTCCTATTAGGAGTCTTGAGTAGGAGTCCTATTAGGAGTCTTGAGTAGGAGTCCTATTAGGAGTCTTGAGTAGGAGTCCTATTAGGAGTCTTGAGTAGGAGTCCTATTAGGAGTCTTGAGTAGGAGTCCTATTAGGAGTCTTGAGTAGGAGTCCTATTAGGAGTCTTGAGTAGGAGTCCTATTAGGAGTCTTGAGTAGGAGTCCTATTAGGAGTCTTGAGTAGGAGTCCTATTAGGAGTCTTGAGTAGGAGTCCTATTAGGAGTCTTGAGTAGGAGTCCTATTAGGAGTCTTGAGTAGGAGTCCTATTAGGAGTCTTGAGTAGGAGTCCTATTAGGAGTCTTGAGTAGGAGTCCTATTAGGAGTCTTGAGTAGGAGTCCTATTAGGAGTCTTGAGTAGGAGTCCTATTAGGAGTCTTGAGTAGGAGTCCTATTAGGAGTCTTGAGTAGGAGTCCTATTAGGAGTCTTGAGTAGGAGTCCTATTAGGAGTCTTGAGTAGGAGTCCTATTAGGAGTCTTGAGTAGGAGTCCTATTAGGAGTCTTGAGTAGGAGTCCTATTAGGAGTCTTGAGTAGGAGTCCTATTAGGAGTCTTGAGTAGGAGTCCTATTAGGAGTTAGGGTTTAGAAACCCTATAAATAGTCATGTATTCATCCTCTTTTGATAAGCAATAGATGAATCTTTTCTGCAGCCTTTGAGCAGCAACTTGGAGGAAGGAACCCCTATAGAGTTCCAGGAGGCCGATCCCCTAAAGAGATCAACCCCAAGCTTAGAATCTGCAAGGGTTCTAACACTACCCTTCCATTTCAAGAGATTTGCTAGTGGAAGGTGGGAGCCTCGTCGAAGAGGGGCCTCGCAAGTGGATGTAGGTCATTTGACCGAACCACTTTAAAAACGGCGTAATCTCTGGTTTGCATTTCATTGTTGCTATTCACATTACTGCAAACTTTCTTACTTGCTTTATTTACTCATTACCTTAGCTACTCTACTATACGAATACGCTTTCAAGTTCAATTTTTACCATACGAAAGATTTATCAAAACCGACGTTTTAATCCGCTGCACTAATTCACCCCCCCCCCCCCTCTTAGTGCTCTTGATCCTGACAAAGCAATTGTGGGACCTTTTGCAAAACAAGTGTTCCTTATGGTCACAATGGGTTTCTGCTAGGTATCTTTCGAAGGAATCGATTTGGGAAATTTCAACAAGAACATACCACTCTGCAGCTTGGAAAGGAATTTTAAAGGCAAGGAATTGGCTAATCAAACACATTTCGTATGCAATCTCTACTGGAACTAATACTAATATGTGGTACGATCCTTGGGTGAATGGGAAAAGCATATTTCAATTATACGGTGACAGAATACGAAAAGACCTTGGGGCTCTATTAGGACTCTAGCTAGGAGAGTCCTAATTGATTGGGGCATTCATGTAAAACCTACCTAAGCCGACCCTTATTAAAGAGGTGAAGAGGCCGGCTAGGGTTTGGAGGTTATTTCTTAAAGAAGAATTAGGAGTTGTAAAGGAATAGGAGTCTTGAGTAGGAGTCCTATTAGGAGTCTTGAGTAGGAGTCCTATTAGGAGTCTTGAGTAGAAGTCTTAATTGAGTAAGAGTCTTGAGTAGGAGTCCTATTAGGAGTCTTGAGTAGGAGTCCTATTAGGAGTTAGGGTTTAGAAACCCTATAAATAGTCATGTATTCATCCTCTTTTGATAAGCAATAGATGAATCTTTTCTGCAGCCTTTGAGCAGCAACTTGGAGGAAGGAACCCCTATAGAGTTCCAGGAGGCCGATCCCCTAAAGAGATCAACCCCAAGCTTAGAATCTGCAAGGGTTCTAACACTACCCTTCCATTTCAAGAGATTTGCTAGTGGAAGGTGGGAGCCTCGTCGAAGAGGGGCCTCGCAAGTGGATGTAGGTCATTTGACCGAACCACTTTAAAAACGGCGTAATCTCTGGTTTGCATTTCATTGTTGCTATTCACATTACTGCAAACTTTCTTACTTGCTTTATTTACTCATTACCTTAGCTACTCTACTATACGAATACGCTTTCAAGTTCAATTTTTACCATACGAAAGATTTATCAAAACCGACGTTTTAATCCGCTGCACTAATTCACCCCCCCCCCCCTCTTAGTGCTCTTGATCCTGACAAAGCAATTGTGGGACCTTTTGCAAAACAAGTGTTCCTTATGGTCACAATGGGTTTCTGCTAGGTATCTTTCGAAGGAATCGATTTGGGAAATTTCAACAAGAACATACCACTCTGCAGCTTGGAAAGGAATTTTAAAGGCAAGGAATTGGCTAATCAAACACATTTCGTATGCAATCTCTACTGGAACTAATACTAATATGTGGTACGATCCTTGGGTGAATGGGAAAAGCATATTTCAATTATACGGTGACAGAATACGAAAAGACCTTGGGGCTCTATTAGGACTCTAGCTAGGAGAGTCCTAATTGATAGGGGCAATCATGTAAAACCTACCTAAGCCGACCTTATTAAAGAGGTGAAGAGGCCGGCTAGGGTTTGGAGGTTATTTCTTAAAGAAGAATTAGGAGTTGTAAAGGAATAGGAGTCTTGAGTAGGAGTCCTATTAGGAGTCTTGAGTAGAAGTCTTAATTGAGTAAGAGTCTTGAGTAGAAGTCTTAATTGAGTAAGAGTCTTGAGTAGGAGTCCTATTAGGAGTCTTGAGTAGAAGTCTTAATTGAGTAAGAGTCTTGAGTAGGAGTCCTATTAGGAGTCTTGAGTAGAAGTCTTAATTGAGTAAGAGTCTTGAGTAGGAGTCCTATTAGGAGTCTTGAGTAGGAGTCCTATTAGGAGTCTTGAGTAGAAGTCTTAATTGAGTAAGAGTCTTGAGTAGGAGTCCTATTAGGAGTCTTGAGTAGAAGTCTTAATTGAGTAAGAGTCTTGAGTAGAAGTCTTAATTGAGTAAGAGTCTTGAGTAGGAGTCCTATTAGGAGTCTTGAGTAGAAGTCTTAATTGAGTAAGAGTCTTGAGTAGAAGTCTTAATTGAGTAAGAGTCTTGAGTAGGAGTCCTATTAGGAGTCTTGAGTAGGAGTCCTATTAGGAGTCTTGAGTAGGAGTCCTATTAGGAGTCTTGAGTAGGAGTCCTATTAGGAGTCTTGAGTAGAAGTCTTAATTGAGTAAGAGTCTTGAGTAGGAGTCCTATTAGGAGTCTTGAGTAGGAGTCCTATTAGGAGTCTTGAGTAGGAGTCCTATTAGGAGTCTTGAGTAGAAGTCTTAATTGAGTAAGAGTCTTGAGTAGGAGTCCTATTAGGAGTCTTGAGTAGAAGTCTTAATTGAGTAAGAGTCTTGAGTAGGAGTCCTATTAGGAGTCTTGAGTAGAAGTCTTAATTGAGTAAGAGTCTTGAGTAGGAGTCCTATTAGGAGTCTTGAGTAGAAGTCTTAATTGAGTAAGAGTCTTGAGTAGAAGTCTTAATTGAGTAAGAGTCTTGAGTAGGAGTCCTATTAGGAGTCTTGAGTAGAAGTCTTAATTGAGTAAGAGTCTTGAGTAGAAGTCTTAATTGAGTAAGAGTCTTGAGTAGGAGTCCTATTAGGAGTCTTGAGTAGAAGTCTTAATTGAGTAAGAGTCTTGAGTAGAAGTCTTAATTGAGTAAGAGTCTTGAGTAGAAGTCTTAATTGAGTAAGAGTCTTGAGTAGAAGTCTTAATTGAGTAAGAGTCTTGAGTAGAAGTCTTAATTGAGTAAGAGTCTTGAGTAGAAGTCTTAATTGAGTAAGAGTCTTGAGTAGAAGTCTTAATTGAGTAAGAGTCTTGAGTAGAAGTCTTAATTGAGTAAGAGTCTTGAGTAGAAGTCTTAATTGAGTAAGAGTCTTGAGTAGGAGTCCTATTAGGAGTCTTGAGTAGAAGTCTTAATTGAGTAAGAGTCTTGAGTAGAAGTCTTAATTGAGTAAGAGTCTTGAGTAGAAGTCTTAATTGAGTAAGAGTCTTGAGTAGGAGTCCTATTAGGAGTCTTGAGTAGAAGTCTTAATTGAGTAAGAGTCTTGAGTAGGAGTCCTATTAGGAGTCTTGAGTAGAAGTCTTAATTGAGTAAGAGTCTTGAGTAGAAGTCTTAATTGAGTAAGAGTCTTGAGTAGGAGTCCTATTAGGAGTTAGGGTTTAGAAACCCTATAAATAGTCATGTATTCATCCTCTTTTGATAAGCAATAGATGAATCTTTCTGCAGCCTTTGAGCAGCAACTTGGAGGAAGGAACCCCTATAGAGTTCCAGGAGGCCGATCCCCTAAAGAGATCAACCCCAAGCTTAGAATCTGCAAGGGTTCTAACACTTGGTATCAGAGCAGCGTTCTTGGCGTCTCGCTGCCCTTTCCACAGCCGTCCATCTTCCCTCCACAGCCGCCCAAAGCAATTCCCACAATTGCTTAAAAGATCGTCACCAAATCCCGCCGTCATCCCCACCACCGCAGATCATCTTTTGATCTCCCCGTGAATTGCAACAGGTTCTGGTTTCCTACCTTGCTGCTGCTGCAATTTAGTTATCCTTATTCAAAAATCCAAAAAAAATTGTTCCCATATTGCTGCATAAACTTTCGTCGCAAAGTTTTCATCTCTACGACGAAAGATACATCGCAGAATTCTAACCGCATAACACAGTCTATTTGATCTTGCTACTGCGTTTTTTCTATCCAAATCTCTACAAAATTTTTATGACAGATTTGACACTTCCTAACAGTAGATTTCCCTTTGGTTTTATCAAAAAATTCTCAATATAAACCATTGATCTTTTACATCTAATCTGCTGTACTTGAAAATCTGCACTGTAAAATTTCAGCCGCACAACACAGTTTGTTTGATCTTGCTACTGCATTTTTTCTATCCAAATCTCTACGAAATTTTTATGACAGCTTTGACACATCCTAATAGCAGATTTCCCCTTGGTTTTGTCAAAAAATTCTTAATATAAACCATTGATCTTTTACGTCTAATCTGCTATACTTAAAATCTGCACTATAAAATTTCAGCCACATATACACTGAGATTTTGCTATCAATTCCCTCCTCAAATCTCTCAAGTTTTTTGTGGAAATTTTGTTGAGAAATCGCTGTTTCTTCGACGACAATTCTGCTCTTACAAGACAACACAATTCTGCAGTAAACTTCCACTAATTTCTATCAAACCTTTGCTGCCATCTACCACAGATCTAAAACTTTCATCCACAGCCCTAAAACTCCACCAAACCACACCCTCAAACTGCACCCAAAACTGCCATAAAACAAGCCTAAACCGCAGCCTACATCCACCAATCCACCAACCCTTTCGACCATCACTTCTCTCAACCTATACTTGCCTTTAACTCGACAACAAAAGAGAGATCTTAACATCACAGATTTGGAGGCATATTCTATGGCATCTAAGGAGGCAATCAATGCTAAATTCGAAGCCTTGGAGGCACGAATGGAGGATAAGATTCGGACTCTCTTTACCGAACTCAGTTTGGGCCGACCACCAAGCCCGAAGAAATCATATCAAGGAGAGAGCTCTAACCAATCACACCAAGCCCAAAGAGATGACTTCCAAGAGAGGAGAGGTTCTATGATTGATCCCAACTATCCACGCATGAGGGTGGACTTCCCTAGATGGGAAGAAGGAGACCCGATTGGTTGGATCTCGCGCGCGGAGCGATATTTTCGGTATCATAAAACTGCGGATGCATCTATGGTAGAAATTGCAGCTATACATCTTGAAGGGGATGCCATACAATGGTTTTACTGGTTTAAATATACTCATGGAGTTCTCTCATGGCAACTGTTCAAAGAAGGACTATTGATCCGCTTCAGACAAACCGATTACGAGAACATTGACGAACAACTAGCAAAGATCCGACAAACCTCTACTATTCAGGAGTACCAAACAAGGTTTGAAAGGTTATCTAATCAAACTCGTGATTGGTCTCAAAAACAGCTATTGGGGACCTTCATTGAGGGCTTGAAGCCGGAGATCCGGGGAGAAGTTCAAGCACGACAACCGTACACGCTTATGGCAGCCATCTCTTTCGCACGACATCAAGAGGAGCGTTTGAACCATGAAGCTCAGAGGACTAGGATCGCTTCTCAACCTACAATGCAGAAGCTCTCAGCCCCCCCTACTATCAACCGAGTCCCTGCACAAAAAAATGATGACAAGAGAAGAGCTTCAGGAGCGATCTACGGAGGAGTTATGTTGGCACCGCGATGAGCCGTGGAGCCGCGAGCATCACTGTAGAAAAGGGAGACTTCTTATGATTAAACTAGTAGAAGAAGAGGTCATTGAACATCAAGAAGAGAGCCTTGATAATAAAGAAGAAAATGCAGAAGAAGAGCCACAACCGACCGAAGTTATGGTGCATGCACTAGGTGGCTACTCAAACCCGCAAACGATGAAAGTTGAAGGCCTTCTCAAGCAACAATCGATCACTATTCTCATCGACATGAGCATCACTAATAACTTTCTAGATAGTAAAGTTGCTATCCGGATGGCCTTACCTATCGAGTATTACAGCAGGTTTGACGTCAAGTTCACCGACGGACGGATTTTGAAGTGTGATCGTAGGCGCCCGCAAGAGAAATTATTACTGCAGGAACAAGAGATAATTGGAGATTTCTTCCTCCTCCCTCTTGATGATCATGAGGCTATGCTCAAAATTGAATGGTTGACAACATTAGCTAATGTTTTCTGGAATTTTATGAAACTAATTTTGAGATTTTACAGTAAAGAGAAACAGGTGATTTTACACGGGAAACGTGGGGGCGACGTAATGACGATTTGCACACAACAAATGGAGAATGTTTTACATAAAGCATGCAGCGGCTTTTTGGTACAACTTGAGCAGCAAACTAAGGGAGAGCCAATAGAATTTGAAGATCCAAACCTACTTCCTTTGCTTGCTGAATTTTCAGATATATTTGACGAACCGCGCCACCTACCTCTTGCCCGTCGGCATGATCATTGTATACCGACTCTTCTAGGCAAACCTCCTGCAAATACTTGGCTATATCAACATTCATATCTGCAGAAGGATGAAATAGAAAGGATTATAAAAGAGATGCCCGAAACAAGAGTTACTCGGCCAAGTTGCAGCCCCTACTTTTCACTAGTGCTCTTTGTACGAAAGAAGGATGAAACATGGCGAATGTGGATTGATTACCGAGCCCTCAATGGCATAATCATCAAGGACAAATACCCTATTCTAATAGCAGATGAATTGTTAGATGAAAGAGAGCACAAGTCTTCACAAAGCTGGACCTTCGATCCGGGTATCATCAAATATAAGTGTGCAAAGAAGAGATACCGAAAACCGCCTTTTGAAGACACAACGTCCACTACGAATTTTTGCTTTCGTCACCAGAAGGTGGAATATCTTGGGCATATCATATCAGAGGAAGGTGTGACAGTGGACCCCTCCAAAATTGGAGCAATGCAAAACTGGCTGACCTCGAGGAATATAAAATTGTTACGTGGCTTTCTCGGTTTAATAGGCTACAATCGCAAGTTCATGAAAAACTATGGAAAGATCAGTGCACCACTTATTTCCTTACTGAAAAAAGATTTATTCCAATGGTTGGACAAAGCCTCCGCTGCCTTCGACAAACTTAAGGCAGCTATGACGACGACGCCGGTGCTAGCACTACGAAATTTCAGTCGACCCTTCATTATTGAGGTCGATGCATCTGGAATCGGAATTGGAGTCATTCTCATGCAAGATGGTCGACCACTCGCATACACTAGCAAGACATTGTCTCCCTCCCATCAAAATATGTCAACATATGATAAGGAGATTCTCGCCATTGTGCACACAGCAATAAGGAGGAGACCCTACTCGATCGGTCGACGATTTCAAATTAAAACTGACCATAAAAGCCTCAAGTACTTTTTGGAGCAAAAGATATCATCCCCTGAGAAGCAAAAATGGGTAACAAAACTTCTTAGATTTGATTATGAAATAACTTACAAAAAGGGGAAGGAGAATGTTATTGCAAATGCGCTTTCACAACTACCCGAGCAGTGACTTCCTTGAGGATATTAAGATGGAACTGCAGGATGATCCAGAGGCCAGTAAGATCATAAAAAAATTGGAAGAAGCATCAAGATTCGTGGCTCATTACAATTGGGACTCAAAAGAATTACACTATAAAGGACACACTGTGCTTATGACAAATTCTACTTGCATCTTCACGAGCAGATTTTGGACAAAGTTATTCCATATGCAGGGTACTAAATTGAAAAGGAGTATGCAATATCACCCACAAATCGACAGCCAAACGAAAGTTATAAATAGGTGCTTGGAGACAGCCCAAAGCCACCCACCAAATATGACTACTCAAGGAGAACTCCAGACCCAGCCAAGTGTCATTATTGATCAACGGATCGTGACTCAACGACGACGACCCACTACTGAAGTGCTAAAATAGTGGGTGAACCTACCAACAGAAGAATTCCCAAAATTCATGAATCGTCAGCCTCGAGGATAAGGCTGATTTGAAGAGGGCGGGTCTGTTAGGACTCTAGCTAGGAGAGTCCTAATTGATAGGGGCAATCATGTAAAACCTACCTAAGCCGACCCTTATTAAAGAGGTGAAGAGGCCGGCTAGGGTTTGGAGGTTATTTCTTAAAGAAGAATTAGGAGTTGTAAAGGAATAGGAGTCTTGAGTAGGAGTCCTATTAGGAGTCTTGAGTAGAAGTCTTAATTGAGTAAGAGTCTTGAGTAGGAGTCCTATTAGGAGTTAGGGTTTAGAAACCCTATAAATAGTCATGTATTCATCCTCTTTTGATAAGCAATAGATGAATCTTTTCTGCAGCCTTTGAGCAGCAACTTGGAGGAAGGAACCCCTATAGAGTTCCAGGAGGCCGATCCCCTAAAGAGATCAACCCCAAGCTTAGAATCTGCAAGGGTTCTAACAGGCTCCCAAAGATTGGAAGGTTTCTGAGTTCATTGCTAATGGTACCTGGTGTCTCCCTACTCCTATTTCTCTTGAAATGTTATCACTTTGGCCGACTATCTCAGCTATTCCAATCAGGAACAACTCTTCAGATGTACTTATTTGGCTTCATGACAATGGCAAATTTAGTGCCACATCCGCATGGAATCAAATTAGGCAAAGAAATAACAAGTGGCTCCGAAGCAATTGGACATGGGATCGACCGGGATCACAGAGACATTCCTTATGTACATGGCAGGCCCTTTTGAATAAACTACCTACAATAGACAATATGAAAAGAAGAGGTATCCATCATGTTAACAGATGCTCCCTTTGCATGCAACAAGAAGAAACTATTGACCATCTCTATTTTGCTTGTGACTATACTAAATGGATATGGAAGGAGATTCTCCAGCGATTCGAACTCAATAGAATGCCGCAACCAAACTTGCATCAAGAATTAGGTGACCTCATGCAATGTTTTTCAAGAAAAGGGCCTCTTACACAATTGACAAAGGTTATATTTTGATGCACTATTTGGTGGATGTGGAAGGAAAGATGTAGCAGAATCTTTGAGTGTCAACACACAAACAATGCTCAGCTCTTGACAGAGATTATAAGAGACTCAAGATCATGTATGGAGAACGATCTCAAAATGGAGCACTTTACATGAAGAGAAAAAGATATTTTTATCAAATTCAATTTTGCTATTAGCTAAAGACCTTGGGCTTGAAAAGCTATACCCACAGGAAATCTTGGCATATCTGGACTTTACATTTTATTTGTTGGCCATAATTAAGAGTTATAGTCTACAGCATGTGTAGTCATAACTACCGCATGAATACTCTACGAGTTACCTAGCTTCGTCTATAACTTGTATAGATAAAGCTATTTGTAGAAACTTTACACAAAATCAATTTACTTTTACTTATAAAAAAAAAAATTTGAGTGGTGAGTCTTTTGCTTTTAGTTCTGTATCCTTGTTTATTATCATTAGGGTGGTGATATTTTTGTATCCCTTTTGATTTTAAACTGGGTGGTGAGCTATTTTTTATTTTATCAAAGTTTCGATAAGAATTCGCTCCTTGTCTCCTGTGACATTTTCTCTTTACACTACTATTCTATCGGTTTTCTTTCGAAATCCATTCTGCATTTTTACCCTCCTCCGTATCAGTTTGATATCAGAGCTAAAGGCTAGAGATCATGGCAAGGCGGACTGGAAAAGATGTAGTTGGTGAAGGTAGTGACCATGAAGATGACGCTGAGTCGTTGAGGCTTTTTGGTACAACATGATCATGCAAACTAAAGGAGAGCTAATGAAATTTGAAGATCCAAACCTACTTCCTTTGCTTGTTGAATTTTCAGATATATTTAACGAACCGCACAACCTACCTCTTGCCCGTCAGCATGATCATTGTATACCGATTCTTCTGGGTAAACCTCCTACAAATACTTGGCTATATCAATATTTATATCTGCAGAAGGATGAAATAGAAAGGATTGTAAAAGAGATGCCCGAAACAGGAGTATTCACTCAAGTTGCAGCCCCTACTCTTCACCGGTGCTCTTCGTACGAAAGAAGGATGAAACATGGTGAATATGCATTGATTACCGAACCCTCAACGGTATAACTGTCAAGGACAAATACCCTATTACAATAGCAGATGAATTGCTAGATGAAAGAGAGCATAAATCTTCACAAAGCTGGACCTTCGATCTGGGTATCATCAAATATGAGTGTGCAAAGAAGACATACCGAAAATCGCCTTTCAAACACACAATGGCCACTATGAATTTTTGCTTTCTTCACCAGAAGGTAGAATATCTTGGGCATATCATATCAGAGGAAAGTGTGACAGTGGACCCCTCCAAAATTGGAGCAATACAAAATCGGTTGACCTCGAGGAACATAAAATATAAAAATCACGGTGGAGACCCTACTTGATCGGTCGACGATTTCAAATTAAAACTGACTATAAAAGCTTCAAGTACTTTTTGGAGCAAAAGATATCATCCCCTGAGCAGCAAAAATGGGTAACAAAACTTCTTGGATTTGATTATGAAATAACTTACAAAAAGAGGAAAGAGAATGTTGATGCAGATGCGCTTTCATAACAACCCGAGCAAGCTGAATTTTTAGCCGTTTCACTTCCGACTAGCAACTTCCTTGAGGATATTAAGATGAAATGGCAGGAAGATCCGAAGACTAATAAGATTATAAAAAAATTGGAGAAAGAACCAAACTTCGTGGCTCATTACAATTGGGACTCAAAAGGATTACGCTATAAGGGACGTATTGTGTGTTAGGACTCTAGCTAGGAGAGTCATAATTGAGAGGGACATTCATGTAAAACCTACATAAGCCGACTCCTAATAAAGAGATAAAGAGGCCAGCTAAGGTATGGTGGTTATTTCTTCGAGAAGAATGTTAGGACTCTAGCTAGGAGAGTCCTAATTGATAGGGGCATTCATGTAAAACCTACCTAAGCCGACCCTTATTAAAGAGGTGAAGAGGCCGACTAGGGTTTGGAGGTTATTTCTTAGAGAAGAATTAGGAGTTGTAAAGGAATAAGAGTCTTGAGTAGGAGTCCTATTAGGAGTTGGTTAGAAGTAGGAGTCTTGAGTAGGAGTCTTATTAGGAGTTAGGGTTTAGAAGCCCTATAAATAGCCATGTATTCCTCCTCTTTTCATAAGCAATAGATGAATATTTTCTGCAGCCTTTGAGCAGCAACTTGCAGGAAGGAACCCCTATAGAGTTCCAGGAGGCCGATCCCCTAAAGAGTTCAACCTCAAACTTAGAATCTGCAAGGGTTCTAACACTTGGTATCAGAGCAGCGTTCTTAGCGTCTCGCTGCCCTTCCACAGCCATCAATCATCTCTCCACAGCCGCCCAAAGCAATTCCCACAATTGCTTAAAAGATCGTCGCCAAATTCCACCGTCATCTCCACCACCGCGGATCATTCTTTGATCTCCCCGCGAATTGCAACAAGTTCTGGTTTCGTACCTTACTACTGCTGCAATTTAGTTATCCTTATTCAAAAATAAAAAAAATTGTTCCTATATTGCTACATAAACTTTTCGTCGCAAAGTTTTCATCTCTACGACGAAAGATACATTGCAGAATTCCAACCGCATAGCACAGTTTGTTTGATCTTCCTACTATATTTTTTCTATCTAAATTTCTACAAAATTTTTATGATAGCTTTGACACTTCCTAATAGTAGATTTTCCTTTTGTTTCATTGAAAAATTCTCAATATAAACCGCTGATCTTTTACATCCAATCTGCTACAATTGAAAATTTATGCTGTAGAAAATTTCAGCCGCATATTGTTGCCTTAACCGATCTATTTGCAATATTTTTTGAACAAAATTTCCTATACACTTCATAAATCATCTTGGCTTCCATCTAAGATTGATCGATTGAGAAATTCATCTCTAAAAACGATTTTGTATTGCTGCAAATTTTCGTCACAAAGCACTGAAATTTTTCGACGAGAATTCTGCTATCACAACTTGCACCAATTTCCTTGCTATTATACTGCCAAAATTTTCATGATTAAATTGGACATCTTTGCTGTCATATAAACTGAGATTTTGCTGTCAATTCTCTCCTCAAATCTCTCAAGTTTTTGGTGGAAATTTCATCGAGAAATCGCTGTTTCTTCGATGACAATTCTGCTCTTACGAGACAACACAATTCTACAGCAAACTTCCACTGATTTCTATCAAACCTTTGCTGTCATTTACTACAGATTTAAAACTTTCATCCACAGCCCTAAAACTCCACCAAACCACACACTCAAACTGCACCCAAAACAGCCACAAAATAAGCCTAAATCACAGCCTACATCCACCAATCTTCCAACCCTTATGACCATCACTTCTCTCAACCTATATATGCCTTTAACCCGACAACAAAAAAGAAATCTTAATATCACAGGTTTGGAGGCATATAGTATTGCATCTAAAGAGGCAATCAATGCTAAATTTGAAGCCTTCGAGGCGCGAATAAAGGATAAGATTCGGACTCTCTTTACCGAACTCAGTTTGGGCCGACCACTAAGCCTGAAGAAATCACATCAAGGAGAGAGCTCTAACCAATCGCACCAAGCCCGAAGAGATGACTTCCAAGAGAGGGGAGGTTCTATGACTGACCTCAACTATCCACGCATGAGGGTGGACTTCCCTAGATGGGAAGAAGGAGACCCGATTGGTTGGATCTCGCGTGCAGAGCGATATTTTCGGTACCACAAAACCGTGGACGCATCTATGGTGGAAATTGCAGCTATACATCTTGAAGGGGATGCTATACAGTGGTTTGACTAGTTTAAATATACTCATGGAGTCCTCTCATGGCGACAATTCAAAGAAGGACTATTAATCCGCTTCGGACCAATCGATTACGAGAACATTGACGAACAACTAGCAAACATTGACGGTAGAATCCTAAAGTGCGACCAAAGATGCCCACAGGTGAAACTATTGCTGTAAGACCAAGAAATTATGACTGACTTCTTCCTGCTACCAATTGATGACTATGAGGCCGTGCTTGGCATAGAATGGCTAACTATACTAGGTGATGTCTCTTGGAACTTTTCCAAATTAATTATGAAATTCTACTACAAAGGCAAACAGATCATCCTACATGGGAAGCGCGGAAGCAACGTAACCACTGTTTCAACCCAACGAATGGAGAAAGTTTTGCACAAGTAAATGATGGCTTTTTGATGCATCTCCAGCAGCAACCAAAGGGGAAGAAAATAGAAATTGAAGATCAAAATCTTGCCCAATTGCTTGCTGAATTTGTTGACATTTTTGCTGAACCACGCGGTCTTCCTCCTTCTCGGCAACATAACCATCGGATTCCAATCCTTCCGGGCAAGCCACCAGCGAACACTCGACCGTACCGATATCCTCACCTCTAGAAGAATAAAATTGAAAAGATCGTAAAGGAGATACTTGAAACAGGAGTAATTCGGCCAAGTTGTAGCCCCTGTTCCTCACCGGTGCTACTTGTACGCAAGAAGGACGGAACTTGGCGGAAGTGCATCGACTACCGAGCTTTAACTGGCATCACTGTTAAGGACAAGTACCCAATACTAGTGGTGGATGAATTTCTTGATGAATTAAAAGGAGCTCAAGTCTTCACAAAGTTAGACCTTCGATCCGGTTACCACCAAATTCGAGTATGTGAAGACGACATTCCAAAAACTACATTCCACACACATGATGGCTATTATGAATTCTTGCATTTACGGATTGTTTTGACGATCCTTCGGGAGAATACTCTTTTTGTTAAGCAATCAAAGTGCAGCTTTCTCCAGCAAAAAGTAGAGTACCTTGGGCACATAATTTTTGGTGGTATACCCAACAAAAATTGAGGCAATGCAAGGCTGGCCGAAACCTACAAACGTGAAATTACTATGTGGGTTTGTTAGGACTCTAGCTAGGAGAGTGCTAATTGATAGGGGCATTCATGTAAAACCTACCTAAGCCGACCCTTATTAAAGAGGTGAAGAGGCCGATTAGGGTTTGGAGGTTATTTCTTAAAAAAGAATTAGGAGTTGTAAAGGAATAGGAGTCTTGAGTAGGAGTACTATTAGGAGTCTTAAGTAGAAGTCTTAATTGAGTACGAGTCTTGAGTAGGAGTCCTATTAGGAGTTAGGGTTTAGAAATCCTATAAATAGTCATGTATTCATCCTCTTTTAATAAGCAATAGATGAATCTTTTCTGCAGCCTTTGAGCAGGAACTTGGAGGAAGGAACCCTTATAGAGTTCCAGGAGGCCGATCCCCTAAAGAGATCAACCCTAAGCTTAGAATCTGCAAGGGTTCTAACACTTGGTATCAGAGCAGCGTTCTTAGCATCTCACTGCCCTTCCACAGCCATCCATCATCTCTCCACAGCCGCCGAAAGCAATTCCCACAATTGCTTAAAAGATCGTCACCAAATTCCACTATCATCTCCACCATCGCAGATCATTCTTTGATCTCCCTGTGAATTGCAACAGGTTCTGGTTTCGTACCTTGCTACTGCTGCAATTTAGTTATCCTTATTCAAAAATTTAAAAAAAAAATTGTTCCTATATTGCTGCATAAACTTTTCGTCGTAAAGTTTTCATCTCTACGACGAAAGATACATTGCAGAATTCCAACCGCATAGCACAGTCTGTTTGATCTTGCTACTATATTTTTTCTATCCAAATCTCTACGAAATTTTTATGACAACTTTGAAACTTCCTAACAGCAGATTTCCCTTTAGATTTGTCAAAAAATTCTCAATATAAACGATCGATCGTTTACGTCTAATCTGCTATACTTGAAAATCTGCACTGTAAAATTCCAGTCGCATAACACAATTTGTTTGATCTTGCTACTATGTTTTTTCTGTCCAAATCTCTACAAAATTTTTATGATAGCTTTGACACTTCCTAACAGTAGATTTCCCTTTCATTTTGTCGAACAATTCTCAATAAACCGCTGATCTTTTACGTCCAATCTGCTACAATTGAAAATCTGTGCTGCAGAAAATTTCAGCCTCATATTGTTGCCTTAACCGATTTATTTGTAATCTTTTTGAACAAAATTTCTTATACACTTCATAGATCATCTTGGCTTCCATCTAAGATTGATCTATTGAAGAATTTATCTCAGAAAATGATTTTGTGTTGCTGGAAATTTTCGTCGCAAACTGCTGAAATTTTTCAACAAGAATTTTGCTATCACAACTTGCACCAATTTGTTTGCTATTATACTGCCAAAATTTTCTTCATTAAATTAGACATCCTTGTTGTCATATAAACTGAGATTTTGCTTTCAATTCTCTCCTCAAATCTCTGATTTTTTTGTGGAAATTTCATTGAGAAACTATTATTTCTTCGACGACAATTCTGCTTTTACAAGACAATACAATTCTGCAGAAAACTTCCACTGATTTCTATCAAACCTTTGATGCCATCTACCATAGATCTAAAACATTCATATATAGCCCTAAAACTCCACCAAACCACACCCTCAAACTTCACCCAAAACAACCGCAAAACAAGCCTAAACCGCAGCCTACATCCACCAATCCACCAACCCATTCGACCATCACTTCTCTCAACCTATACTTGCCTTTAACCCGATAACAAAAGAGAGATCTTAACTTCACAGATTTAGAGGCATATACTATGGCATCTAAGGAGGTAATCAATGCTAAATTCGAAGCCTTGGAGGTGCGAATGGAGGATAAGATTCGAATTCTCTTTACCGAACTCAGTTTGGGCCGACCACCAAGCATGAAGAAATCACATCAAGGAGAGAGCTCTAACCAATCGCACCAAGCCCGAAGAGATGATTTCCAAGAGAGGGGAGGCTTTATGACCGACCCCAACTATCCACGCATGAGGGTGGACTTCCCTAGATGGGAAGAAGGAGACCCGATTAGTTGGATCTCGCGCGCGGAGCGATATTTTTGGTATCATAAAACTGCGGATGTATCTATGGTGGAAATTGCAACTATATATCTTGAAGGGGATGCCATATAGTGGTTCTTCTAGTTTAAATATACTTATGGAGTCCTCTCATGGCAATAATTCAAAGAAGGACTGTTGATCCGCTTCGGACCAACCGATTACGAGAACATTGACGAACAACTAGCAAAGATTCGACAAACCTCTACCATTCAGGAATACCAAACTAGGTTTGAAAGGTTATCTAATCAAACTTGTGATTGGTCTCAAAAACAGCTATTGGGGACCTTCATTGAGGGATTGAAGCCGGAGATCCGGGGAGAAGTTAAAGCACGACAACCATACACGCTTATGGCAGCCATCTTTTTCGAACGACATCAAGAGGAGCGATTGAACCATGAAGCTCGGAGGACTAGGATCGCTTCTCGACCTGCAATGCAGAAGCCCTCAACCCCCCTACTATCAACCAAGTCCCTGCACCAAAAATGATGACAAGAGAAGAGCTTTGGGAGCGATCTACGGAGGAGTTATGTTGGCACCGCAATGAGCCGTGGAGCCACGAACATCACTGTAGAAAAGGGAGGCTTCTTATGATTAAACTAGTAGAAAAAGAGGTCATTGAACATCTAGAAGGGAGCCTTGATAATGAAGAAGAAGATGCAGAAGAAGAGCCACAACCAACCGAAGTTATGGAACATGCACTAGCCGGCTGCTCAAACCCGCAAACGATGAAAGTTGAAGGCCTTCTCAAACAACAATCGATCACTGTTCTCATCGATACGAGCAGCACTAATAACTTCCTAGATAGTAAAGTTGCTGTCCAGATGGCCTTACCTATCGAGTATTACAGTAGGTTTGACGTCAAGTTCACCAACGGATGGATTTTGAAGTGTGATCGTAGGCGCCCGCGGGAGAAACTATTACTGTCGGAACAAGAGATAATTACATATTTCTTCCTCCTCCCTCTTGATGATCATGAGGCCATGCTCAAAATTGAATGGTTGATGACATTAGGTGATGTTTTCTGAAATTTTATGAAACTAATTTTGAGATTTTACAGTAAAGGGAAACATGTGATTCTACACGGGAAACGTGAGGGTGACGTAATGATGATTTGCACAGAACAAATGGAGAAGGTTTTGCATAAAGCATGCAGCGGCTTTTTGGTACAATTTGAGCAGCAAACTAAGGGAGAGCTAATAGAATTTGAAGATCCAAACCTACTTCCTTTGCTTGCTGAATTTTTAGATATATTTGACGAATCGCGTAACCTACCTCTTGCCCGTCAGCATGATCATTGTATACCGATTCTTCTGGGCAAACCTCCTGTAAATACTTGGCTATATCAACATTCATATCTGCAGAAGGATGAAATAGAAAGGATTGTAAAAGAGATGCCCGAGACAGGAGTTATTTGGCCAAGTTGCAGCCCCTACTCTTCACCGGTGCTCTTCGTACGAAAGAAGGATGAAACATGGCGAATATGCATTGATTACCGAACCCTCAACGGCATAACCGTCAAGGACAAATACCCTATTCCAGTAGCAGATGAATTACTTGATGAAAGGGAGCATAAATCTTCACAAAGCTGGACCTTCGATCCAGGTATCATCAAATATGAGTGTGCAAAGAAGACATACCGAAACCACATTTTGAACATACAACGACCACTACAAATTTTTACTTTCTTCACCAGAAGGTTGAATATCTTCGGCATATCAAATTAGAGGAAGGTGTGACAGTGAACCCCTCCAAAGTTGGAGCAATGCAAAACTGGCTGACCTCGAGGAACATAAAATTGTTACGTGACTTTATCGATTTAATAGGCTACAATCGCAAGTTTATGAAAAACTATGGAAAGATCAGTGCACCACTTATTCCCTTACTGAAAAAAGATATCTTGCAATGGTCGGACAAAGCCTCCGCTGCCTTCGACAAACTTAAGGCAGCCATGACGATGACGCCGATGCTAGCACTACCAAATTTCAACCGACCCTTCATTATTGAGGCTGACGCATCTGGAGTCGGAATTGGAGCTATTCTCGTGCAAGATGGTCGACCACTCACATACACTAGCAAGACATTGTCTCTCTCCCATCAAAACATGTCAACATATGATAAGGAGATGCTCGCCATTGTGCACGTAGCAACGAGGTGGAGACCCTACTTGATCGGTCGACGATTTCAAATTAAAACCGACTATAAAAGCCTCAAATACTTTTCGGAGCAAAAGATATCATCCCCTAAGCAGCAAAAATGGGTAACAAAACTTAGATTTGATTATGAAACAACTTACAAAAAGGGGAAAGAGAATGTTGTTGCATATGCATTTCGTAGCTAGCCGAGCAAGCTGAACTTTCGACCGTTTCGCTTCCGACCAGTGACTTCCTTGAGGATATTAAGATGGAATGGTAGGATGATCCAGAGACCAGTAAGATCATAAAAAAAATTAGAAGAAACATCAAGCTCCGTGGCTCATTATAATTGGGACTCAAAAGAATTACACTATAAAGGACGCATTGTGCTTATGACACATTCTACTTGCATCTTCATGAGTAGATTTTGGACAAAGTTATTCCATATGCAGGGTACTAAATTGAAAAGAAGTATGCAATATCACCCACAAACCGACAGCCAGACGAAAGTTATAAATAGGTGCTTGGAGACAGCCAAAGCCACCCACCAAATATGACTACTCAAGGAGAACTCTAGACCCAGCCAAGTGTCATTATTGATTAACGGATCGTGACTCGACGACGACGACCCACTACTGAAGTGCTAATACAATGGGTGAACCTACCAATAGAAGATGCCACTTGGGAGAACTATGATGACTTAAAGATCAAATTCCCAAAATTCATGAATCGTCAACCACAAGGACAAGGCTGATTTGAAGAGGACAGGTTTGTTAGAACTCTAGCTAGGAGAGTCCTAATTGATAGGGGCATTCATGTAAAGAGGTGAAGAGGCCGGGTCGAGGTCTTAATTGATTATGAGTCTTAATTGATTATGAGTCTTAATTGATTATGAGTCTTAATTGATTATGAGTCTTAATTGATTATGAGTCTTAATTGATTATGAGTCTTAATTGATTATGAGTCTTAATTGATTATGAGTCTTAATTGATTATGAGTCTTAATTGATTATGAGTCTTAATTGATTATGAGTCTTAATTGATTATGAGTCTTAATTGATTATGAGTCTTAATTGATTATGAGTCTTAATTGATTATGAGTCTTAATTGATTATGAGTCTTAATTGATTATGAGTCTTAATTGATTATGAGTCTTAATTGATTATGAGTCTTAATTGATTATGAGTCTTAATTGATTATGAGTCTTAATTGATTATGAGTCTTAATTGATTATGAGTCTTAATTGATTATGAGTCTTAATTGATTATGAGTCTTAATTGATTATGAGTCTTAATTGATTATGAGTCTTAATTGATTATGAGTCTTAATTGATTATGAGTCTTAATTGATTATGAGTCTTAATTGATTATGAGTCTTAATTGATTATGAGTCTTAATTGATTATGAGTCTTAATTGATTATGAGTCTTAATTGATTATGAGTCTTAATTGATTATGAGTCTTAATTGATTATGAGTCTTAATTGATTATGAGTCTTAATTGATTATGAGTCTTAATTGATTATGAGTCTTAATTGATTATGAGTCTTAATTGATTATGAGTCTTAATTGATTATGAGTCTTAATTGATTATGAGTCTTAATTGATTATGAGTCTTAATTGATTATGAGTCTTAATTGATTATGAGTCTTAATTGATTATGAGTCTTAATTGATTATGAGTCTTAATTGATTATGAGTCTTAATTGATTATGAGTCTTAATTGATTATGAGTCTTAATTGATTATGAGTCTTAATTGATTATGAGTCTTAATTGATTATGAGTCTTAATTGATTATGAGTCTTAATTGATTATGAGTCTTAATTGATTATGAGTCTTAATTGATTATGACAAGGCTGATTTGAAGAGGACAGGTTTGTTAGAACTCTAGCTAGGAGAGTCCTAATTGATAGGGGCATTCATGTAAAGAGGTGAAGAGGCCGGCTAGGGTTTCGAGGTTATTTCATAAAGAAAAATTATGAGTGGTAAAGGAATATGAGTCTGAGTAGGAGTCCTATTAGGAGTCTTAAGTAGAAGTCTTAATTGATTATGAGTCTTAATTGAGTAGGAGTCCTATTAGGAGGTAGGGTTTAGAAATCCTATAAATAGTCATGTATTCATCCTCTTTTAATAAGCAATAGATGAATCTTTTCTGCAGCCTTTGAGCAGCAACTTGGAGGAAGGAACCCCTATAGAGTTCCAGGAGGTCGATCCCCTAAAGAGATCAACCCCAAGCTTAGAATCTACAAGGGTTCTAACACTTGGTATCAGAGCAGCGTTCTTAGCATCTCACTACCCTTCCACAGCCATCCATCATCTCTCCACAGCCGACGAAAGCAATTCCCACAATTGCTTAAAAGATCGTCACCAAATTCCACTGTCATCTCCACCATCGCGGATCATTCTTTGATCTCCCTGTGAATTGCAATAGGTTCTGGTTTCGTACCTTGCTACTGCTGCAATTTAGTTATCCTTATTCAAAAATTTTAAAAAAAAATTGTTCCTATATTGCTGCATAAAATTTTCGTCGCAAAGTTTTTCATCTCTACGATGAAAGATACATTGCACAATTCCAACCGCATAGCACAGTCTGTTTGATCTTGCTACTATATTTTTTCTATCCAAATCTCTACGAAATTTTTATGACAACTTTGAAACTTCCTAACAGCAGATTTTCCTTTCGATTTGTCAAAAAATTCTCAATATAAATGATCGATCTTTTATGTCTAATCTGCTATACTTGAAAATCTGCACTGTAAAATTCCAACCGCATAGCACAATTTGTTTGATCTTGCTACTATGTTTTTTCTGTCCAAATCTCTACAAAATTTTTATGATAGCTTTGACACTTCCTAACAGCAGATTTCCCTTTTGATTTGTCAAAAAATTCTCAATATAAACCATTGATCTTTTACGTCTAATCTGCTATACTTGAAAATCTGCACTGTAAAATTCTAACCGCATAGCATAGTTTGTTTGATCTTCCTACTATATTTTTTCTGTCCAAATTTCTACAAAATTTTTATGATAGCTTTGACACTTCCTAATAGTAGATTTTCCTTTTGTTTCATCAAAAAATTCTTAATATAAACTGCTGATCTTTTACATCCAATGTGCTACAATTGAAAATCTGTGCTGTAGAAAATTTCAGCCGCATATTGTTGCCTTAATCGATCTATTTGTAATATTTTTTGAACAAAATTTCTTATACACTTCATAAATCATCTTGGCTTCCATCTAAGATTGATCGATTAAGGAATTCATCTCTAAAAACGATTTTGTGTTGCTGCAAATTTTCGTCGCAAATCGTTGAAATTTTTTAACGAGAATTTTGCTATCACAACTTGCACCAATTTGTTTGCTATTAAACTGCCAAAATTTTCTTCATTAAATTAGACATCCTTGCTGTCATATAAACTGAGATTTTTCTTTCAATTCCCTCCTCAAATCTCTTAAGTTTTTGGTGGAAATTTCATTGAGAAACCATTGTTTCTTCGACGACAATTCTGCTTTTACAAGACAACACAATTCTGCAGTAAACATTCACTGATTTCTATCAAATCTTTGCTACCATCTACCACAGATCTAAAACATTCATCTATAGCCCTAAAACTCCACCAAATTACACCCTCAAACTTCACCCAAAACAGCCGCAAAACAAGCCTAAACCTCAGCCTACATCCACCAATCCACCAACTCTTTCGATCATCACTTCTCTCAACCTATACTTGCCTTTAACCCGACAACAAAAGAGAGATCTTAACTTCACATATTTAGAGGCATATCATATGGCATCCAAGGAGGCAATCAATGCTAAATTCGAAGCCTTGGAGGCACAAATGGATGATAAGATTCGGATTCTCTTTATCGAACTCAGTTTGGGCCGACCACCAAGCATGAAAAAATCATATCAAGGAGAGAGCTCTAACCAATCGCACCAAGCCCGAAGAGATGATTTCCAAGAGAGGGGAGGCTTTATGACTGACCCCAACTATCCACGCATGAGGGTGGACTTCCCTAGATGGGAAGAAGGAGATCTGATTGGTTGGATCTCGTGCACGGAGCGATATTTTCGGTATCATAAAACTATGGATGCATCTATGGTAGAAATTGCAGCTATACATCTTGAAGGGGATGCCATGCAATGGTTTGACTGGTTTAAATATACTCATGGAGTCCTCTCATGGCAACAATTCAAAGAAGGACTATTGCTCCGCTTCGGACCAACCAATTATGAGAACATTGACGAACAACTAGCAAAGATCTGACAAACCTCTACTGTTCAGGAGTACCAAACCAGGTTTGAAATGTTATCTAATCAAACTTGTGATTGGTCTCAAAAACAACTATTGGGGACCTTCATTGAGGGCTTGAAGCCGGAGATTTGGGGAGAAGTTAAAGCACGACAACCGTACACACTTATGACAGCCATCTCTTTTGCACTACATCAAGAGGAGAGATTGAACCATGAAGCCCGGAGGACTAGGATCGCTTCTCAACCTGCAATGCAGAAGTCCTCACCTCACCCCCCCCCCCCTACTATCAACCGAGTCCTTGCACCAAAAATGATGATAAGAGAAGAGCTTCGGGAGCGATCTACGGAGGAGTTATGTTGGCACCGCGACGAGCTGTGGAGCCGCGAGCATCACTGTAGAAAAGAGAGACTTCTTATGATTGAACTAGTAGAAGAAGAGGTCATTGAACATCTAGAAGAGAGCCTTGATAATGAAAAGGAAGATGCAGTAGAAGAGCCACAACTGACCAAAGTTACGGTACATGCACTAGCCGGCTACTCAAACCCGTAAACGATGAAGGTTGAAGGCCTTCTAAAACAACAATCGATCACTGTTCTCATCAACACGGGCAGCACTAATAACTTCCTAGATAGTAAAGTTGCAGTCCGGATGGCCTTACCTATCGATTATTACAGTAGGTTTGATGTCAAGTTTACCAACGGACGAATTTTGAGGTGTGATCGTAGGCGCTCGCGGGAGAAACTATTACTACAGGACCAAGAGATAATTGCATATTTCTTCGTCCTTCCTCTTGATGATCATGAGGCTACGCTCAAAATTGAATGGTTGACAATATTAGATAATGTTTCCTGGAATTTTATAAAACTAATTTTGAGATTTTACAGTAAAGGGAAACAGGTGATTTTACACGGGAAATGTGGGGGCGACGTAATGACGATTTGCACACAACAAATGGAGAAGGTTTTACATAAAGTATTCAGCGGCTTTTTGGTACAACTTGAGCAGCAAACTAAGGGAGAGCCAATAGAATTTGAAGATCCAAACCTACTTCCTTTGCTTGCTGAATTTTCAGATATATTTGACGAACCACGCAACCTACCTCTTGCCCATCGGCATGATCATTGTACACCGATTCTTCTGGGCAAACCTCCTACAAATACTTGGCTATATCAACATTCATATCTGCAGAAGGATGAAATAGAAATGATTGTAAAAGAGATGCCTGAAATAGGAGTTATTCGGATAAGTTGCAGCCCCTACTTTTCACCAATGCTCTTCGTACGAAAGAAGGACGAAACATGGCAAATGTGCATTGATTACCGAACCCTCAACGGCATAACCATCAAGGACAAATACCCTATTCCAATAGCAGATGAATTTCTAGATGAAAGGGAGCACAAATCTTCACAAAGCTGGATCTTCGATCCGGGTATCATCAAATATGAGTGTGCAAAGAAGACATACCGAAAACCGTCTTTCGAACACACAACGGCCACTATGAATTTTTGCCAGAAGGTAGAATATCTTAGGCATATCATATCAGAGGAAGATGTGGCAGTGGACCCCTCCAAAATAAAGGCAATGCAGAACTGGCCGACCTCGAGGAACATAAAATTGTTACATGACTTTCTGGGTTTAACAAGCTACTACCGCAAGTTCGTGAAAAACTATGGAAAGATTAGTGCACCACTTATTTCCTTACTAAAAAAAGATGTCTTCCAATGGTTGGACAAAGCCTTAATTGCCTTCGAAAAACTTAAGGCAGCTATGACGACGCCGCCGGTGCTAGTACTACCAGATTCCAACAGACCCTTCATTATTGAGGCCGACGCATCTGGAGTTAGAATCGGAGCCATTCTCATGCAAGATGGTCGACCACTCGCATACACTAGCAAGACATTGTCTCCCTCCCATCAAAACATGTCAACATATGATAAGGAGATGCTCGCCATTGTGCACGCAACAACGAGGTGGAGACTGATACCGGGGAAGGTAAAAATGCAGAATGGATTTCGAAAGAAAACCGATAGAACAGTTGTTCAGATAGAAAATGTCACAGGAGACAAGGAATGAATTCTTGATAAAACTTTAATAAAATGAAAAAATAGCTCACCACCCAGTTTAAAATCAAAAGGGATACAGAAAGATCACCACCCTAATGACAATAAACAAGGATACAGAACTGAAAGCAAAAAACTCACCACTCAAGGATGCATCCAAGAGATACAGAGTTCAAAAGAGCACTTCAAGAGAGCTTCTCCAATATTCTCAGTTTTCTAAAGGCCCTTTCAAAGCCCTAAACATGAAAATAAATACTAGTGCATGAAACAACCCTTCATACATAGGGAATTTCGAAATTAAGTCCTTTACAGCTGCCAACCACCTCCTTTAATCGAAATTAAGTCCTTCACAGCTACCAACCACCTCCTTTAATGTATTCCTTAGGCATGAAGAAAAGTACTATGAGACAGCTTTACTTTTGTGCAGGGAATATGCTGATGAGCTGTCTTATCTGAGTTGACTGAGTTGAAGATTATGGGGCAATATTGTTGGCTAAAAAAAAATCATATTATCAGCATCGTCCATATGAACAGATTGTAGCAAATTAGACACTCCCGTGTCAATCTCCCCTAGTTGAAAAAGACTTGTCCTCAAGTCCTTGTTTGTTTCGTCAATAAGATTATAAAAAGGACTTAAATCAGCTACATTAAATGTTGGGGATACTCCGTAATCTTTAGGTAGCTCAATCTCATAAGCATTTTTGCCAATTCTCTTAAGCACCTTGAATGGACCATCATACTTGTCCTCAAGTCCTTGTTTGTTTCGTCAATAAGATTATAAAAAGGACTTAAATCAGCTACATTAAATGTTGGGGATACTCCGTAATCTTTAGGTAGCTCAATCTCATAAGCATTTTTGCCAATTCTCTTAAGCACCTTGAATGGACCATCAGCCTTTGGTTTTAGTTTTCCAAATTTGCCCGGCGGAAACCTCTCCTTCCTTAGATGAATCCAGACCAAATCACCTGCATTAAACTCCACATGTTTTCTGTGTTTGTTGGCAGCTTGCATGTACCTCTCATTTTGCTTCTCAATGGTTGCTTTCACACCCTCATGCAGCTTCTTTATCTGCTTAGCTCTTTCATCAGCATCTCCACTAAATTGCTTTGTTGTAGAATGAGGGATTAAGTCCAAAGGACCAGCCGGATTAGCACCATAAACTACCTCAAAAGGACTCTTACCGATACTATGATGCATAGAACGATTATAGGCAAATTCAATTTGTGAAAGAATGAGGTCCCATTGCTTAATATTCTTGCCAACATAGCTTCTAAGCAAATTTCCCAAGCTTCTGTTTGTTACCTCAGTTTGCCCATCGGTTTGTGGATGATGCGAGCTGCTGAAATTCAAAGAAGTACCCAGCTTCCTCCAAAGAGTTCTCCAAAAATGACTTACAAATTTTGAATCTCGATCAGAAATCATAGTTCTTGGAATACCATGCAATTTAACAATCTCCTTAAAATATAAATCAGCAATATGCGATGCATCATTTGATTTATTGCATGGAACAAAGTGAGACATTTTTGAAAATCTGTCAACAACAACCATGATAGAATCCTTGTTCCTTTGAGTTCTTAGGCAGTCCCAAAACGAAATCAAGACTCACATCCTCCCATGGAGCATTTGGCACTGGCAATGAAGTGTACAAACCAGAATTTTGACTTCTTGTTTTTGCTAAATGACATAATCGGCATCGCTTCACATGTCTATCCACATCTCTGAACATTTTAGGCCAGTAGAAATTTGATTGAACAAGAGCTAGAGTCTTGTCCGTACCGAAATGTCCTCCCAAAACACCACCATGAGCTTCAGCTAGAATTACTTGTCTCAAAGAACAAGATGGAACACACAAAGCATTAGCTCGAAAAAGAAAACCATCAAAGATAAAAAATTATTGAAAGGAACCTGATTTACAATTCTACCATATTGAGCCGAAATCCACATCATTCTCATAGAGATCTTTGAATGTTTCAAATCTAACCACTTTGACTTCCATTGCTGATAATAAAGAATGTTTTCTGCTCAATGCGTCAGTAACTACATTTTGAACATCAGATTTGTGCTTGATTGTAAAGTTGTAAGATTGTAAAAACTCCACCCAAGCTGCATGCCACTTGTTTAGTTTGTGTTGGTGATTAATGAACTTTAATGCCTCATGATCAGAATATAGAACAAATGGCTTGGCAAGAAGATATTGACTCCAATGAGACAAAGCTCGATAAATCGCATAAAACTCCTTATCATAAGTAGAGTATTTCTTTCTTGTATCATTCAGCTTTTCACTAAAAAATGCAATGGGCTTTCCGTCTTGACTCAAAACAGCACCAATTCCCATATTAGATGCATCACATTCAACTTCAAACACATTGTCAAAATTTGGTAGAACTAAGATAGGAGCTTCGGTCACCTTTCTTTTTAAAAGCTCAAAAGCATCATTAGCTTCACTAGTCTATTTGAATTTATCACATTTCAGACATTCGGTGATTGGAGCGAAAATAGAGCTGAAACCCTTGATAAATCTTCTATAAAACGAAGTTAAGCCATGGAAACTCCTCACATCATGCAATGAAGCAGGTGTCAGCCAATTGAGAATAGCCTCGATCTTACTTTGATCCATCATGATTCCATCTTTTGAAACAACATACCCCAAAAACACCACACTAGAAGTAAAGGAATCACACTTCTTTAGATTAGTATAAAGCTTTTGTTGCCTCAAAATAAGAAAGATCTCTTTCAGATGATTCATATGCTCCTCTTTGCTCTTACTGTACACCAATATATCATCAAAATAAACTACAACAAATATTCCAATGCATGGCTTAAGTATGTGAGTCATAAATCTCATGAAGGTGCTCGGAGCATTAGATAGCCCAAATGGCATAACCAACCATTCATATAAGCCTTCTCTAGTTTTAAATGTTGTTTTTCACTCATCTCCAGGCCTCATTCTTATTTGGTGATAGCCACTCCTCAAATCAATTTTAGAGAAAATATAAGCACCACACAATTGATCAAGTAAATCATCTGACCTTGGAATAGGAAAGCGATAGTCCACTGTGATTTTATTGATGGTGCGACTGTCCACGCACATTCTCCAAGAACCATCCTTCTTAGGCACCAACAAGGCTGGAACCGCAAGAGGACTCATGCTCTCCCGAATTAACCCTTTTTTCACCAATTCATCAACTTGCCTTTGAAGTTCTTCATACTCCTTGGGACTCATTCTATATGCTGCCTTGTTAGGTAGAACAGCCCCTGGAATGAGACCAATGTGATGTTGGATGTCTCTCAAGGGTGGAAGGCCATGTGGAATCTCTTCTGGTATAACATCTTCAAATTCTTCTAGGATTTGTTTCATGATTACTGGTGTCTCCTTGTGTTGTTCATGTTCCTCTACTACTACTAGAGCCATAATTTGACCACGCTTGTCTAATTCACCTTTACATTCACCATAGGACATAAAAGCGCTAACTTTCTTCTTTGGTGCACTGATTTCGGATGGTTGTAATGGAGCTAAGATAATCTTCTTTTTATTCACCTTAAAAGAATAAGTATGTTTATAGCCGTCATACAACACCCTTCTATCATAATGCCAAGGTCTTCCCAATAGCAAATGACAAGCATCCATAGGAGCAACATCACACCATACTTCATCTTTATAATACTTGCCAATAGAAAATGAAACTAAACATCTTTTAGTTACATTGATGTCATTTCTTTTCTGTAGCCAACATAACTGGTATGGATGTGGATGAGGGATGGTGTCCAACTTTAGCTTCTGCACCATCTCCAAAGATACTATATTCTCAAAGCTGCCGCTATCAATGATCACCAAGCACACCTTGCTAAGAGAAGTGCATTTAGTGTGAAACACATTTTTTCTCACCCAACTTTCATCGTCGGCCACATAGGACACTTGTAAACTACGTTGCAATACAATAGACAAACCATGATCAGCATAAGTAATCTCTTCCTCATCATCATCGTATTTTGGTTCGTCCTCAGCTTCATCCTCTCCTCCATCACTATGATCTTCAACCAAAGTTACAATCCTCCTATTTGGATAATCTGAAGCAATATGCCCAAAACCATGACATTTGAAGCATTTTCGGCCACTTGAGATAGAAGAATTAGGTGTTTTTTTGTTACCAACAGATTCTTCACCCTTTTCTTGTACCTTCGTTATCACCTTGCTTTGGACAGTAGGCTTGGAACTTCCTACTCTTGTATAGCCTTCTTTTGAGCCGTACCGAACACTCTTTTCAAACTTCTGTTGCTTTTCAACTTTTAATGCCAGCTTGCTCACATCATTTAAAGACCAATATGGCTGTTGTTGCGGGGGGCAACTGTTTAAGCCGTGGCCTCGGGGCCGACGCGGCTCGGTTCGGGGGTCCGGATGTCGGGGATCTCGCGCAGCGTCCCTCGAGGTCTCCTAGCGGCCGAGCACGGTGGTTCGGGTCGGGACGGGTGGTCGGGTCGGGACGGGAGCTCGGGTCGGGAGGTCGGGTTGGGAGGAAGCTCCGCCGCAGCGCCAGGGAGAGGCGACACCGTCTTGCACCTGCACACAGGTCGGGCCGGGGGCTCGGCCCGACCCCTCCGACGATCAAGTTAGCGATGTGGAGAGGGTGGTTTTGAAGGTGTTCTTGCGTTATCTCCCCCCCCTCGTTCGTTTAGAACTCTGGGGTATTTATAGATGAGTTTGATGTTACCTGATGTGGCTGCTTGTAGGGGTAGGACGGTACCTCTGATGGCGTCTGACATTGCCACTGGGGTTGCGTGGAGGACCGGGCGGTCGCAGGGTATGGGCGAGCTTCGACCGTTGCCTGCTTCTGTCTCGGTCGGGTGTGTGGGGTCAAACGAGGAGGCTGTCGTCTGAGGAAAGCTGACGTCCGAGCACATCTCATCACCCTTATTGCCTTCCTGGGGTGCAGCGCCTATCCACGTGTGGCTGACATCATCATCCGCCGGGTCTGCCATTTTTTCCCATATCAGCTGTAGTTGAACAACTTTAGCAATCTCATAGTTCAGACCTCCTAGGTATCTTGCGATTGTTTGCTCTTCCGGTTCCACAAGCTCTCCTTTCAACATCAAATTATCGAATTCTGCAGTGTACTCCTCCACACTAAGATCTTTTTGCTTGAAATCATGTATTTTGAGAAAGATCTCTTGCCTATAATTATGAGGTAAATATTTTCTCTTCAGCTCCCTTTTCATTTTCTCCCATGTAACGATCTTACTCTTCCCCTCATGTTCTCTTTGTTTCTTCAGATTTTTCCACCAAAAAGATGCATTCCGTCTAAGTTTGAGTGCCACAAGTTTGACCTTCTTTTGTTCTGGTGGTTCATGAAAATCGAAAATTCTTTCTACTGTATTAAGCCAATCGATAAAATCATCAACATTTATTTTACCTTCAAATTCTGGAATATCTAATCTAGGGTTATATTTATTCTGCCACTCGTCTTGGACTTCATTTCTTCTCTGACATCTTCTCGACTCTCTTGGAAGACGAGGTATATCATCATCAGAAGTAAACTCTCGAATGTCATTTTCATGCTGGTTGTGTCTACTTTGAAGTTCGTCGATTATTTCATTTTTTTCTTGTAGACTACGCAGCAATTCTCGTAGCTGCAGTCTCAACGACTTAACGTCATCTTCATGGTCACTACCTTCACCAACTACATCTTTTCCATTCCACCTTGCCATGATCTCTAGCCTTTAGCTCTGATACCAAACTGATACCGGGGAGGGTAAAAATGCAGAATGGATTTCGAAAGAAAATCGATAGAACAGTTGTTCAAATAGAAAATGTCACAGGAGACAAGGAATGAATTCTTGATAAAACTTTGATAAAATGAAAAAATAGCTCACAACCCAGTTTAAAATCAAAAGGGATACAGAAAGATCACCACCCTAATGACAATAAACAAGGATACAGAACTGAAAGCAAAAGACTCACCACTCAAGGATGCATCCAAGAGATACAGAGTTCAAAAGAGCACTTCAAGAGAGCTTCTCCAATATTCTCAGTTTTCTAAAGGCCCTTTCAAAGCCCTAAACATGAAAATAAATACTAGTGCATGAAACAACCCTTCATGCATAGGGAATTTCGAAATTAAGTCCTTTACAGCTGCCAACCACCTCCTTTAATCGAAATTAAGTCCTTCACAGCTGCCAACCACCTCCTTTAATGTATTCCTTAGCCACATGAAGAAAAGTACTATGAGACAGCTTTACTTTTGTGCAGGGAATATGCTGATGAGCTGTCTTATCTAAGTTGACTGAGTTGAAGATTATGGGGCAATATTGTTGGCTAAAAAAAAATCATATTATCAGCATCGTCCATATGAACAGATTTCAAATTAGACACTCCCGTGTAAGAGACCCTACTTGATCGGTCGACGATTTCAAATTAAAACTGACTATAAAAGCCTCAATTACTTTTTGGAGCAAAAGATATCATCCCCCGAGCAGCAAAAATGGGTAACAAAACTTTTTAGATTTGATTATGAAATAACTTACAAAAAGGGGAAAGAGAATGTTGTTGCAGATGCGCTTTCGCAACTAGCCGAGCAAGCTGAACTTTCGGTCGTTTCGCTTCCAACTAGTGACTTTCTTGAGGATATTAAGATGGAATGGTAGGATGATCCAGAGACCAATAAAATCATTAAAAAATTGGAAGAAGCATCAAGCTCCGTGGCTCATTACAATTGGGACTCAAAAGAATTACACTATAAAGGACGCATTGTGCTTATGACAAATTCTACTTGTATCTTCATGAGCAGATTTTGGACAAAGTTATTCCATATGCAAGGTACTAAATTGAAAAGGAGTATGCAATATCACCCACAAACTGACAGCCAGACGAAAGTTATAAATAGGTGCTTCGAGACAGCCCAAAGTCACCCACCAAATATGACAACTCAAGGAGAACTCTAGACCCAACCAAGTGTCATTATTGATCAACGGATCGTGACTCGACGATGAAGACCCACTACTGAAGTTCTAATACAGTGGGTGAACCTACCAATAGAAGATGCCACTTGGGAGAACTATGACGACTTGAAGATCAAATTCCCAAAATTCATGAATCGTCAACCTTGAGAACAAGGCTGATTTGAAGAGGGCAGGTCTGTTAGGACTCTAGCTAGGAGAGTCCTAATTGATAGGGGCATTCATGTAAAACTTACCTAACTCGACCCTTATTAAAGAGGTGAAGAGGCCGGCTAGGGTTTGGAGGTTATTTCTTAGAGAAGAATTAGGAGTTGTAAAGGAGTAAGAGTCTTGAGTAGGAGTCATATTAGGAGTTATGATTTAGAAGCCCTATAAATAGCTATGTATTCCTCCTCTTTTCATAAGTAATAGATGAATATTTTCTGTAGCCTTTGAGCAGCAACTTGGAGGAAGGAACCCCTATATAGAGTTCCAGGAGGCCGATCCCCTAAAGAGATCAACCCCAAGCTTAGAATTTGCAAGGGTTCTATCACGTTGTCATGCAAGATGGTCGACCACTTGCATACACTAGCAAGGCATTATCTCCCTCTCATCAAAATATGTCAGTATATGATAAGGAGATGCTAGCCATTGTGCACGTAGTAACGAGGTGGAGACCTTACTTGATTGGCCGACGATTTCAAATTAAAACCGACCATAGAAGTCTCAGGTACTTTTTGGAGCAAAAGATATCATCCCCTGAGCAGCAAAAATGAGTAACCAAACTTCTTGGATTTGATTATGAAATTATTTACAAAAAGGGGAAAAGAAAACGTTGTTGCAGATGCACTCTCAAGGCTACCTGAGCAAGCTAAAGTTTTAGCCATCTCCCTTCCTACCACCAGTCTCCTTGAGAAAATTAGGAAAGAATGGAAGAAGGATCCAGAGATCAGCAACACCATAAAAAAATTGGAGGATCCAAATGCAATAGCTCACTACACTTGGGATTCGAGGGATCTACGCTACAAAGGTCGCATTGTGCTTATACTTGACTCTCCTTGCATCACAATTATCCTGCATGAAATGCACTCCACACCTTTAGCAGGGCACTCCGGATTTCTGAGAACCTACAAAAGAGTGAAGCAAAATTTTTATTGGAGAGGGATGAAAAATATTATTGCTGAATATGTGGCACAATGTAATGTATGTCAACAGCACAAGGGTGAAACTGTGGCAAATCCATGGAAGCTACAACCACTACTCATACCGGACTCGGTGTGGACTGACATATCCATGGACTTCATCGAAGGGCTGCCACCTTCCAAAGGTAAAAGCACAATTCTTGTGATGGTTGATCGACTTACGAAATATGCTCATTTTTGTGCTGTGAGAAATCCATACACTGCTGCTAGTATAGCCCAGATTTTCATAGAAAATATTGTTAAACTGCATGGGATGCCAAGGTCCATTGTAAGTGATCGTGACAAGATCTTCACCAGTAAATTTTGGACCGAGTTATTTCAGTTACAAGGCACGAAACTCAAGATGAGCACAACATATCATCAACAAACTGAAGACCAAACAGAGGTGGTAAACAGGTGTTTAGAGATGTACATTCGGTGTTTCGCCAGCGATCGACCAAAAGAGTGGGCGAAATGACTTCCCTGGGCCAAATGGTGGTATAATTACATATCATTCATCTACAAAATGTACCCCTTATGAAGCATTGTTTGGTCGGCCAACCCATGTGATTCCAAAGTATGTAATTGGCTCGGCCAAGGTAGATTAGGTTGACCAAGAATTGATTGACAGAGATAAACTCCTACAGCTATTAAAGGATAATCTCTTTACCGCTCAAGCCAGAATGAAGCAGCAAGCTGACACACGACGAAGCGAAAGAGAATTTTCAGTAGGAGATTGGGTTTATCTTCGCCTACAGCCATACAAGCAACTCTCCATCAAAACTCGAGCCTCCATAAAGCTATCCCCACGTTTTTATGGGCCCTATCAGATCACAAGCGTATTGGAGCCGTGGCGTACAGACTTAAATTGCATGAGGATGCCAAAATTCATCCTATCTTCCACGTGTCATGCCTGAAGCAAAGTCATGTCTGAAGACAATCCGGGCAAGTCATCTTGGGATATATCAGGCAAGGAGGTAAATCATATCTAACACTCTCAAAATAAAAGATGGGTTAATCTAATATGCAAAAAGTAATCATTTTGTATAACAATCTATATTGGTATGATAAAAAGATAGTCAATCCATACCAAGTATAATATCAAAATTCCAAATCTCTAAGAGAACCAGATCAGTAAAAAGTTCGAGTTCTCCAATAAAAATCAGATAAGATGTCCATATCAAGTTTGTTATCAAAGAATCCCCAATAATCGTTTTTACATATAGCACATAATGTAGTGGTCTAGGTTGAATACCCAAGTGATAAGCAAAATATTAGGAATCAAATCATAAATGGGACCTATGGTTAAATAAATATTTGTATTATTTCATAAACATGAATAATACCTTCAACCACTGATTCAGAAGTTTTAGAATCATATTCAATCATAGCATACACTCTGACATGGACTAATAATATAGGAGGCAGTGACTCTTTCTTCTTATTCAAAGGGTAGTCTTTTATTTTATGTTCCAACTTTCTACAAGCAAAATAAACTCTAGTCACCCACAAACACAAACTTATTTCATAATTTAACTCGTATGTTACACAGGATTATGTCTATTGTGGTGACTTCCATTTTCAAATCCAGATGCCTTAACCCTTTTATTATCATTTTCTGATTCATTTCCAATCTTTTTTTTTTTCGTAAACTTGTCCTAGCTATTCTTGTCCTTGATCTCCAGAAATTCTTTTGATTATCAGAACAATTTCATACATCAAATATTTCTCCATTCGCATCATCCATGGTTATAACTTCATGCATTGACCTCTGATTTATTCAAACTTATTTCATTGGAAACTAGACTCGTAGATCTTTCTTTTGATACCTAGATTGAAAGATTCGATCAATCCTTTCATCCCCCTTTATTAATTAGAAGAAAATGAAGTAGGAGGACCAAATGTCCTCGTCATACTAAATTCCTAAAATGCATCAAAGAAAATTTTCACCGATCATTGTGGTTCACTAGATCTCAATATATTTTGCATGTCAACATATCAAATATTTCAATGATCCTCGAATAGCTGGGAAATCGACTCGTAGATCTTTCTTTTTGATACCTAGATTGAAAGATTTAGAGTTTCAAATGCCTGCCCAATTATCTATTGAAACGAGTCTATGAATTCGGCAAAACAATGATTTTGTTTTATGGACTTTTGGTTACTAAATCAATTTTAACTCTTTGTTGGAAACTTCATTCATACAAAACTTGTTTTATCTGAAACTAGATTAAATATCTTTCCAATGATAATTTTCTGAGTAAATTAGAGCATGATTGATAGTTTTAATCATTTGTTCAATATGCCTCTCAAATTCTGTCAGAAATCAAGCTTTGATCGATTTTGCCTTATCATGTTCCATTCCTTTTGGAAATTGATTTCATTTAGCTTTCTTTGTTCAATTAGAAACCTAGCTCTGATACTACCTCTATCATGCCCTTCAAAATATCGATAATATTAAAATTTTTCATCACAAATCAATCCAGGATCCAATCTAATATTTGAGGACATTGAGAAACATTCAGTCAAATTCACATCTTTAAACCTGTGCAAGTTATAATCATATATCACATCACTCGAAAATTCACCTTTATGGAAACCCAAGTCAACTTAACAAACATGAACAACAGTTATAAATCCACAAGCTAAACAGTTTATATAATCAGAACTCCAACCATTTCTTCCACAAATTCATAGCATCATAAACTAAATTTAACATCCCGAAATTCAAAATGAGAGAGGTCTTTTAACACTTTTACATAACAAACATGAACAACAGTTATAAATCCACAAGCTAAACAGTTTATATAATCAGAACTCCAACTATTTCTTCCACAAATTCATATCATCATAAACTAAATTTAACATTCCAAAATTCAAAATGAGAGAGGTCTTTTAACACTTTACACAATATAACAATTCAATCATGTCGACAATATTTCATTACATACAAAATGCACGTTTACAATAATAACTTAACAACAATAAAGACTTGCCCATGATTCTGAATAGCTCTCCACTGCCTCAGCCCAATACAAACATCTTAAAGAGTGACAAACTAACTTGAAAGATTTATATAACAACGGAGTGAGCTAAAAACAGCTCAGCAAGTGACAAAGCATATCCAGAACGAAAAGGGATAGTTTTCAAACGAACAAGGTATCACAATGCAAGACAGAATATAAGAAATCTCCGGGTACCATCTCATTAGAAACAAATTCGTAAATGTCATTTCATTCAAAACATATTTGGTTCATAACAAATGGAGCACAGAGTAGCATATCAATAACGTATGAAACATTCTAGAGCATATCAACGACACATGGAACATTTCAGAGCATAACAATAGTAGATGTAAAATTTCAGAGCATATCAATAATAAATAAAATATTTCGAAACATATCAATAGTATATGAGATATTTCAAAGCAAATCAATGGCATATGAACCATTTCAAAGCATATGGAAGAACAAATACGAAACAAAGGCTCAAATGTCGAATTTGACGTTGCATTCATATCATTCTTATCCAGAACATATATAGAAACACATAACCAAAGCTCTGGATATCATCTCAAATACATAGAAGATGAAGTGGGACCATAACATAATATGGTACATCCATTTCTGAATGACCACCAAACATAAGTCTCCCACGTTTGGGAGCTCCATCCACCCACGTCTGAGTGATGTCATAGGGGGCCAGCAAAGCATCACAGGCTCTATGCATAACTCCCTTTACCATTTCTGGCAAAGGTTCACAATATCCCACAAACACCCGAGTACAAAAGGACAGTATGAACAATAAATAGCACATATCGGAAGCACACGCGGAAAAACAAAATGTACATATGCCTTTACGAGTCAATACGATGCAAGCATAATCTTTCACAAAAGTATTCAAATTTAAAAGGAAATAAAAGCAAGAGCATACAAGGATTCCAAGCAATCACATATAGCTCAATTGAAATAAGAAGATTAGATGAATTCATTGTCCAAAGAAATGAAATTGGAATAGGCACATATCAAAAGCAAATGCGAAACAATGGGATATACATGTGCCTATACAAGTCAATATAATACAGCATAAATTTTGCACAATAAGTTTCAAGAATGCAAATAATTTAAGGATAAGAGTATACAAGAATTCAAAGCAATAATATAAAGCTCAATTGAACAAAGAAAGCTAAATGACATCAATTTCCAAAAGGAATGTAACATGATAAGGCGAAATCGACCAAAGCTCGATTTCTGACAGAATTCGAGAGGCACATTGAACAAATGATTCAAACTATCAATCGTGCTCCAATTTATTCAGAAAATATATCATTGGAAAGATATTTCAATCTAGTTTCAGATAAAATAAGTTTTGTATGAATCGAAGTTTCCAACAAAGAGTTACAATTGATTTAGTAATCAAAGGTCAGAAAATAAAATACTGTTTTGTAGAATTCATAGGGTCAGATTCAATAGATAATTGGGCAGGCGTTTAGACTCTATATCTTTCAATCTATATATCAAAAGAAAGATCTACGAGTCTAGTTTCTAATGAAATAAGTTTTGAATAAATCAGAGGTCAGTGCATGAAGTTATAACCATAACAAGGTAGCAAGGTCATATCTCAGAAGTTTCACATATTCAAATCGTTACGTCTAAACAGGAGACATATCAAATGCAAGGCTAGAACGATTCAAAGTTTTCATATTCAAGGCAATTGCAGAGATAAAATTTTAGTAAGGAAAGATTAGGACACTTGCAATAGAAAAGATTTGAAAGCTTGCAATAGGAAGGATCGGAACACTTGCCTTTCGAAGATTTTGATCCAAAAATTCGAAGAAAGTGTACGCTCGAATCCTTCTTCTACTTTTCCTCCGTGTCCTCTCCTTGTTTCGTTTTTTGTACCAATCTTCTTTTTCCCAACCGCAACTGCCATGCCACAATCGCAGCCATAGCCGTAGCCACCGTCGTAGCACCTTTTACTGCATTACTTCCTTTTTCCTTTCTCTCATTCCTTCTTTTTCTTTCCCAAACATAGCTGCCACAGCCACCGCCACTACCACAGCCACGCCGCTGCCATTGCCACCTCCACTACACTACTTCCTCTTCTCCTTTCTCTCATTCCCTTTTTTTTTCCCCAAACACATCTACCACAGCCACCGCCACTGCCGCAGCCATTATCGCTGCTGCAGCCACACTGCTACAGCAACTACACCGCTAACGCTGCCACAGCCACAATCGTAGCCGCAGCCGCCGCCGCTGCCACTGCCACAATCGCAACCGCAGCCGCAACCACCTTCCCCTCTTTCTCTTCTTCCCTCTTCTTCTTCTTTTCCTTCTCTTCTAACTGCAGCTGTCATCGCCGCAGCCACAGCCGCAGCCACCTTCTCTTCTTCCTCTCCTCCCCTTCTTCCTTCCTCTTCTTCTTTCCCTGCCACAACTGTAGCTACCACAGTTGCAACCACAACTCCCTTTCCTCTCTTCTTCCTCACCTTCTTTTCTTCCTCTCCTTCTCTTCCAACTACAACTGCCACTACCGCAACTGCAGCTGTAGCCCCTCCTTCTTTCCCTTCTCTTCTTCTCCTCTTCTCCTCTTCTCCCCTTCTTCCCTTCTCCTCCCCGACGCACAGTGCCTCCTCTCCTCTATTTCCTCCTGTAGGAAACAGAGGTGCTGCAGCTACCCCTCTCTCCTCTCCATCTTCCCTCTCTTCTCCTTATTCTTCTTCTTTTCTTCTCTTCTCCCCCTTCTTCTTCTTCTTCTCCTCTTTCCTTCTCCCCGATGCCCCACACCTCTATTTCCTTATGCAGGAAATAGAGGTGCTGCAGCCCTAGCTGCAGTCACCTCCCTTTCCTCTCCTTCTTCCATTTCTTTTCCCTCTTCCTCTCCTTCTCTTCTCATCTTTTTCCCTTCTCCTCCCCGACGCCCCACACACCTCTGCGGGAAACAGAGGTGCTGCAGCCCTAGCTGCTGCAGCTGCCTCTCTCTCCTCTCCCTCTTCCCTCTCTTCTTCTTCTTTTTTTCTTCTCTTCTCCCTCTTCTTCTGATAGAACCCTTGCAGATTCTAAGCTTGGGGTTGATCTCTTTAGGGGATCGGCCTCCTTGGAACTCTATAGGGATTCCTTCCTCTAAGTTGCTACACAAAGGCTGCAGAAAATATTCATCTATTGCTTGTGAAAAGAGGAGGAATACATGGCTATTTATAAGGTTTCTAAACCCTAACTCCTAATAGGACTCCTACTCAAGACTCCTACTTCTAACTAACTCCTAATAGGACTCCTACTCAAGACTCCTACTTCTAACCAACTCCTAGTTCTTCTCTAAGAATTAACCACCATACCTTAGCTGGCCTGTTTACCTCTTTATTAGGGGTCGGCTTAGGTAGGTTTTACATGAAAGTCCCTCTCAATTAGGACTCTCCTAGCTAGAGTTCTAATAGACCCGCCCTCTTCAAATCAGTCTTGCCCTAAAGGCTGAGATTCCATGAACTCAGGAAACCGGGTCTTCAGCTCATCATATGGTTCCCATGTCGCATCTTCAAGCGGTAAATTATTCCAATGCACTAGTACTTCAGTAGAGGGACGTCGACGATGCATCACGATCCTGCGATCAAGGATGACTTGTGGTTGGGCTTGAATAACTCCATCTTCAGTGGTGTTGGGTAGTTGGATTTGGGGTGACTCATGTTCTCCCAACTTGGGCTTCAGGCATGACACGTGGAAGACAGGATGAATTTTGGCATCCTCAGGCAATTTAAGTCTGTACGCCATGGCTCCAATACGCTCTGTGATCTGATAGGGCCCATAAAAACGTGGGGATAGCTTCATGGAGGCTCGAGTTTTGATGGAGAGTTGCTTCCATGTTAAATAACATTCAATTTAAAGAGGGGATAGCTTCATGAAGACCCGGTTTCCTGAGTTCATGGAATCTCAGCCTTGAGGGCAAGACTGATTTGAAGAGGGCGGGTCTGTTAGGACTCTAGCTAGGACAGTCCTAATTGAGAGGGACTTTCATGTAAAACCTACCTAAGCCGACCCCTAATAAAGAGGTAAACAGGCCAGCTAAGGTATGGTGGTTAATTCTTAGAGAAGAACTAGGAGTTGGTTAGAAGTAGGAGTCTTGAGTAGGAGTCCTATTAGGAGTTAGTTAGAAGTAGGAGTCTTGAGTAGGAGTCCTATTAGGAGTTAGGGTTTAGAAACTCTATAAATAGCCATGTATTCCTCCTCTTTTCACAAGCAATAGATGAATATTTTCTGCAGCCTTTGTGCAGCAACTTGGATGAAGGAACGCCTATAGAGTTCCAAAGAGGCCGATCCTCTAAAGAGATCAACCCCAAGCTTAGAATCTGCAAGGGTTCTAACATAGTCCTCCAAGCTTCATAGTTCAATCGCTCCTCTTAAAGTCGTGCGAAAGATATGGCTGCCATAAGCGTGTACGGTTGTTGCGCTTTAACTTCTCCCCGTATCTCTGGCTTCAAGCCCTCAATAAAGGTCCCCAATAGCTATTTTTAGACCAATCACGATTTTGACTCGATAACATTTCAAACCTAGTTTGGTACCCCTGAATGGTAGAGGTTTATTCGATCATTACTAATTGTCCGTCAATGTTCTTGTAATCGGTTGGTCCGAAGTGGGTGAGCAGTCATTTAATTGCTGCTATTGAAGTCGTGCGGGCATCAGTATTGCTGGTCGGGGAGCGAGCATAGTCCTCCACGCTTCATAGTGCAATCGCTGCTATTGAAGTCGTGCGAAAGATACGGCTGTCATAAGCGTGTACGATTATCGCGCTTTAACTTCTCCCCGGTTCTCCAGCTTCAAGCTCTCAATAAAGGTCCCCAATATCTGTTTTAGACCAATCACGATTTTGAATCGATAACATTTCAAACCTAGTTTGGTACCACTGAACGATGAAGGTTTGTTGGATCTTTGCTAGTTGTCCGTCAATGTTCTTGTAATCGGTTGGTCCGATGTGGATGAGCAGTCCTTCTTTGAATTGTCGCCATGAGAGGACTCCATGAGTGTGTTCAAACTAGTCAAACCACTATATCTCATCCCCTTCAAGATCTCAGTTTATTTGACTGCAAGGATGTCCAATTTAATCAAGAGAATTTTGGTTGTACAATAGCAATGAAATCGGTGCAAGTTGTGATAGCAGAATTCACGTCGAAAAATTTTTTTTATAAGTAAAAGTAAATTGATTTTGTGTAAAGTTTCTACAAATAGCTTTGTCTATACAAGTTATAGACGAAGCTAGGTAACTCGTAGAGTACTCATGCGGTAGTTATGACTACACATGTTGTAGACTATAACTCTTAACTGTGGCCAACAAATAAAATGTAAAGTCCAGATATGCCAAGATTTCCTGTGGGTATAGCTTTTCATGCCCAAGGTCTTTAGCTAATAGCAAAATTGAATTTGATAAAAATATCTTTTTCTCTTCGTGTAAAGTGCTCCATTTTGAGATCGTTCTCCATACATGATCTTGAGTCTCTAATAATCTCTGTCAAGAGCTGAGCATTGTTTGTGTGTTGACACTCAAAGATTCTGCTACATCTTTCCTTCCACATCTACCAAATAGCGCATCTGAATATAACCTTTGTCAATTGTGTAAGAGGCCCTTTTCTTGAAAAACATTGCATGAGGTCACCTAATTCTTGATGCAAGTTTGGTTGCGATCTAACTCCTGCAGCATCGGCTTTCTCCCACGGGCGATGGTACTGTAGCGGTGACCAGATCTCCCTAAGGCGACGACTGTAGCGGCAACCAGATCTAGAGCGACGGTACTATAGCGGCGACGACACTATAGCGGCGACCAGATCTCCCTAGGGCGATCTGACTCCTGCAGCATCGGCTTTATCCCACGGGTGACGGGTGACGGTATTGTAGCAACGACCAGATCTCCCTAGGGCGATCTGAGTCCTGCAGCATCGGCTTTCTCCCATGGGCGAAGGGCGATGGTACTGTAGCAGCGACCAGATCTCCCTAAGGCGACGGTACTGTAGCGGCGATAAGATCTCCCTAGGGCGATCTGACTCCTGCAGCATTGCTTTCTCCCACGGGCGACGCATCGGCTTCTCCCCAAGGGTGACGATACTGTGGCGGTGACCAAATCTCCCTAGGGCGACGGTACTGTAAAGCAATCTGATATACTACAGCGGTGGCTTTGCCCTATGGCGACGATTCTGTAGCGGCGACCAAAAGAGGGATCAAACATGGCAGCGACGACCCCTAGGGCTGGCGACGGTGGTGGGAGGGTTGATACGATGGCAAAACTCCCTACTGTTACCCCTCAAGTTGCTCCTCCACCATATCCTCTCCAGAGAGAAACTCCTTCGATGAAGCAGCATCGAAGCAGGTCGCGCTCTAGATCGCGACAGCCTGCTCTCATTTCCAGTGACCCTCGGCCTTGGACTAGCCTCTTCAAGGCTCCGGTTGGAAGTCCGGATCTAAGCTTGGAATTCTTTACTCCAAAAGTTCAAGCTGATAAGAAGATAGCTGTATACGAGACTGCTGATTCAGCAGAGTTTATTGAGACATGGTCTATGGCGATTGTTGGCTATGTGGTAGGTCTCAAAACATCTTATTTCCCACTATCCTCATTTATCAAAACTCGATGGGGAATATCATCATTTGATCTCCATATGCTGGAGAATGGATTCTTTGTTTGCAAGATATACTCTGAAGAAGATTTGCAACGGGTCCTCAAAGGATTCTGGACTATTCGCGGCCATCCAATGATTCTACGACGCTGGTCTCCTGATGTCCGTTTGGAAATAGATAGCCTACAGTCTTCCATTATGGGTATCCTTTCAAGGTCTTCCTCTACATCTTTGGAGTCGACGTTTTATTGCAAAATTATGCAGCACTCTGGGACAGTCACTCTACATCGACAAAGCAACAGCAGCTCAGACGAGATTAGCATTTGCACGAGCATGTGTACTGGTTTCTTCCGACGATGATCTTCCTAATGAGGTTTTCTATCGTGATCTTGATGGGAACACTCGGAAGGTACATGTCTCATATTCCTAGAAGCCACAACGATGTCAGCGTTGCTTATCTTTTGGTCATGCAAATGGAGCTTGTCAGCAAACTCCAAAACTGATCACCAAGGTCTATCAACCACGTCAAGCGCCTCAGCAACAAAGCGAGTCTTCTCTAATGATAGTAGCACCGATGGTGGCGAAGACAATTGAACATTCCGACTCACAAGGACAGCACCGCGGACAGAAGGACAAATCCAAAACTTTATCCCTTCCTATAATGTCGGAGCCTTCAAAAATAGAAGTTCCCCATGGTACTAGTGGATAGGAGAAGCATAAGTCAGGAACTTCATCTCTTCTAATATCAACGGATCTGTCCACAATAGCTCAACGAACTCAGGCCCAAACAAATCTCGCCAAGAAGGATATTCTTCCTCAACAAACTCAGGCCGCAACAAACATCACCAACAAGGATATTCTGTTTCAACAAACTCATGCCCCAACAAGCCTCTCTAGCCAGGCTGCTCCAACAAGTACTAACCAGGATATTGTGCTTCAACAAACCCTGCCAATCAAGACCATATGATTCAAGGTATTTTAAAGTTTAACCATCTCCAAGCTGTAGATGAAGTGGATAAATATAGGAATAAAGCCATAAAAGGTAAGGATATTGTGTGGGAGGAAAATACAAAACCAAAGGATAAGAAAAAGGATGGTACAGTCCATCCAAAGTCATAGGAAGAATACCTTACCACCTTTTCTATTTGTTTATCACTGATGAAAATAACATCCAAAGCCTGAGAAATGTCGGGAGCTCAACAGAATAATCAAGTCTGCTGCATGTGATATTGTTATTCAAGTAGAAACGAAAATTAAACAATTGCTCGTTCAAGCTCAAATGAATTTAATATGGCCAGACGCAGAACTGTTTACCAATGACTCAAATGAAACTTTTGGTAGAATATGGATCTTATGGCATCCTAACTCTATTAATGCTTGGTTTATTTCTGCTATTGATCAATTCATCCATCTTAAGGTAGAGGACAAAAAGAATGGCTATCAATTCAATTTCACTGGTATATATGCTTCAAACAGTATGCAAGAAAGAAATACACTGTGGTCTGATCTAACTAACATTGCAGATGGCTGTCTTAATGTACCTTGGATTGTTCTTGGTGACTTTAATACTGTTCGGTATACAAATGAAAAAGTGGGGTTAGGTAGACAGCTTTCAGAAAGTCAGCTTCAAAGTTTTAATGATTACATAGATACTGCTGCATTGACTGATATGAAATCTGTGGGTAATTGGCTCTCCTGGAGTAATCAAGGTGCTGCTAATAGAAAAATAATGACTAGACTGGATAGATGTCTGATTAATCAAGAATGGTTAATAGTTTACCCTGATTCACTTCTTGAGTATGATGCTCCATTGTTTTCTGATCATTCTATAATGTACATACATGCAGATAAAGCAACACCAAAAGGCAAGAAACCGTTTAGATTCTTTAACATGTGGAGTACTCATCCTCAGTTCCTTGATGTTATCAGATCAGCTTTGAATGTTAATGTGCATGGATCCCCCCCTTACATCTTATGTTAAAAACTCAAAGCCTGCAAAGCAGCACTTAAGGAGTAGAATACAAATACCTTTGGCAATATTACCACCCGAGTTCAATTTTGCAGAAAGGAACTAATAGTAATGCAACATGAGCTGCAACTTCAGCCCCATGATGAGAATCTTATCGACAAAGAGACAGAAGCTAGAAATAACTTCTTGCAAGCCTTAAAGCTGGAGGAAAGTTTTGCAAAACAGAAGTCTCGACAGCATTGGCTTACTTTAGGGGATTCCAATACTAAGTTTTTTTATCCTTCCATTGCTACTCGAAGAGCCGTTAACCTCATCAGGAAATGCAGAGACAAAGATAACAACCTTATAAGAATTTAGATGAGGTTAAAGCATTCACTGAGCAATTTTTTTATTCCTTACTCAACCAAGCGAGGAAACCTAATAATATTCATGTGGAGCCAACTAGAAAGCTTGATTCGGATGCCATTTCTATCCTCAATACCCCAATTACAGATGACAAAATAGTAAGAGTTGTCTTTAAGTCACCAAAGCACAAAAGCCCTGGTCCAGATGGATTTCCTGCTGAATTTTACCAAATTACATGGTCTATTATTGGTAATGATGTGATTAAAGCTTGCCAACACTTTTTCTCTTCCGGTCATATTCTTAGAGAGATGAATTGCACTTTTATTTCTCTAATTCCTAAGAATGCAGGGGCTAATTCACTAGAGAACTATCGACCCATATCTTTATGTAACTTTGTTTACAAGATCATCTCCAAAGTGCTAGCAGATAGATTGCAAAAGGTAATACACAATATAATTAGTCCAAATCAGGCTGCATTCATCAAAGGGAGAAGTATATATCATAATATTCTGCTGGCTAATGACTTGGTCAAGGATCTGCACTCAAAAGCAAGAGGGACAAAAATCTGTTTTAAAGCTGATCTACGAAAAGCCTTTGACTCAATTAATAGAAACTTTATCTATAAGATGCTCCTCGGTATGAACTTCCCTCAGCAATGGGTTAATTGGATTCAATATTGCTTAGAAACTCTAAAGTTTTCAATACTCTTCAACGGCTCACCTATTGGTTTTTTTGGGAGCAAGAATGACATCCTACAAGGCGATCCACTCTCTCCATATCTCTTTACTATTACAATGGAAGGACTTAGCTGTATGTTGGAATATGCGGTCTCTGATGGCAGTATTAAAGTACCCCATGCTGGCCCTATTCATATATCACATATAATCTTTACAAATGATCTTCTTATCTTTCTTCAGAATGATTCAACTTCAGTAAGAAACCTGGCTACTATTTTGAATGATTTTGGTATAGTTTCTGACCTTCAGTTAAATCATGCGAAAAGTAAAGTCTACATGAGCCCTTGCATTGAGGACAAAGATGTTATTGCACATACCCTAGGGGTTAGTGAGGGAAATCTGCCAGTTACATATCTGGGTCTCCCACTCATATCCACTGGCATTCACAAAACCCACAGTCAGCCTATCCTGGAAAAAATAAAGAACAGAATTTCCTCCTGGAAAAATAGGCTTCTTTCAAAAGCAGGACGACTTGAACTCATCCGTTCGGTGTTGAACTCTTACTCTATATATTGGTCAAATGCATTTCTTCTGCCTCTTGGACTTCTCCAAGATATTGAATGGTTATTAATAAACTTCTTCTGGAATGGCACAAATGATAAGACAATGCATATGGTAAATTGGGACAGCATCTGCAAACCGAAAGATGAAGGGGGGTTGAACCTGAGAAATACTAGAGATTGGAATAAAGAATGTTTGGTAAAGCAATTGTGGGACCTTTTGCAAAACAAGTGTTCCTTATGGTCACAATGGGTTTCTGCTAGGTATCTTTTAAAGAAATCGATTTGGGAAATTTCAACAAGAACATACCACTTTGCAGCTTGGAAAGGAATTTTAAAGGCAAGGAATTAGCTAATCAAACACATTTCGTACACAATCTCTACTGGAACTAATACTAATATGTGGTATGATTCTTGGGTGAATGGGAAAAGCATATTTCAATTATACGATGACAGAATACGAAAAGACCTTGGGGCTCCCAAAGACTGGAAGGTTTCCGAGTTCATTGCTAATGGTACCTGGTGTCTCCCTACTCCTATTTCTCCTGAAATGTTATCACTTTGGCCGACTATTATAGCTATTCCAATCAGGAACAACTCTTCAGATGTACTTATTTGGCTTCATGACAATGGCAAATTTAGTGCCACATCCGCATGGAATCAAATTAGGCAAAGAAATAACAAGTGGCTCCCAAGCAGTTGGACATGGGATCGATCGGGATCACAGAGACATTCCTTATGTACATGGCAGGCCCTTTTGAATAAACTACCTACAATAGACAATATGAAAAGAAGAGGTATCCATCATGTTAACCAATGCTCCCTTTGCATGCAACAAGAAGAAACTATTGACCATCTCTATTTTGCTTGTGACTATACTAAATGGATATGGAAGGAGATTCTCCAGCGATTCGAACTCAATAGAATTCACGTCGAAAAATTTCGGTGGTTTGTGATGAAAATTTCCGTAACACAAAATCATTTTTAGAGATAAATTCTTTGATATTTTTATCTTAGATGGAATACAAGATGATCTATGAATTACTGTAGCGGGAAGATGAAATGGCTTCCCTTTTCTACAGCGATGCTCACGGCTCCACAAATCATTGAAATGCTAACATAATCCCTTCACAAATCGCTCACGAAGCTCTTTTCTTATCAACCTTTACGGTGCAAGGACTCGATTGACGGACAACTTGCCTCTTCATGTTCAAGGCTCTCTTCTGAATATTCAATGACCTGTTCTTCTAATGCTTCAATCATAAGAAGTCTCCCATTATAATAACGATGCTCACGGCTCCACAGCTCGTTGAAGTGCCAAATAATCCCTTCGCAGATCGCTCCCGAAGCTCTTCTCTCGTCAAACATTTTAGTGCATAGACTCATTTGATAGTAGGAGGAGCTGAGGGCATCAGTATTGCAGGTCCGGGAGCAAGCATAGTCCTCCACGCTTCATAGTTCAATCGCTGCTATTGAAGTCGTGCGAAAGATACGGCTGTCATAAGCGTGTACGGTTGTCGCGCTTTATTGTAAGTATTTGTTGTCTTGTAAGAGTAGAATTGTCGTCGAAGAAATCAGTGGAAGTTATTGTAAGTTAAGGTCTCTTTTTTATTGAGGGGTTAAAGGCATGTATAGGTTGAGAGAAGTGATCGTTGAAAGGGTTGTTGAATAGGTGGATATTGTATGTAGTGAGTGGTTTAGGCTTGTTTTGTGACTATTTTGGGTGCAGTTTGAGGGCGTCGTTTGGTGGTCTTTTAGGGCTTTGAATAAAAGTTTTTGATCAATGGAAGATGGTAGCAAAGGTTTGATAGAAATCAGTGGAAGATACTGCAAATATTTGTTGTCTTGTAAGAGTAGAATCCTCATCGAAGAAACAGTGGTTTCTCGACGAAATTTCCTCCAAAAACCATGAGAGATTTGAGGAAGGAAATGACAGCAAAATCTCAGTTTATTTGACTGCAAGGATGTCCAATTTAATCAAGAGAAATTTGGCTGTACAATAGCAATGAAATCGATGCAAGTTGTGATAGCAGAATTCTCGTCGAAAAATTTTCACAGGTTTGTGATGAAAATTTGTCGTAACACAATCATTTTTGTCAACATAGCTTCTAATCAAATTTCCCAAGCTTCTGTTTGTTACCTCAGTTTGCCCATCGGTTTGTGGATGATGCAAGCTGCTAAATTCAAAGAAGTACCCAGCTTCCTCCAAAGAGTTCTCCAAAAATGACTTATAAATTTTGAATCTCGACCATAATTCTTGGAATACCATGCAATTTAACAATCTCCTTAAAATATAAATCAACAATATGAGATGCATCATTTGATTTATAGCATGGAACAAAGTAAGACATTTTTAAAAATCTGTCTACAACAACTATGCTATAATCCTTGTTCCTTTAAGTTCTTTGCAGTCCCAAAACGAAATCGAGACTCAGATCCTCCCATGGAGTATTTGGCACTGGAAATGGAGTGTACAAACCAGAATTTTGACTTCTTGTTTTTGCCAAATGATACAATCGGCATTGTTTCACATATATATCCACATCTTTGAATATTTTAGGCCAGTAGAAAATTGATTGAACAAGAGCTAGAGTCTTGTCCATACCGAAATGTCCTCCTAAAACACCACCATGAGCTTCAGCTAGAATTACTTGTCTCAAAGAATAAGATGGAACAAATAAAGCATTAGCTCGAAAAAGAAAACCATCAAAGATAAAAAAATTGTTGAAAGGAACCTGATTTATAATTCTACCATATTGAGCCGAAATCCACATCATTCTCATAGAGATCTTTGAATGTTTCAAATCCAACCACTTTGACTTCCATTGTTGATAATAAAGAATATTTTCTGCTCAATGTATCAGCAACTACATTTTGAATACCAGATTAGTGCTTGATTATAAAGCTGTAAGATTGTGAAAACTCTACCCATGCTGCATGCCTCTTGTTTAGCTTGTGCTGGTGATTAATGAACTTTAATGCCTCATGATCAGAATATAGAACAACTGGCTTGGCCAAAAGATATTGACTCTAATGAGACAAAGCTCGATTAATCGCATAAAACTCCTTATCATAAGTAGAGTATTTCTTTCTTGTATCATTCAGCTTTTCACTAAAAAATGCAATTGGCTTTCTGTCTTGACTCAAAACAGCACCAATTCTCAAATTTGATGCATCACATTCAACTTCAAAAACATTGTCAAAATTTGGTAGAACTAAGATAGGAGCTTCAGTCACCTTTCTTTTTAAAAGCTCAAAAGTATCATTAGCTTCACTAGTCCATTTGAATTTATCACATTTCAGACATTCGATGATTGGAGTGAAAATAGAGCTGAAACCCAAGATAAATCTTCTATAAAATGAAGTTAAGCTATAGAAACTCCTCACATCATGCAATGAAGTAGGTGTTGGCTAATTGAGAATAGCCTTTATCTTACTTTGATCCATCATGATTCCATCTTTTGAAACAATATACCCCAAGAACATCACACTAGAAGTAAAGAAATCACACTACTTTAGATTTGCATAAAGCTTTTGCTGCCTCAAAATAAGAAAGATCTCTTTCAGATGATTCATATGCTCCTCTTTGCTCTTGCTGTACACCAATATATCATGAAAATAAACTACAACAAATATTCTAATGCATGACTTAAGTATGTGATTCATAAATCTCATGAAGCTGCTAGGAGCATTAGATAGCCCAAATGGCATCATAACCAATCATTCATATAAGTCTTTTCTAGTTTTAAATGCTATTTTCTACTCATCTACGGGCCTCATTCTTATTTGGTGATAGTCACTCTTCAAATCAATTTTAGAGAAAATATAAGCACCACACAATTGATCAATTAAATCATCTAACATTGGAATAGGAAAGCGATAGTCCACTGTGATTTTGTTGATGGTGCGACTGTCCACGCACATTCTCCAAGAACCATCCTTTTTAGGCACCAACAATGCTGGAACCGCATAAGGACTCATGCTCTCCCGAATTTATCCTTTTTTTACTAATTCATCAACTTACTTTGAAGTTCTTCATGCTCCTTGAGACTCATTTGATATGCTGCCTTATTAGGTAAAATAACCCTTAGAATGAGATTAATGTGATATTGGATGTCTCTCAAGGTATATATGAATAAATTGTAGCAAATTAGACACTCTCGTGTCAATCTCCCCTGGTTGAAAAAGACTTATCCTCAAATCCTTATTTTTTTCATCAATAAGATTATGAAAATGACTTAAATTAGCTACATTAAATGTTGGTGATACTCCGTAATATTTAGGTAGTTCAATCTCATGAGCATTTTTCTTAATTCGTTTAAGCACCTTGAATGGACCATCAACCTTTATCCAAAGATCAAACCACATTTTAGTACTAGTTCCAGAAGAGATTGCATAAGAAATGTGTTTGATTAGCCAATTCCTTACCTTTAAAATTCCTTTCCAAGTTACAAAGTGATATGTTCTTGTTGAAATTTCCCAAATTGATTCCTTTGAAAGGTACCTAGCAGAAACCCAATGTGACCATAAGGAACATTTATTTTGCAAAAGATCCCACAATTGTTGTACCAAATATGCTTTATTCCAATCTCCAATATTTCTCAAGTTTAGGCCCCCTTCATCTTTCGGTTTGTAGATGTTGTCCCAATTTGTGTCATTCCAGAAGAAGTTCATTAATAACTGTTCAATATCTTGGATAAGTTCAATAGGCAGAAGAAAAGCATTAGACCAATACATAGAGTAAGAGTACAACACCGAACGTATGAGTTCAAGTCGTCCTGCTTTTGATAAAAGCCTATTTTTCTAGGAAGAAATTCTATTCTTTCTTTTTTGCAAGATAGGCTGACAGTGGGTTTTATGAATGCTAGTGGATATAAGTGGGAGACCCAGATAAAGAACTGGCAGACTTCCCTCACTAACCCCTAGAGTGTGTGTAATAAATTCCTTATCCTCAATGCAAAGACTCACATAGACTTTACTTTTCGTATAATTTAATTGAAGGCCAGAAACCATACTAAAGACGTTTAGAATAGTAGCTAAGTTCCTCACTGAAGTTGGATCATTCTAGAGAAGTCACCTTATATTGTTCATTTTCCTCTACTACTACTAAAGCCATAACATGACCACCCTTGTCTAATTCACCTTTGCATTTACCATAGGACATAAAAGCGCTAACTTTCTTCTTTAGTGCACTGATTTCAAATGGTTGTAATGGAGCTAAGATAATCTTCTTTTCATTCACCTTAAAAGAATAAGTATATTTGTAGCCGTCATACAACACCCTTCTATCATAATGCCAAGGTCTTCCCAACAGCAAATGACAAGCATCCATAGGAGCAACATCACACCATACTTTATCTTTATAATACTTGCCAATAGAAAATGAAACTAAACATCTTTTAGTTACATTGATGTTATTTCCTTTTTATAGCCAACGTAACTAGTATGGATGTGGATGAGAGATGCTGTCCAACTTTAGCTTCTGTACCAACTCCAAAGATACCACATTCTCAAAGCTGTCGCTGTCGATGATCACCAAGCACACCTTGCTAAGAGAAGTGCATTTAGTGTGAAACACATTTTTTCTCACCCAACTTTCATCGTCGGCCACATAGGACACTTGTAAACTATGTTACAATACAATAGACAAACCATGATCAGCATAAGCAATCTCTTCCTCATCATCATCGTATTTTGGTTCATCCTCAGCTTTATCCTCTCCTCCATTACTATGATCTTCAACCAAAGTTACAATCCTCCTATTTGGACAATCTGAAGTAATATGCCCAAAACCATGATATTTGAAGTATTTTTGGCCACTTGGGGTAGAAGAATTAGGTGTTTTTTTGTTACCAATAGATTCTTCACCCTTTTCTTGCACCTTCGATATCATCTTGCTTTGGATAGTAGCTTTTCAATTTTAATGCTAGCTTGCTCACATCATTTAATGACCAATATAGCTATATTTGAACAACTTTAGTAATTTTATACTTTAGACCTCTTAAGCATCTTGCAATTGTTTGCTCTTTCGGTTCCACAAGCTCTCCTTTCAATATCAAATTATCGAATTCTGCAGTGTACTCCTCCACACTAAAATCTTTTTGCTTGAAATCATATATTTTGAGAAAGACCTCTTGCCTATAATTATGAGGTAAATATTTTCTCTATAGCTCCCTTTTCATTTTCTCCTATGTAATGATCTTACTCTTCCCCTTACGTTCTCTTTGTTTCTTTAGATTTTTCACCAAAAAGATGCATTCCGTCTGAGTTTGAGTGCCACCAGTTTGACCTTCTTTTGTTCTGGTGGTTCATGAAAATCGAAAATTCTTTCTACTGCATTAATCCAATCGATTAAATCAACAACATTTATTTTACCTTCAAATTCTTGAATATTTAATCTGGACTTATATTTATTCTGTCACTCGTCTTGGACTTCATATATTCTCCGACATCTTCTCGACTCCCTTGGAAGACGAGGTATATCATCATCAGAAGTAAACTCTTGAATGTCATTTTCATGCTAGTTGTGTCTACTTTGAAGTTCATCGATTATTTCATTTTTTCTTGTAGACTACGCAGCAATTTTCGTAGCTGCAGCCTCAACGACCCAACGTCATCTTCATGCTCTGATACTAAACTGATACCGGGGAGGGTAAAAATGCAGAATGCTTTTCATGAAACTTTGGTAAAAATGAAAAATAATTCACCACCAAGTTTAAAATCAAAAGATATATAGAAAGATCACCACCCTAATGATAATAAACAAGGATACAAAACTGAAAGTAAAAAACTCACCACTCAAGAACGCATCCAAGAGATACAGAGTTCAAAAGAGCACTCCAAGAGAGCTTCTGCCAATATCCTCCATTTTTAAAAACCCTTCCTAAGCCCTACACATGAAAATAAATACTAGTGCATGAAATAACCCTTCATGCATAGGGAATTTTGAAATTAAGTGCTTTACAACTGTCAACCACCTCCTTTAATATATTCCTTAGCCATGAAGAAAAGCACTATGACACAACTTTACCTTTGTGCAAGGAATATGCTGATGGGTATTATCTGAGTTGACTAAGTTTAAGATTATAGGGCAATATTGTTGGCTAAAAAAATATCATATTATCAGCATAGTTTATATGATGAACAGATTGTAGCAAATTAACAATCTCATGTTAATCTCCCCTGGTTAAAAAAGATTTGTCCTCGAGTCCTTGTTTTTCATCAATAAGATTATGAAAAGGACTTAAATCAGCTACATTAAATGTTGGGGATACTCCGTAATCTTTAGGCAGCTCAATCTTATAAGCATTTTGTTAATTCTATTAAGCACCTTGTTTGGACCATCAGCCTTTGGTTTTAGTTTTCCAATTTTTTCCAGCGGAAACCTCTCCTTCCTTAAATGAATCCCGACTAAATCACTTGCATTAAACTCCACATATATTTTGTGTTTGTTGGCAGCTTGCATGTACCTCTCATTTTGCTTCTCAATAGTTGCTTTCACACCCTTATGCAGCTTCTTTATCTACTTAGCTAAACTACCTCAAAAGGACTCTTACCAATAGCAAACTCAATTTGTGGAAGAATGACATCCCATTGCTTAATATTCTTACCAACATAGCTTCTAAGCAAATTTCTTAAGCTTTTGTTTGTTACCTCAGTTTGTCTATCAGTTTATGGATGATGCGATACCTCAGTTTGCCTATCGGTTTGTGGGTGATGCGAGCTGCTGAAATTCAAAGAAGTACCTAGCTTCTTCCAAGAGTTTTTCAAAAATGACTTATAAATTTTGAATCTTGATCAGATACCATAGTTCTTGGAATACCATGCAATTTAACAATCTCCTTCAAATATACATCAGCAATATGAGATGCATCATTTGATTTATTGCATGGAACAAAGTGAGACATTTTTGAAAATCTATCAATAATAACCATGATAGAATCTTTGTTCCTTTGAGTTCTTGGCAGTCCCAAAACGAAATCAAGACTCACATCCTCCCATGGAGCATTTGGCACTGGCAATGGAGTGTACAAACCAAAATTTTGACTTTTTGTTTTTGCCAAATGACACAATCGGCATTGCTTCACATATCTATCCACATCTCTGAACATTTTAGGCCAATAGAAATTTGATTGAACAAGAGTTAGAGTCTTGTACCTACCGAAATGTCCTCCCAAAACACCACCATGAGCTTCAGCTAGAATTACTTGTCTTAAAGAACAAGATGGAACACTCACCGAGACATTCCCTATGTACATGGCAGGCCCTTCTAAATAAACTACCTACAATAGATAATATGAAGAGAAGAGGTATCTATCATGTTAACCGATGCTCCCTTTGTATGCAACAAGAAGAAACTGTTGACCACCTCTATTTTGCTTATGACTATAATAAATGGATATAGAAGGAGATTCTCCAGTGATTTGAACTCAATAGGCTACCGCAACCAAACTTGCATTAAGAATTAGGCAACCTCATACAATGTTTATCAAGAAAAGGGTCTCTTACACAACTGGCAAAGGTTACTTTCAGATGTGCTATTTGGCGGATGTGGAAGGAGAGATGTAGTAGAATCTTTGAGTGTCAACACACAAACAATACTCAGCTCTTGATAGAGATTATTAGAGACTCAAGATCATGCATGGAGCACGATCTCAAAATGGAGCACATAACACGAAGAGAAAAAGATATTTTTGTCAAATTCAATTTTGCTATTAGCTAAAGATCATGGGCATGATGTTAAATAATGTACCCATTGGTAGTCTTAACATGTTGGCAACAGTTAAGAGTTAAAGTCTATAGCATGTGTAGTCATAACTACCGTATGTGTACTCAATGAGTTACCCGACTTTGTCTATGACCTGTATAGACAAAGCTATTTATAGAAACTTTACACATAATCAATTTACTTTTACTTACCAAAAAAAAGATGGAACACACAAAGCATTAGCTCGAAAAAGAAAACCATCAAAGATAAAAAATTATTGAAAGGTGCCTGATTTACAGTTCTACCATATTGTTAGGACTCTAGCTAGGAGAGTCCTAATTGAGAGGGACATTTATGTAAAACCTACCTAAGCTGACCCCTATTAAAAAGGTGAAGAGGCCGGCTAGGGTTTGGAGGTTATTTCTTAAAGAAGAATTAGGAGTTATAAAGGAATAGGAGTCTTGAGTAGGAGTCCTATTAGGAGTCTTGAGTAGAAGTCTTACTTGAGTAAGAGTCTTGAGTAGGAGTCCTATTAGGAGTTAGAGTTTAGAAACCCTATAAATAGTCATGTATTCATCCTCTTTTGATAGGCAATAGATAATATTTTCTGCAGCCTTTGTGCAGCCAACTTGGAGGAAGGAACCCCTATAGAGTTCCAAGGAGGCTGATCCCCTAAAGAGATCAACCCCAAGCTTAGAATCTGCAAGAGTTCTAACACATATTGAGTCAAATCCATATCATTCTCATAGAGATCTTTGAATGTTTCAAATCCAACCACTTTGACTTCCATTGCTGATAATAAAGAATGTTTTCTGCTCAATGCGTCAGCAACTACATTTTGAACACCAGATTTGTGCTTGATTGTAAAGTTGTAAGATTGTAAAAACTCCACCTAGGCCGCATGCCTCTTGTTTAGCTTGTGTTGGTGATTAATGAACTTTAAAGCATCATGATCAGAATATAGAACAAATGGCTTGGCAAGAAGATGTTGACTCTAATGAGATAAAGCTCGATAAATCGCATAAAACTCCTTATCATAAGTAGAGTATTTCTTTCTTGTATCATTCAGCTTTTCACTAAAAAACGCAATTGGCTTTCTGTCTTGACTCAAAACAGCACCAATTCTCAAATTTGATGCATCACATTCAACTTCAAAAACATTGTCAAAATTGGTAGAACTAAGATAGGAGCTTCAGTCACCTTTCTTTTTAAAAGCTCAAAAGTATCATTAGTTTCACTAGTCCATTTGAATTTATCACATTTCAGACATTCGATGATTGAAGTGAAAATAGAGCTGAAACCCAAGATAAATCTTCTATAAAACGAAGTTAAGCCATGAAAACTCCTCACATCATGCAATGAAGTAGGTGTTGGCTAATTGAGAATAGCCTCTACCTTACTTTGATCCATCATGATTCCATCTTTTGAAACAGCATACCCCAAGAACATCACACTAGAAGTAAAGAAATTACACTTCTTTATATTTGCATAAAGCTTTTGCTGCCTCAAAATAAGAAAGATCTCTTTCAGATGATTCATATGCTCCTCTTTGCTCTTGCTGTACACCAATATATCATCAAAATAACCTACAACAAATATTCCAATGCATGGCTTAAGCATGTGATTCATAAATCTCATGAAGTTGCTAGGAGCATTAGATAGCCCAAATGACATAACCAACCATTCATATAAGCCTTCTCTAGTTTTAAATGATGTTTTCCACTCATCTCCAGGCCTCAATCTTATTTGGTGATAGCCACTCCTCAAATCAATTTTAGAGAAAATATAAGCACCACACAATTGATCAAGTAAATCATCTAACCTTGGAATAGGAAAGCGATAGTCCACTATGATTTTGTTGATGGTGTGACTGTCCACGCACATTCTCCAAGAACCATCCTTCTTAGGCACCAAAAAGGCTTGAACCGCACAAGGACTCATGCTCTCTCGAATTAACCCTTTTTTCACCAATTCATCAAATTGCCTTTGAAGTTCTTCATGCTCCTTGGGACTCACTATATATGCTTACTTATTAGGTAGAATAGCCCCAGAAATGAGATCAATATGATGTTGGATGTCTCTCAAGGGTGGAAGGCCATGTGGAATCTCTTCTGGTATAACATTCTCAAATTCTTCTAGGATTTGTTTCATGATTGCTGACATATCCTTGTGTTGTTCATTTTCCTCTACTACTACTAGAGCCATAATATGACCACCCTTGTCTAATTCACCTTTACATTCACCATAGGACATAAAAGCGCTATCTTTCTTCTTTGGTGCACTGATTTCGGATGGTTGTAATGGAGCTAAGATAATCTTTGTTTCATTCACTTTAAAAGAATAAGTATGTTTGTAGCCGTCATACAACACCCTTGTATCATAATGCCAAGATCTTCCAAACGACAAGCATCCATAGGAGCAACATCACACCATACTTCATCTTTATAATACTTGCCAATAGAAAATGAAACTAAACATCTTTTAGTTACATTGACGTCAATTCCTTTCTATTTCCAACATAACTGGTATGGATGTGGATGAGGGATGGTGTCCAACTTTAGCTTTCGCACCATCTCCAAAGTTACCACATTTTCAAAGCTACCGCTATCGATGATCACCAAGCACACCTTACCAATAGAAGTGCATTTAGTGTGAAACACATTTTTTCTCACCCAACTTTCATCGTCGGCCACATAGGGCACTTGTAAACTACATTGTAATACAATAAATAAACCATGATCAGCATAAGTAATCTCTTCCTCATCATCATCGTATTTTGGATCGTTCTCATCTTCATCCTGTCCTCCATCACTATAATATTCAACCAAAGTTACAATCCTCCTATTTGGACAATCTAAAGCAATATGCCCAAAACCATAACATTTGAAGCATTTTCGGTCACTTGGGGTAGAAGAATTATGTGTTTTTTAGTTACCAATAGATTTTTTACCCTTTTCTTGCACCTTCGATATCACCTTGCTTTAGATAGTAGGCTTGGAACTTCCTCTTTTTGTATAGCCTTCTTTTGAGCCATACTGAAAATTCTTTTCAAACTTCTGTTGCTTTTCAATTTTTAATGCCAGCTTGCTCACATCTTTTAAAGACCAATATGGCTATAGTTGAACAACTTTAGCAATCTCATACTTCAGACCTCCTAAGTATCTTGCAATTGTTTGCTCTTCCGGTTCCACAAGCACTCCTTTCACATCAAATTATCGAATTATGCAGTGTACTCCTCCACACTAAGATCTTTTTGTTTGAAATCATGTATTTTGAGAAAGATCTCTTGCCTATAATTATGAGAGAAATATTTCTCTTCAGCTCCATTTTCATTTTCTCTCATGTCATTATCTTACTCTTCCCCTCACGTACTCTTTGTTTCTTCAGATTTTCCCACCAAAAGGATGCTTTTTCGTTTGAGTTTGAGTGCCACAAGTTTGACTTTCTTTGTTTTGGTGGTTCATGAAAATTGAAAATTCTTTCTACTGTATTAAGCCAATCGATAAAATCATCAACAGTTTGGTGGGCCGAGTGACTAAGCTCGGGCTCAGTTTTGTGTCGATGGACAGGTCGGGAACCGATCTGGATCAACCCGAGTAGGAGCTGGACCTGTGGGCCGAGTGACTAAGCTCAGGATCTAGTTTTTGGAGGTGACACGGGTCGCAAGTTGAGAGCCAATGACAGGGAGTTCTATTTTCTACAATCTTTTCATATGGACGATGCTGATAATATGATTTTTTTAGCCAACAATATTGCCCCATAATCTTCAACTCAGTCAACTCAGATAAGGACAGCTCATCAGCATATTCCCTGCACAAAAGTAAAGCTGTCTCATAGTGCTTTTCTTCATGGCTAAGGGAATACAGGTTGGCAGCTGTAAAGGACTTAATTTCGATTAAAGGAGGTGGTTGGCAGCTGTAAAGGACTTAATTTCGATTAAAGGAGGTGGTTGGCAGCTGTAAAGGACTTAATTTCGATTAAAGGAGGTGGTTGGCAGCTGTAAAGGACTTAATTTCGATTAAAGGAGGTGGTTGGCAGCTGTAAAGGACTTAATTTCGATTAAAGGAGGTGGTTGGCAGCTGTAAAGGACTTAATTTCGATTAAAGGAGGTGGTTGGCAGCTGTAAAGGACTTAATTTCGATTAAAGGAGGTGGTTGGCAGCTGTAAAGGACTTAATTTCGATTAAAGGAGGTGGTTGGCAGCTGTAAAGGACTTAATTTCGATTAAAGGAGGTGGTTGGCAGCTGTAAAGGACTTAATTTCGATTAAAGGAGGTGGTTGGCAGCTGTAAAGGACTTAATTTCGATTAAAGGAGGTGGTTGGCAGCTGTAAAGGACTTAATTTCGATTAAAGGAGGTGGTTGGCAGCTGTAAAGGACTTAATTTCGATTAAAGGAGGTGGTTGGCAGCTGTAAAGGACTTAATTTCGATTAAAGGAGGTGGTTGGCAGCTGTAAAGGACTTAATTTCGATTAAAGGAGGTGGTTGGCAGCTGTAAAGGACTTAATTTCGATTAAAGGAGGTGGTTGGCAGCTGTAAAGGACTTAATTTCGATTAAAGGAGGTGGTTGGCAGCTGTAAAGGACTTAATTTCGATTAAAGGAGGTGGTTGGCAGCTGTAAAGGACTTAATTTCGATTAAAGGAGGTGGTTGGCAGCTGTAAAGGACTTAATTTCGATTAAAGGAGGTGGTTGGCAGCTGTAAAGGACTTAATTTCGATTAAAGGAGGTGGTTGGCAGCTGTAAAGGACTTAATTTCGATTAAAGGAGGTGGTTGGCAGCTGTAAAGGACTTAATTTCGATTAAAGGAGGTGGTTGGCAGCTGTAAAGGACTTAATTTCGATTAAAGGAGGTGGTTGGCAGCTGTAAATAAAGGAGGTGGTTGCAGTTGTGAAGGACTAATTTCGATTAAGGGAGGTGGTTGGCAGCTGTAAAGGACTTAATTTTGAAATTCCCCATGCATGAAGGGTTGTTTCATGCACTAGTATTTATTTCATGTTTAGGGCTTTGAAAGGGCTTTTAGAAACTGAGAATAGTGGAAAAGCTCTCTTGAAGTGCTCTTTTGAACTCTGTATCTCTTGGATGCATCCTTGAGTGGTGAGTCTTTTGCTTTCAGTTCTGTATCCTTGTTTATTGTCATTATGGTGGTGATCTTTCTGTATCCCTTTTGATTTTAAACTGGGTGGTGAGCTATTTTTTATTTTATCAAAGTTTTATCAAGAATTAATTCCTTGTCTCCTATGACATTTTCTATCTGAACAACTATTCTATCGGTTTTTCTTTCGAAATCCATTCTGTATTTTTACCCTCCCCGGTATCAGTTTGGTATCAGAGCTAAAGGCTAGAGACTATGGCAAGGCGGAATGGAAAAGATATAGTTGGTGAAGGTAGTGACCATGAAGATGACGCTGAGTCGTTGAGATTGCAGCTACAAAAATTGCTCCGTAGTCTACAAGAAAAAAATGAAATAATCGACGAACTTCAAAGTAGACACAACCAGCATGAAAATGACGTTCGAGAGTTTACTTCTGATGATGATATACCTCGTCTTCCAAGAGAGTCGAGAAGATGTTAGAGAAGAAATGAAGTCCAAGACGAGTGGCAGAATAAATATAACCCCAGATTAGATATTCTAGAATTTGAAGGTAAAATAAATATTGATGATTTTATCGATTGGCTTAATACAGTAGAAAGAATTTTCGATTTTCATGAACCACCAGAACAAAAGAAGGTCAAACTTGTGGCACTCAAACTTAGACGGAATGCATCTTTTGGTGGGAAAATCTGAAGAAACAAAGAGAACGTGAGGGGAAGAGTAAGATCGTTACATGGGAGAAAATGAAAAGGGAGCTGAAGAGAAAATATTTACCTCATAATTATAGGCAAGAGATCTTTCTCAAAATACATGATTTCAAGCAAAAAGATCTTAGTGTGGAGGAGTACACTGCAGAATTCGATAATTTGATGTTGAAAGGAGAGCTTGTGGAACCGGAGAGCAAACAATCGCAAGATACCTAGGAGGTCTGAACTATGAGATTGCTAAAATTGTTCAACTACAGCCATATTGGTCTTTAAATGATGTGAGCAAGCTGGCATTAAAAGTTGAAAAGCAATAGAAGTTTGAAAAGAGTGTTTGGTACGGCTCAAAAGAAGGCTATACAAGAGCAGAAAGTTCCAAGCCTACTATCCAAAGCAAGGTGATAACGAAGGTACAAGAAAAAGGTGAAGAATCTGTTGGCAACAAAAAAACACCTAATTCTTCTATCCCAAGTGGCCGAAAATGCTTCAAATGTCATGGTTTGGGCATATTGCTTCAGATTGTCCAAATAGGAGGATTGTAACTTTGGTTGAAGATCATAGTGATGGAGGAGAGGATGAAGCTGAGGACGAACCAAAATACGATGATGATGAGGAAGAGATTACTTATGCTGATCATGGTTTGTCTATTGTATTGCAACGTAGTTTACAAGTGTCCTATGTGGCCGACGATGAAAGTTGGGTGAGAAAAAATGTGTTTCACACTAAATGCACTTCTCTTGGAAAGGTGTGCTTGGTGATCATCGATAGCGGCAGCTTTGAGAATGTAGTATCTTTGGAGATGGTGCAGAAGCTAAAGTTGGACACCATCCCTCATCCTCATCTTTGGTGCAGAAGCTTATGTTGGCTACAGAAAGGAAATGACATCAATGTAACTAAAAGATGTTTAGTTTCATTTTCTATTGGCAAGTATTATAAAGATGAAGTATGGTGTGATGTTGCTCCTATGGATGCTTGTCATTTGCTATTGGGAAGACCTTGGCATTATGATAGAAGGGTATTGTGTGACGGCTACAAACATACTTATTCTTTTAAGGTGAATGAAAAGAAAATTATCTTAGCTCCATTACAACCATCCGAAATCAGTGCACCAAAGAAGAAAGTTAGCGCTTTTATGTCCTATAGTGAATGCAAAGGTGAATTAGACAAGGGTGGTCAAATTATGGCTCTAGTAGTAGTAGAGGAACATGAACAACACAAGGAGACACCAGCAATCATGAAACAAATCCTAGAAGAATTTGAAGATGTTATACCAGAAGAGATTCCACATGGCCTTTCACCCTTGAGAGACATCCAACATCACATTGATCTCATTCCAGGGGCTGTTCTACCTAATAAGGCAGCATATAGAATGAGTCCCAAGGAGCATGATGAACTTCAAAGGCAAGTTGATGAATTGGTGAAAAAAGGGTTAATTCGGGAGAGCATGAGTCCTTGTGCGGTCCAGCCTTGTTGGTGCCTAAGAATGATGGTTCTTGGAGAATGTGCGTGGACAGTCGCACCATCAACAAAATCACAGTGGACTATCGCTTTCCTATTCCAAGGTTAGATGATTTACTTGATCAATTGTGTGGTGCTTATATTTTCTCTAAAATTGGTTTGAGGAGTGGCTATCACCAAATAAGAATGAGGCCCGGAGATGAGTGGGAAAACAGCATTAAAAACTAGAGAAGGATTATATGAATGGTTGGTTATGCCATTTGGGCTATCTAATGCTCCGAGCACCTTCATGAGATTTATGAATCACATACTTAAGCCATGCATTGGAATATTTGTTATAGTTTATTTTGATGAGATATTAGTGTACAGTAAGAGCAAAGAGGAGCATATGAATCATCTGAAAAGAGATCTTTCTTATTTTGAGACAGCAAAAGCTTTATGCTAATCTAAAGAAGTGTGATTTCTTACTTCTAGTGTGGTGTTTTTGGGGTATGTTGTTTCAAAGATGGAATCATGATGGATCAAAGTAAGGTAGAGGCTATTCTCAATTGGCCGACACCTGCTTCATTGCATGATGTGAGGAGTTTCCATGGCTTAACTTCGTTTTATAGAAGATTTATCAAGGGTTTCAGCTCTATTGTCGCTCCAATCACCGAATGTCTGAAATGTGATAAATTCAAATGGACTAGTGAAGCTAATGATGCTTTTGAGCTTTTAAAAAGAAAGGTAACCGAAGCTCCTATCTTAGTTCTACCAAATTTGACAATGTGTTTGAAGTTGAATGGGATGCATCTAATATGGGAATTGGTACTGTTTTGAGTCAAGACGGAAAGGCCATTGCATTTTTTAGTGAAAAGCTGAATGATACAAGAAAGAATTACTCTACTTATGATAAGGAGTTTTATGCGATTTATCGAGCTTTGTCTCATTGGAGTCAATATCTCTTGCCAAGCCATTTGTTCTATATTCTGATCATGAGGCATTAAAGTTCATTAATCACCAACACAAACTAAACAAGAGGCATGCAACTTGGGTGGAGTTTTTACAATCTTACAACTTTACAATCAAGCACAAATCTGGTGTTCAAAATGTAGTTGCTGACGCATATGAGCAGAAAACATTCTTTATTATCAGCAATGGAAGTCAAAGTGGTGGATTGAAACATTCAAAGATCTCTATGAGAATGATGTGGATTTCAGGCTCAATATGGCAGAATTGTAAATCAGGTTCCTTTCAACAATTTTTTTTATCTTTGATGGTTTTCTTTTTCGAGCTAATGCTTTGTGTGTTCCATCTTGTTCTTTGAGACAAGTAATTCTAGCTGAAGCTCATGGTGGTGTTTTTGGAGGACATTTCGGTAGGGACAAGACTCTAGCTCTTGTTCAATCAAATTTCTACTGGCCTAAAATGTTCAGAGATGTGGATAGACATGTGAAGCGATGTCGATTATGTCATTTGGCAAAAATAAGAAGTCAAAATTCTGGTTTGTACACTCCATTGCCAGTGCCAATGCTCCATGGGAGGATGTGAGTCTCGATTTCATTTTGGGACTACCCAAGAACTCAAAGGAACAAGGATCTATCATGGTTGTTGAAAAAATTTTAAAAAATGTCTCACTTTGTTCCATGCATAAATCAAATGATGCATCACCATATTGCTGATTTATATTTAAGGAGATTGTTAAATTGCATGGTATTCCAAGAACTATGATTTTCCTGATCGAGATTCAAAATTTGTAAGTCATTTTTGGAGAACTCTTGGAGGAAGCGGATAGCGCTTCTTTTGAAATTTCAGCAGCTCGCATCATCCACAAACCGATGGGCAAACTGAGGTAACAAACAGAACCTTGGGAAATTTGCTTAGAAGCTATGTTGGCAAGAATATTAAGCAATGGGACCTCATTCTTCCACAAATTGAATTTGCCTATAATCGTTCTATGCATCATAGTATTGGTAAGAGTCCTTTTGAGGTAGTTTTTTTTTTTTTTTTTTTTTTTTTTTTTTTTTTTTTTTTTTTTTTTTTTTTTTTTTTTTTTTTTTTTTTTTTTTTTTTTTTTTTTTTTTTTTTTTTTTTTTTTTTTTTTTTTTTTTTTTTTTTTTTTTTTTTTTTTTTTTTTTTTTTTTTTTTTTTTTTTTTTTTTTTTTTTTTTTTTTTTTTTTTTTTTTTTTTTTTTTTTTTTTTTTTTTTTTTTTTTTTTTTTTTTTTTTTTTTTTTTTTTTTTTTTTTTTTTTTTTTTTTTTTTTTTTTTTTTTTTTTTTTTTTTTTTTTTTTTTTTTTTTTTTTTTTTTTTTTTTTTTTTTTTTTTTTTTTTTTTTTTTTTTTTTTTTTTTTTTTTTTTTTTTTTTTTTTTTTTTTTTTTTTTTTTTTTTTTTTTTTTTTTTTTTTTTTTTTTTTTTTTTTTTTTTTTTTTTTTTTTTTTTTTTTTTTTTTTTTTTTTTTTTTTTTTTTTTTTTTTTTTTTTTTTTTTTTTTTTTTTTTTTTTTTTTTTTTTTTTTTTTTTTTTTTTTTTTTTTTTTTTTTTTTTTTTTTTTTTTTTTTTTTTTTTTTTTTTTTTTTTTTTTTTTTTTTTTTTTTTTTTTTTTTTTTTTTTTTTTTTTTTTTTTTTTTTTTTTTTTTTTTTTTTTTTTTTTTTTTTTTTTTTTTTTTTTTTTTTTTTTTTTTTTTTTTTTTTTTTTTTTTTTTTTTTTTTTTTTTTTTTTTTTTTTTTTTTTTTTTTTTTTTTTTTTTTTTTTTTTTTTTTTTTTTTTTTTTTTTTTTTTTTTTTTTTTTTTTTTTTTTTTTTTTTTTTTTTTTTTTTTTTTTTTTTTTTTTTTTTTTTTTTTTTTTTTTTTTTTTTTTTTTTTTTTTTTTTTTTTTTTTTTTTTTTTTTTTTTTTTTTTTTTTTTTTTTTTTTTTTTTTTTTTTTTTTTTTTTTTTTTTTTTTTTTTTTTTTTTTTTTTTTTTTTTTTTTTTTTTTTTTTTTTTTTTTTTTTTTTTTTTTTTTTTTTTTTTTTTTTTTTTTTTTTTTTTTTTTTTTTTTTTTTTTTTTTTTTTTTTTTTTTTTTTTTTTTTTTTTTTTTTTTTTTTTTTTTTTTTTTTTTTTTTTTTTTTTTTTTTTTTTTTTTTTTTTTTTTTTTTTTTTTTTTTTTTTTTTTTTTTTTTTTTTTTTTTTTTTTTTTTTTTTTTTTTTTTTTTTTTTTTTTTTTTTTTTTTTTTTTTTTTTTTTTTTTTTTTTTTTTTTTTTTTTTTTTTTTTTTTTTTTTTTTTTTTTTTTTTTTTTTTTTTTTTTTTTTTTTTTTTTTTTTTTTTTTTTTTTTTTTTTTTTTTTTTTTTTTTTTTTTTTTTTTTTTTTTTTTTTTTTTTTTTTTTTTTTTTTTTTTTTTTTTTTTTTTTTTTTTTTTTTTTTTTTTTTTTTTTTTTTTTTTTTTTTTTTTTTTTTTTTTTTTTTTTTTTTTTTTTTTTTTTTTTTTTTTTTTTTTTTTTTTTTTTAGTCAACAATATTGCCCCATAATCTTCAACTCAGTCAACTCAGATAAGACAACTCATTAGCATATTCCCTGCACAAAAGTAAAGCTGTCTCATAGTGCTTTTCTTCATGGCTAAGGAATACATTAAAGGAGGTGGTTGGCAGCTGTGAAGGACTTAATTTCGATTAAAGGAGGTGGTTGGCAGCTGTAAAGGACTTAATTTCGAAATTCCCTATGCATGAAGGGTTGTTTCATGCACTAGTATTTATTTTCATGTTTAGGGCTTTGAAAGGGCTTTTAGAAAACTGAGAATATTGGAGAAGCTCTCTTGAAGTGCTCTTTTGAACTCTGTATCTCTTGGATGCATCCTTGAGTGGTGAGTCTTTTGCTTTCAGTTCTGTATCCTTGTTTATTGTCATTAGGGTGGTGATCTTTCTGTATCCCTTTGATTTTAAGCTGGGTGGTGAGCTATTTTTCATTTTATCAAAGTTTTATCAAGAATTAATTCCTTGTCTCTAGAGCGACCCGGGTAGGAGCTGGACTTGTGGGCCGAGTGACTAAGCTTGGGCTCAGGTTTTGGTGCCGGTGGGTCGCAAGTCGAGAGCCAATCTAGAGCGACCCGGGTAGGAGCTGGACTTGTGGGCCGAGTGACTAAGCTTGGGCTCAGGTTTTGGTGCCGGTGGGTCGCAAGTCGAGAGCCAATCTAGAGCGACCCGGGTAGGAGCTGGACTTGTGGGCCGAGTGACTAAGCTTGGGCTCAGGTTTTGGTGCCGGTGGGTCGCAAGTCGAGAGCCAATCTAGAGCGACCCGGGTAGGAGCTGGACTTGTGGGCCGAGTGACTAAGCTTGGGCTCAGGCTCAGGTTTCACTACTGGTGGGTCGCAAGTCGAGAGCCAATCTAGAGCGACCCGGGTAGGAGCTGGACTTGTGGGCCGAGTGACTAAGCTTGGGCTCAGGCTCAGGTTTCACTACTGGTGGGTCGCAAGTCGAGAGCCAATCTAGAGCGACCCGGGTAGGAGCTGGACTTGTGGGCCGAGTGACTAAGCTTGGGCTCAGGTTTTGGTGCCGGTGGGTCGCAAGTCGAGAGCCAATCTAGAGCGACCCGGGTAGGAGCTGGACTTGTGGGCCGAGTGACTAAGCTTGGGCTCAGGCTCAGGTTTCACTACTGGTGGGTCGCAAGTCGAGAGCCAATCTAGAGCGACCCGGGTAGGAGCTGGACTTGTGGGCCGAGTGACTAAGCTTGGGCTCAGGTTTTGGTGCCGGTGGGTCGCAAGTCGAGAGCCAATCTAGAGCGACCCGGGTAGGAGCTGGACTTGTGGGCCGAGTGACTAAGCTTGGGCTCAGGTTTTGGTGCCGGTGGGTCGCAAGTCGAGAGCCAATCTAGAGCGACCCGGGTAGGAGCTGGACTTGTGGGCCGAGTGACTAAGCTTGGGCTCAGGTTTTGGTGCCGGTGGGTCGCAAGTCGAGAGCCAATCTAGAGCGACCCGGGTAGGAGCTGGACTTGTGGGCCGAGTGACTAAGCTTGGGCTCAGGTTTTGGTGCCGGTGGGTCGCAAGTCGAGAGCCAATCTAGAGCGACCCGGGTAGGAGCTGGACTTGTGGGCCGAGTGACTAAGCTTGGGCTCAGGTTTTGGTGCCGGTGGGTCGCAAGTCGAGAGCCAATCTAGAGCGACCCGGGTAGGAGCTGGACTTGTGGGCCGAGTGACTAAGCTTGGGCTCAGGTTTTGGTGCCGGTGGGTCGCAAGTCGAGAGCCAATCTAGAGCGACCCGGGTAGGAGCTGGACTTGTGGGCCGAGTGACTAAGCTTGGGCTCAGGTTTTGGTGCCGGTGGGTCGCAAGTCGAGAGCCAATCTAGAGCGACCCGGGTAGGAGCTGGACTTGTGGGCCGAGTGACTAAGCTTAGGCTCAAGTTTTGGTACCGATGGGTCATAAGTCAGGAAGCGATCTAGAGCGACCCGGGTAGGAGCTGGACTTGTGGGCCGAGTGACTAAGCTTGGGCTCAGGCTCAGGTTTCACTACTGGTGGGTCGCAAGTCGAGAGCCAATCTAGAGCGACCCGGGAAGGAGTTGGACCTGTGGGCCGAGGTGACTAAGCCTTGGTGCTCAGGTTTGGTGCCGGTGGGTCACACCTAGTCGGGAGCCAACTCTTAGAGCGACCCGGGTAGGAGCTGGACTTATGGGTCAAGTGACTATACTCGGGCTCAAGTTTTGGTACCCGATGGGTCCATACGTCACGAAGCGATCTAGAGCGACCCGGGTAGGAGCTGACTTGTGGGACCGCGTGACTAAGCTCCGGCTCAGGTTTCACTACTGGTGGGTCGCAAGTCGGGAAGCAACAAGAGCCACCCAGGCAGGAGCTGGACTTGTGGGGTCGAGGTGACTAAGCTTGGGCTCAGGTCTTAGGTTTTGGTGTTCGACGAGTCGCAGGTCAGGAACCGATCTGGAGCGACCCGGGCAGGAGCTGGACCTGTGGGCCAAGTGACTAAGCTCGGGCTCAAGTTTTAGTACCGACGGGTCACAGGTTGGGAACCGATTTGGAGCGACCCGGGCAGGAGCTGGACCTGTGGGCCGGGTGACTAAGCTTAGGCTCAAGTTTTGGTGTCAGCAGGTCACAAGTCGGGGATCAACATGGAGCGACTCGGGGAATGAGCTAGGCCGGCACCTTGTCACGCTCCGGCGGGAGACCTCCTATTCCGAGCGATTGTTGGCGGGAGACCCTTCGTCACGCGCGGAGCCATCCTGCCACGTGGCATGCTGGTTGGGGCAGCACAGCTTCTGGCGGGAGACCTCTTGTCGTGAGTGGCCTTTCGGTGGGAGATTTTGGATGATGAGGCATCTTTCGATGGGTACCCTAGGACGTGGAGTTGCTTCCTGGGGTTCCTTGAGATAGTGCCCGAGGTGACCTTTTCGGATCAATAACTCGATTTGATTCTGGAGGTCATGGCAATCTTCCATGTCATGGTCGTAGTCCTAGTGGAATGTGTTCAGAGGGAGAGGCAGGGGCCTCGGGAGTAGTAGCTCTTGTCAGTTAGGCCTCTGGCAGGGTTGCACCAGGGCTGCTAAGGTCGTTCCCCAGGATTGTTCTGCCCTTGGCCTCTTGCTGTCCATGCGCTTTCCCGCCACCAGAGCTTCAGCAGTGACGTATTGGTTGGCACGCTAGAGCATTTCGGAGACGATTACTGGTAATTTATCGATCAGCAACCAGAAGAACCTCGAAGGCTTCAAGCCCATCAGAAACGCCTGCATGATTAAAAAGGGGTGAGCGTCCAGGAATCCTCGGATTTTAGTGGCGAAATGTGCCACAAACTGAGAGAGCGACTCATCTTCGCGTTGAGATAACACGAGCAGGGTGGCCATGGAAGGCCTAGGTCGCACGCTGGTGAGGAAGTTCTACTCGAACTCCCTAGTGAGCTGGTCGAAGGACGAGACCAAGGACTGGCGCAGCCGGCTGAACCACGCTGGTGCCGGTCCCCTGAAGGTGGTCGGGAATGCCTAGCACATCAGTGCATCAGAGGTACCATAGAGGGCCATCTGAGCCCGAAATGTGGAGACGTGCTCCACGAGATCGGAGCCGCTGTCGTACGTCTCCAATGCCAGTAGCCTAAAGTTGAGGGGTACCGGCTTGTCCTGTACTTCCTGAGTAAAAGGGGATCCGCTCGAGCCACCTTCATTGGACTCGCTCCGTGATTTCCGGAACTCGCGTTGGAACTCATCCAAGCGTTCGTTGACCCAGGACAACTAGGCCCTGAGCGAGTCGTCCGCCGAGTCAGACGATACGGTGTTAGGCTCGGAGTGGGGCGGCGTGACTCAGCAGGGTGCAGGTATGCTCTGCTCGGGTGGACCTCTTAAGTTCGTCATTTGCTCTCGGGCTTCTCTTGTCCCGACCTGCTCCCAACTCGACCTTTGTCGAGTCGGGTTAGTCGGGGGAGCTGCTAGCTGCACGATCTAAGAAATGAGTGGGACGAGCGTCTGCATCATTCCTGCCATCGCTTGTACCTACTTGGTTAGGCTGAGGAACGCCTCAGGTGACACAGCAAAGGATCCTATAGTCTGGGGGGCGACAACCCCGGGTCATTAAACAGGCGCTAGTAGCGATCTAGCATCGAGGCCGGGATCCCCCCCCCTCGGGGAGAGCTCCTGCGAGATGCTCCTGCGACATGGCCCTCCTTCTAATGCCAAAAATATTGGTGAACAAATGTGCTGTGGCTAATGAGTCAGCATGGCTTGGTCCACGAGTCGATGTCGGGAGCCTTATGTCAACTGAGCTGGATGTCGAGGTGGCCGAGACCTCGGGAAGGGGTGCTGATCAGCGCTTGTCGATCTTTGGGCCGATCGGCAGCTCGCCCTCGTGCGCTGGATGGCAACTTCTAGATTGAGATGCTCGCGGCTCGAGGGTGGTCACTCGCCTGCAAAAATGGCCTTCGTCGGGTGATTCCCGACTTTGACCCCTCCGACGAACAAGTCAGTAATTGGTTGAATTGTTTTGTTTGCCTCTCTCCTGGTCGGAGGTCAATCATGGGCTTTTATACTGTTGTACGAGGATCGATTGCACACGGGTTTGGCGTGGTGATACGCGGGTCGAACAATGCCTTGGTACGGATTCTGACTTAGCGTGTGTCGAACAGTGCCTTAGTACGAATTCTGACTTGGCGTGTGTCGAACAGTACCTTGGTACAGAATCTGACTTGGCATGTGTTGGATAGCGCCTTGGTACGCGAGTCGAACAGCACCTTGATACAAATTCTAACTTGGCATATGGTATCAACTGTGATATATCTTGGGCCCAAAATATATTTTATCAGCCATTGTATCCTCTTCCCAGGAGTAGTGGAAGTAATTGGTCTTTTGTACAGATAGCAAATGGAAGTATTGAGAATTGATTACAAAGGATAGAGTGGGCGATACCACTTGATTAGGTTGATCGCAAACAAAGCATGTGTTAAGCAGCAGCAGTAAGTGGCTGATATTTGCGGGCTAACAGCGCTGCATCACGTGGTTCAACAAGAATAGAGGCAAGGAGACTAGAATACCCTTCTTCCTTGAAGGCCTATGGTTTACAAGATTTGCACAAAAAGTAAAGTTAGAAATATTGTGTTCATTTAAGAGCACAAGATCATCAATCCTGTGTTGGATGGTCGGGTATTACATCCAGAATAAACTTCTCATTGAACAAAGACCCTCACAGGGGTACGAAGAAGTCGATGTATATAATCAATCTTACATCAATATTTAGATGGGTTGCTTTCGTGATTCAAACTTTAATTTTTCAGATTACGAGAGAAAAATATTTTTTTTCCTTTACTTCTAATTGAAGGTGAAAATTATATATATACATATAGAAAAGGGAATATCAACATAAGCGATGAGAGAAGTCCACCCTCTTATGTTCCTTCTTTTATGGGTTCAAACAGGTCCAGAAAACATTCAACACTGCATGGATTCGCAACCAACTTGAAGAAAGATAATCCATTAAAAAATGTGAATCATTGTATCCACACAGCCTTGAAAAAGTGGAGCTGCAACATGATAGAGAGATCAACAGGAATAAGAAAGTAGCTGCTAGTACACATTTCTGAACTTATTTTCTAACTGATAACTAGCTTCCAACGGGCATGAAAATTGTGAGGGAATTTGAAGAATCAGATTCTTTGATGTATTTTGTCTACCACTTGAGATCAGTGATTGATAAAAGCTGCAGCAAATAAAGCAAATCTACAACAGATATGTTCACCTCAACTGATACAAAGATATTTTTAACTTTCAGTAGAGGATATCAAGCCTTCATTGTCATCCATCAACCTATTTTGTTAGCCATAAAATTACTATGTTTGGTATTATATAACATCTTGTCTCAGGACCTTTAGTTCCACATTGAATGAATAGAATCAACACAATATACTAATATTGACTTGGTTCGGCATCACTGACCTCAACTGCAGCAGTTCTTGGTTGTCCATGCTGATGACATGTTCCAGCCTGCACACTGGTCTCCTTGGTTTCAGCTGAAGAAAGACATTGACTTTTGGTTACACAGGATCACAACAACGGACAACAAGCACATCCCTGGCAAAAGGTTTTCGTCCAAGGTAGTTAACTCAAAAGCAAGCAAAGATCCATGCAATACTAATCATCAGATGGTCTTCCCACAGCACATGGCAGTTGTAAAATGAAAAGGAAAAAAGGGAACAATGGAAAACCATGGAGCAGATTGATCTTACATAAGAACTTTATTACTTCAAAGGATTACCACTACAAAAAATATAAGCCCTTACACAAAGCATTCCACCAAAATCAACTAGTACTGAAAGCGTTGTGCAAGAGACAAGAGAAAGTGCCAAAGTAGTGCACTGCTATAATTTCAAAAAATGACTTCCTCGCAAAAACAAGCACACTGGATATGCAGTCCGATTTTTGGACAGCAGAAATAATAACTTAATCATCCTGAATGATGATAGCCTCCTCAGCAACTTCCCAACAGCAACTCTCTGTTGACTCTTTGAATGAACAGCAACTCTGCAACAAAAGTTACAAAGTTTGCAGCTTAAATTTGAAAATGTTGTGGCACTACATTAGTCATGTCATCTCTTGACAGACTAATCCACAGAATAGATTTGGCAATTTATATCTAGCATGATTGCTTGGTTTGTTCAAGTGACTGAGCAAATAAATAAACACTTCAAATGAAGGAAACATACTAGGAAAGGAAGACGCGAGGTTGGAGCCTATCAATGGTCACCTTGTGTGCTGATAAATACATTGAATGAACCACCCAGATATGCAAAAAGGTCCTGTGAAGTCTAGGTGGTCCAACAGGATGATTCACATGCATATGGACTGGTAGCCAAATGGACCTATAATTTCCTGAAGATAAAGGCAAGTGTCTGATAGCTTAATAACATTACAATTTTATAATTATTTCTACGTTCTTGCTCAATATTGCATCAAGGAACCTATGGAGAATGTTGTGCTGCCTAGAGATACCAGCAACTTATTTATTTGTTACAGTCTGCCAATTTGCGAACATATACCAACCAAGGACATCTCTCATCAATTGATTTTCTTGTTTTTCATTTATTAGTAAGATCACGTCCTAAGACCAAAAAGACATACTATTATGATGATGGAAGAAGAACATAAATGGACATGCCAATCAAGTCCAGGATTCAGATGAAGCAACAAAAAGAAATGATTCTTGGTAGTTGAATATGAAAACAAGATATGAAGGATGTGAAGCTTTCTAACAAACCATGACTAAGTTACACTAAGGGCATACAAAAATAAAAATAAAAATGGGGAACTCAACCTGATGAGAACCGCATTAGAAAATCAACAGTTAATTATAATTCACACATTCTTTTCATATTATCAAAAAAGGCTAGCTCCTTCCTTTTACATGTCATTACTTCGATAATACGTTGTCAATATTTTATCTGACACCCTATTTTAGACAAAGAGGATCCATGTGTAGTTGGAAAAAACAGCCCAACAGCTGCACCTTCCTATGATAGAAGGTACTCCTACACATAAGCAGAAAACCAAGCAGACGGGAAGGTGGCTCATAGTTTTACCATCTATTGCCCTGATCTCTAATTTCCATCTAAAATCACATCTGTGGTTCATTTTGATTTATGATTATTTCATTATTAAAAAATTAAAGTAAGAAGTTGTATATGGCCCTAATTATAAGAACATTTAGTACGAATCATTAAATGAGAATTACTAATTAAGAATTCATCTCAATACCTACTAGGAGATTGTCTAATATGTCTTGAGCTAATGGTTTTTGTCTAATATGTCTCGAGCTAATGGTTTTTGTCAGCAATTTCAGTTCTAACATTGTCATAATTTTGTAACTACCAGCACAATTAATGGACTGAAAACCGCTGAAATCAAGTCTTACAACTTTAAAGTTGAATTATCAAACACTCAATTTTTTTTTACTTTACAAGTCTTCTCTGACGTAAATGGAAAGTACACCACACTGAAAATTTATTTAGCATAATATGAAAAGCAAATTTTTCTATCTTTCCAATAAAGGAAAACTGTTCAAGTTGTTAAAAAGTATTGGCTGTTACAGTAAAAGTTTTATATTCAATTGTTAAAACTTCAAAACAGTGTAACCAACAAGGGCTTACCCTGGAACAGGTATATACAATCAGAGTTATCCAACTCCAGCCATCTGCTGAACAAGCTGATGAACCATCAACAGCTTGCTGCAGAAAATATAATAGGGGGGACATCAACTGCATCTCATATATGGATGACGAGCCACATCGCTTGCAAATGTCAGGTTTCGCTAACTTAGTTTTAGCAGAAAGAGGATTACCACCATAGGAATACCTACGTAAAAGAAGTCACAGAAGAACAGTAAAAGGATCAACACAAGTGCCAAGAAAATTCAATAGAAGAATCATACATGCGAAAGTATGAGGCACAAATTTTCCATGAGTATTTTTACCTTTTGCAGAAGAACTATTTATGTTTGGCTTTCTTCAAAAAATAAAAATAAAAGAGAAACTCTTTGTAGAGAAAGCCTATTGTCATGTTACGGCAACCTAGTTCAACACAAAAGGAAACTGGAAACTGGAAACTGATATACCTAATCGGCAACCATGATAGATGCAACTTGTGCTTCAAAATTTCTCCATCACTAAATTGAAAATTAGTTAAGTACAAGATGTAACAGCTGAAAGCGCACCTAAGGCAACCAACAGAAGAGAAAAGAAATAAAAAGAAAAGCACCACAGGATTATGCATTTTTCTTTTCCTTTTCAGGCAATAGTTATATTTTTTCAAGTCCTCTGAATTTCTCTAAATGGCTTGTCAATTTTAACCAACAAGTTTTCTGTTTAAGGATGTAAGTACTCAGGTTAAAAGTTCTTTGACCGGCCATCATGGAGACACCAAAGGACAACATAAAATTAATGTACCTGAGGCACTGCTCTGGGTGTGCATCCATCTGTTTCTTGAACTTCAAATAAGTTCTATCAGCACCTAAAGCTCTATCATACTCATAAGTTTCTCTTTCCCATTGTTCTTCATCCTCAGTATCAGGAGAAGCACAATGGTTTTTGAGAGAAAGTGACGTATAACCAGAACAAACAGCATCCATATCACCAGAGGACTCGACCTTTGGGGAATAGATATAGAAACAAGGGAGAACTACAACCAAAGAAAAAAGCAAATTATCACAACAGCTTTAACTTTATGCAGCTCAAGATACAATTATATGGAAGTTCCCTGAGAACAGGAACACCAACTATTCGGCAATCACACCCTTTTGGCATATAATATCATCACTAAATTCATCTCCTATTCGGTAAGATAAAAAGTAACACAAGGAAAAGTACCTGGCACACCAGTGTCTTCCACTCTAGGGTTCGCTACTGTACCTCTGGCAGATGCATCCGTGTTCTTGTGGCCATTTTGTTTCTTCGAACTTGAGGCTAGAGCAGCAGCTTCCGAAAGAGCCCGTGCTAAGTCCTCCATTTCTGTGTCACTGTCACTCTCATCGTTGACTTTGCTGGACTCATTACCCAACATGTTGTCGTCCAACCAGCTGTTAACTCTCGGAGCAGGAACAGATTCTTTTTCCAATGACACAGCATTTGAAGGAGTAAGACTCGGTTTCATCTCCTCATGGTACTTCTGAATTCGAAGAGCTCGCCAGCTGCAAGATTGTGTGCAAATTGTATTCATTTTACAAGCATGATTGATCTGAAACTAGAACCAAGATTAACAAACCAATCTGAACAGACCTTCGAGGGTCAGTACCACAATTCAGGGCCAGGCAACCGAAGAACATATATTGCAACGATTCCTCTAGTTCAGTTTTGGCAACGAAATAGGAGCATAAACCTGATAGGAATGATATAGCATGCAAAATTTTATTGATTCCAGATTAAAAAAAATGCTTTTGATGTACTAGATTCAACAAACTGACCTGTGCCACAAGTGAGAGCCTCCCTCCACATAGACTACAGTGAAGAAGCCACCGCTAATATCCACTTCTGGGATGGGCCAATCCCTGCAAAGGCAACCACCATGTTTCCTATACTCACCGTGAAATTACAATAAAAAGAACCAATAACCGAGTTGAAAGGGAGATGTTTATAAAACAACGAAAATATCGCATGGACACTGATAGAACCCTTGCAGATTCTAAGCTTGGGGTTGAATCTCTTTAGGGGATCGCCTCCTGGAACTCTATAGGGTTTCCTTCCTCCAAGTTGCTGCTCAAAGGCTGCAGAAAAGATTCATCTATGCTTATGAAAAGAGGATAAATACTGACTATTTAAGGGTTTCAAGACTCCTAATAGGACTCCTACTCAAGACTCCTAATAGGACTCCTACTCAAGACTCCTAATAGGACTCCTACTCAAGACTCCTAATAGGACTCCTACTCAAGACTCCTAATAGGACTCCTACTCAAGACTCCTAATAGGACTCCTACTCAAGACTCCTAATAGGACTCCTACTCAAGACTCCTAATAGGACTCCTACTCAAGACTCCTAATAGGACTCCTACTCAAGACTCCTAATAGGACTCCTACTCAAGACTCCTAATAGGACTCCTACTCAAGACTCCTAATAGGACTCCTACTCAAGACTCCTAATAGGACTCCTACTCAAGACTCCTAATAGGACTCCTACTCAAGACTCCTAATAGGACTCCTACTCAAGACTCCTAATAGGACTCCTACTCAAGACTCCTAATAGGACTCCTACTCAAGACTCCTAATAGGACTCCTACTCAAGACTCCTAATAGGACTCCTACTCAAGACTCCTAATAGGACTCCTACTCAAGACTCCTAATAGGACTCCTACTCAAGACTCCTAATAGGACTCCTACTCAAGACTCCTAATAGGACTCCTACTCAAGACTCCTAATAGGACTCCTACTCAAGACTCCTAATAGGACTCCTACTCAAGACTCCTAATAGGACTCCTACTCAAGACTCCTAATAGGACTCCTACTCAAGACTCCTAATAGGACTCCTACTCAAGACTCCTAATAGGACTCCTACTCAAGACTCCTAATAGGACTCCTACTCAAGACTCCTAATAGGACTCCTACTCAAGACTCCTAATAGGACTCCTACTCAAGACTCCTAATAGGACTCCTACTCAAGACTCCTAATAGGACTCCTACTCAAGACTCCTAATAGGACTCCTACTCAAGACTCCTAATAGGACTCCTACTCAAGACTCCTAATAGGACTCCTACTCAAGACTCCTAATAGGACTCCTACTCAAGACTCCTAATAGGACTCCTACTCAAGACTCCTAATAGGACTCCTACGGACTCCTACTCAGACCCTATTCCTTTACAACTCCTAATTCTTCTTTAAGAATAACCTCCAACCCTAGCCGCCTCTTCACCTCTTTAATAAGGGTCGGCTTAGGTAGGTTTTACATGAATGCCCCAATCAATTAGGACTCTCCTAGCTAGAGTCCTAACAGACCCGCCCTCTTCAAATCACCTTGTCCTCAAGGCTAACATCCATGAATTCTGTGAATTTGATCTTCAAGTCGTCATAGTTCTCCCAAGTGACACCTCTACTGGTAAGTTCACCCATTGTATTAGCACTTCATAATGGGGTCCGTCATCGTCGAGGCTGTCTCCAAGCACCTGAGCTTTGGGCTGTCTCCAAGCACCTGAGCTTTGGGCTGTCTCCAAGCACCTGAGCTTTGGGCTGTCTCCAAGCACCTGAGCTTTGGGCTGTCTCCAAGCACCTGAGCTTTGGGCTGTCTCCAAGCACCTGAGCTTTGGGCTGTCTCCAAGCACCTGAGCTTTGGGCTGTCTCCAAGCACCTGAGCTTTGGGCTGTCTCCAAGCACCTGAGCTTTGGGCTGTCTCCAAGCACCTGAGCTTTGGGCTGTCTCCAAGCACCTGAGCTTTGGGCTGTCTCCAAGCACCTGAGCTTTGGGCTGTCTCCAAGCACCTGAGCTTTGGGCTGTCTCCAAGCACCTGAGCTTTGGGCTGTCTCCAAGCACCTGAGCTTTGGGCTGTCTCCAAGCACCTGAGCTTTGGGCTGTCTCCAAGCACCTGAGCTTTGGGCTGTCTCCAAGCACCTGAGCTTTGGGCTGTCTCCAAGCACCTGAGCTTTGGGCTGTCCAAGCACCTGAGCTTTGGGCTGTCTCCAAGCACCTGTTTATCACTTCCGTCTGGCCATCGGTTTGTGGGTGATACGTCGTACTCCTTTTCAATTTAGTGCCCTGCATATGGAATAACTCTGTCTAAAATCTACTCGTGAAGATATAAGTAGAATTTGGCACAAGCACAATGCGTCCCTTATAGCGAATTCTTTTGAGTCCCAATTGTAATAAGCCACGAAGTTTAGTGCTTCCTCCAATTTTTTTATAATCTTACTAGTCTCTGGATCTTCTTGCCATTCCATCTTAATATCCTCAAGGAAGTTGCTAGTCGAAAGTGAAATGACCGAAAATTCAACTTGCTCAGGTAGTTGTGAAAGCGCATCTGCAACAACATTCTCTTTCCCCTTTTTGTAAGTTATTTCATAATCAAATCCAAGAAGTTTTGTTACCCATTTTTGCTGCTCAGGGGATGATATCTTATGCTTCAAAAAGTACTTGAGGCTTTTATGGTCAGTTTTAATTTGAAATCGTCGACCGATCAAGTAGGGTCTCCACCTCGTTGCTGCGCGCATAATGGCGAGCATCTCCTTATCATATGTTGACATATTTTGATGGGAGGGAGATAATGTCTTGCTAGTGTATGCGAGTGGTCGACCATCTTGCATGAGAATAGCTCCAATTCTGACTCCAGATATATTGATCTCAATAATGAAGGGTCGGTTGAAATTTGGAAGTGCTAGCACCGGCGTCGTCGTCATGGCTGCCTTAAGTTTGTCGAAGGCAACGGAGGCTTTGACTGACCATTGGAAGATATCTTTTTTCAGTAAGGAAATAAGTGGTGCACTGATCTTTCCATAGTTTTTCATGAACTTGCGATTGTAGCCTATTAAACCGAGAAAGCCACGTAGCAATTTTATGTTCCTCGAGGTCGGCCAATTCTGTATTGCTCCAATTCTGGAGGGGTCCACTACCACACCTTCCTCTGATATGATATACCCAAGATATTCCACCTTCTGATGAAGAAAGCAAAAATTCATAATAGTCGTTGTGTGTTCGAAAGGCGATTTTCGGTATGTCTTCTTTGCACACTCATATTTGATGATACCCGGATCGAAGGTCCAGCTTTGTGAAGACTTATGCTCTCTTTCATCTAACAATTCATCTGCTATTAGAATAGGGTATTTGTCCTTGATGATTATACCATTGAGGGCTCGGTAATCAATCCACATTCGCCATGTTTCATCCTTCTTTCGTACAAAGAGCACCAGTGAAAAGTAGGGGCTGCAACTTGGCCAAATAACTCCTGTTTTGGGCATCTCTTTTATAATCCTTTTTATTTCATCCTTCTGCAGATATGAATGTTGACATAGCCAAGTATTTGCAGGAGGTTTGCCCAGAAGAATCCGTATACAATGATCATGCCGATGGGCAAGAGGTAGGTTGCGCGGTTCGTCAAATATATTTGAAAATTCAGCAAGCAAAGGAAGTAAGTTTGGATCTTCAAATTCTATTGGCTCTCCCTTAGTTTGCTGCTCAAGTTGTACCAAAAAGCCGCTGCATGCTTTATGCAAAACCTTCTCCATTTGTTGTGTGCAAATCGTTATTACGTCGCCCCCACGTTTCCCGTGTAGAATCACCTGTTTCTCTTTACTGTAAAATCTCAAAATTAGTTTCATAAAATTCCAGGAAACATCACCTAATGTCATCAACCATTCAATTCTGAGCATGGCCTCATGATCATCAAGAGGGAGGAAGAAATCTCCAATTATCTCTTGTTCCTGCAGTAATAGTTTCTCCCGCGGGCACCTACGATCACACTTCAAAATCCGTCCGTCGGTGAACTTGACATCAAACCTACTGTAATACTCAATAGGTAAGGCCATTCGGACAGCAACTTTACTATCTAGGAAGTTATTAGTGATGCCCATGTCGATGAGAACATTGATCGATTGTTGTTTGAGAAGGTCTTCAACTTTCATTGTTTGCGGGTTTGAGTAGCCGGCTAGTGCATGTACCGTAAATTCAGTCGATTGTGGCTCTTCTTCTGCATCTTCTTTTTCATTATCAGGTTATCTTCTAGATATTCAATGACCTCTTCTTCTACTAGTTCAATCATAAGAAGTCTCTCTTTTCTACAGCGATGCTCGCAGCTCCACGGCTCGTCGCGGTGCCAACATAACTCCTTCGTAGATCGCTCCCAAAGCTCTTCTCTTGTCATCATTTTTGGTGCAAGAACTTGATTGATAGTAGGGGGGAGTGAGGGCTTCTGCATTGTAGGTTGAGAAGTGATCATAGTCCTTCGGGCTTCATGGTTCAATTGCTCCTCTTGATGTCGTGCGAAAGAGATGGCTGCCATAAGCGTATACGGTTGTCGTGCTTTAACTTCTCCCCAGATCTCCGGCTTCAAGCCCTCAATGAAGGTCTCCAATAGCTGTTTTTGAGACCAATCATAAGTTTGATTAGATAACATTTCAAACCTGGTTTGATACTCTTGAACGGTAGAGGTTTGTCGGATCTTTGCTAGAACGTCAATGTTCTCGTAATCGGCTGGTCCGAAGCGGATCAATAGTCCTTCTTTGAATTGTCGCCATGAGAGAACTCCAAGAGTATATTTAAACCAGTGAAACCATTGTATGGCGTCCCCTTCAAGATGTATAGCTGCAATTTCTACCATAGATGCATCCGCAGTTTTATGATACCGAAAATATCGCTTTGCGCACGAGATCCAACCAATCGGGTCTCCTTCTTCCCATCTAGGGAAGTCCACCCTCATGCATGGATAGTTGGAATCAATCATAGAACCTCCCCTCTCTTGGAAGTCATCTCTTTGGGCTTGGTGTGATTGGTTAGAGCTCTCTCCTTGATATGATTTCTTCGGGCTTGGTGGTCGGCCCAAACTGAGTTCGGTAAAGAGAGTCCGAATCTTATCCTTCATTCGTGCCTCCAAGGCTTCGAATTTAGCATTGATTGTCTCCTTAGATGCCATAGAATATGCCTCCAAATCTGTGATGTTAAGATCTCTCTTTTGTTGTCGAGTTAAAGGCAAGTATAGGTTGAGAGAAGTGATGGTCGAAAGGGTTGGTGGATTGGTGGATATAGGCTGCGATTTAGGCTTGTTTTATGGCAGTTTTGGGGGCAGTTTGAGGGTGTGGTTTGGTGGAGTTTTAGGGCTATGGATGAGGTTTTAGATCTGTGGTTGATGGCAGCAAAGGTTGATAGAAATCAGTGGAAGTTTGCTGCAGAATTATGTTATCTTGTAAGAGCAGAATTGTCGTCGAAGAAACAGTGGATTCTCGATAAAATTTCCATCAAAAACTTGAGAGATTTGAGGAGAGAATTGACAGCAAAATCTCAGTTTATATGGCAGCAAGGATGTCCAATTTAATTAAGAAATTTCGACAGTATAACAGTAAGGAAATTGGTGTAAGTTGCGATAGCAGAATTATCGTCAAAAATTTCAGCAATTTGTGATGAAAATTTGCAGCAACACAAAATTGTTTTAGAGATGAATTCCTCAATAGACCAATCTTAGATGGAAGCCAAGATGATCTATAAAGTGTAGAAGAAATTTCGTTCAAAAAAAGATTACAAATAGATCGGTTAAGGCAACAATATGCGGCTGAAATTTTCTGCAGCACATATTTCAAGTATAGCAGATTGGACGTAAAAGACCAGTGGTTTTAATATTGAGAATTTTTGATAAACCAAAGGAAATCCTCTATTAGGAAGTAGCAAATCTAATCTATCATAAAAATTTCGTAGAGATTTGGATAGAAAAAATGCAGTAGCAAGATCAAACAAACTATGCTATGCGGCTGAAATTTTATAGTGCAGATTTTTAAGTATAGCAGATTGGACGTAAAAGACCAGTGGTTTATATTGAGAATTTTTTGATAAAACCAAAAGGAAATCCTCTATTAGGAAGTATCAAATCTATCATAAAAATTTCGTAGAGATTTGGATAGAAAAAATGCAGTAGCAAGATCAAACAGACTGTGCTATGCGGCTGAAATTTTCTGCAGCACATATTTTCAAGTATAGCAGATTGGACGTAAAAGACCAGTGGTTTATATTGAGAATTTTTTGATAAAACCAAAAGGAAATCCTCTATTAGGAAGTATCAAATCTATCATAAAAATTTCGTAGAGATTTGGATAGAAAAAATGCAGTAGCAAGATCAAACAGACTGTGCTATGCGGCTGAAATTTTCTGCAGCACATATTTTCAAGTATAGCAGATAAATGCGGCTAAGCAAGATCAACAACTATGCGATGGCGCTGAAATTTTATAGTGCAGATTTTTAAGTATAGCAGATTAGATGTAAAAGATCAATGGTTTTATATTAGGAATTTTTGACAAAACCAAAGAGAAATCTGCCTTTAGGAAGTGTCAAATATGTCATAAAAATTTCGTAGAGATTTGGATAGAAAAAATAAAGTAGCAAGATCAACAGACTGTGCTATGCGGCTGAAATTCTGCAATATATCTTTCGTCGTAGAGACGAAAACTTTACGACGAAAAGTTTATGCAGCAATTAGGAACAATTTTTTTTTTGGATTTTCGAATAAGGATAACTAAATTGCAGCAGCAGTAAGGTAGGAAACCAGAACCTGTTACAATTCAAGGGGAGATCAAAAGATGATCTGCGGTGGTGGAGATGACGGTGGGATTTGATGACGATCTTTTAAGCAATTGTGGGAATTGCTTTGGGCGACTGTGGAGGGAAGATGGATGGCTGTGGAAGGGCAGCGAGATGCCAAGAACGCTGCTCTGATACCAAGTGATAGAACCCTTGCAGATTCTAAGCTTGGGGTTGATCTCTTTAGGGGATCGGCCTCCTGGAACTCTATAGGGGTTCCTTCCTTCAAGTTGCTGTTCAAAGGCGACAGAAAAGATTCATCTATTGCTTATGAAAAGAGGATGAATACATGACTATTTATAGGGTTTCGAAACCCTAACTCCTAATAGGACTCCTACTCAAGACTCTTAATCAATTAAGACTTCTACTCAAGACTCCTAATAGGACTCCTATTCCTTTACAACTCCTAATTCTTCTTTAAGAAATAAACTCCAAACCCTAGCCGGCCTCATCACCTCTTTAATAAGGGTCGGCTTAGGTAGGTTTTCCATGAATGCCCCAATCAATTAGGACTCTCCTAGCTAGAGTCCTAACAACAACCCAATATTTCATCTTTTGAGAAAAATCTCATCGATGAAGCTGGAAACCTCCAAAAATAATCAAGTTCGAGACTTTACGCACCGGCAATCCCCCAATCTTTGTCGTGTAATGATCGGCCTTCCCGCGGTAATCCTCCGCCCACGGCCCCGGCAAGCCGAGAAGGACTTCTCCCATCCTTTCCCGCAGAGATAAGCGATGCCCACTCTTCTGTATCGTAAAGAGAAGAAAACTCACTGCAATATGGCAAAAAGACGTGCGCGAGAGGCACTGGAAACTGGAAGACGCTCGAGATGCGTGTGTGTGTGTGTGAGAGAGACAGAGAGAGAGAGAGAGAGAGAGAGAGAGGAGGAGGAGGAGGAGGATGAGGCTTTAGGGATTCTATCGACGATTGATTCCCCTACGGGTCTGATTCTTTTACCAATATACCTTCCGTATCAGAAACAATTCATCACTTACCCTTCCGTCCAGTCGTGCCAAATCCCCGAGGCTCGCCCGAGCGAAACTAGGATCTGCGACGAAACGGGGAAGAGGGATCGGGAAAGGGCGGGCTGTGACGAGGCGGGGAGCCGGGGGCTGCTATGAACAAGGAAGAGGGAGGAAGGAGGAGGGAGGAGAAGGGACTGCGCGACGGCTAAGGAGAAAGAGGAGGAGCATAAAAGGAGAGAGATACCGGAGGGGAAGAAGCTGCCGCCGCGAACCGAGGATACGCCGCAGTCACTGGGGAGAGAGAGTCCGCGGTTAGGGCAGGGGTGAAGGGGCTGCGGGGGTTTGTTTGGTGTTGAACTTGATTGAGACCATCTGGTTCAATCGAACGAGAGAATAAATCGGCTCGACCCAACCCGAGTTGAATCAGGCGCACTCCCGATTGACCTTTAAAACTATCCCTCTTTTTAGAATGATCTACTACCGGGTGACCCTTAAAACAACAAATAATATGTCATGTCAATTATTACCTGATTTATATAATTAATTCTATTTAAAATTCATTAAAATATTAAAAAATAAAATCACTACCACACATATCCAACTGATTTATTAAAGATTGACGAAATGTGGTGCTATCTATACATGTGAATAAAAGACACGCAACAAATTCGATTTAAAATATTTTAAAAATATTTTTAAAAATAAAAAATCATTATATATCATATTTGTCTAATACATTAAATTTATGATGGAAGATTGAAAGTGGTTAGATACAATGCAGCATACTTTTAAATGTAATTTCGTCTGTAATTAGATGATTAATCTAATGATTGGATCGTTTAATCTCCCATACCTTTTGTCTTAATTTTATAAGTAATCGTGAGACAGTTTTATCTATGAATATAACATTATGATATTTATTCAGCCGTTCATGAAGAAAATGTGATATAAAAATCAATTAATTTTTGAGTTATTTTAAGAGTTCTTTAATTTAATTTGAAAATTATGATATAAAAATTGTTTCATTATTAATTATTCTAAAAATACTACATCCAATTTGATGGAAAATGAATTCGTCATCATTTAATTATTCAAGTGGATCATAATCGATTCAACAAATTAATCAAACAGAAAACTATAATTTGTCCATATAAACTATCATTTAGCTATTGATTAATAATTAAAATGATAAATTTTTTAAAGTAATTTATCCAAAAAAACTCCTACTAATAGGCTTTTACCATATGGGCAAGATGATAATTATCTTTGACTATATTTGACTCAAAATGTTGACAACTAAACAGAATTTTTTTTAATGAATCGGACCACACCAATTTAACACCTTAATTATTCAATTTAATTTAATTAAATCTAGATTATCCTTTGAATTTTTTAAATTACCTCTCTCTCTCTCTCTCTCCTCTCTCTCTCTCTCTCTCTCTCTCTCTTCTCTACGCACTCCTAGTGACTTACTTCTCTCCTCCTCCCACTCCATCTTCGCTTCCTTCTCTTTCTTTCGCTCTATTTTTAAAACTGTCTCATCCTCCCAATCTGTCATCTCCTCCTCCTCCTCATTGGTTTCCTCATCCTCTTACTTCTCCTCTCCAACTCCCTCACCCCATCATCATCCTCCTCTTTTCCCTTCCACTCATATTCCACTATTTCCTCCATCCCCTCCTTATCATCCTTCACTTATGCTTCCTCACATTTTATCTAAAAAAATCATTATGCTCAAATTATACTTATTCACATAATATATTAAAAAATATATTATTTTATATAAATTTATCTTGAATTTATTATAAAACTAAAAAACTTAAATTATCATAAAATATATAAAATTATCTTAATTTACCCAAAAATGTTAGAGTTACATTTGAATGAAATTCAAGAAACATATTTAAAAATATATTAGTTTCTATATAAAATTATTTTAAATTTATGATAAAACTAAAAATTTTAAAATATATTAATTGTTACATAAAACTACCTTAAATTACCCAAAGAAATTATAATATTTAAATTACATTCATTTAAAAAATAAAAATATATTATTTTTAATAAAATTATCCTAAATTTATCATAAAACAAAATATAAAATTTTTTATTTTATCTTATTAACTTAATTACACTCAAAATTAAAACAAGCCCGATTACCTAATTTATTTTAAATTAATATTTTTTGAATATTTTTAAGATAATTAATTATCAAATTTAAAAATTAAATATGATTCATATGCTAATTTTTAGTTTATGATAAATTTAAAATAAATATATTTTCAATATATTACATGAATAAGAATAACTCTTAAAATATATAACTTTTACACAAAACTATCCTAAATTATTCAAAAAATCGTTATACTTGAATCATTCTCATTCACAAAATATATTAATTTCTATATAAAATTATCTTAAATTTATTATAAAACTAATTACATAATTTATCAAATTTAAAATAAATTAAACTTGATTATCTAACTTATTTAACAATTAATCATTTTTCTAAAATTTATTAATACTTTAATTATGAAAATTTAAATACCAATATAATTATAGTAATATTTTTTATTTATGATAAATTAAAAAAATATAAAATTTAAATACATTATTTAGATAAAATTATTTACTATTTTTGTGCAATTACAGTGAACAAGTATAATTCGAATATCATGATAACCTATAACCAACCTGAATTGTAACTTAAGTGTGAACGATCCGACCCAACCCAAATCATCGATCATAACCGAATCGTCCATCAGACTTAAAACAGCCCATTCAAAAACATTATCAAGATTTTTGAATAAAAACACTCCTCATAAAAACTAAATACTAAATATGAGAACTCATAAAAGCTCTCTAGTAAGAGTTTTTTCGATAAATTACCATTTTTTTCCCAAAGCACAATATATATAAGACAAAATATTATTTCATGCAATCGATGTTGCAGCGGAGTACCATCCGTATATATTAGGAGGACAAAGCATACACTGTATACAACCCCACGCACGTAAATGCATCCATGTACGACACGAACTGTTTGTACAACGAGTTATTGTTCCTATCTGTGCATGTAGCCAAGGCGACGTCGATGGTGCGGACGTTAGGGGTCGCGGCGGTGACGGCGAGCACCCCGTTCTCCATCGTGCACGTGATCCTCGCCATGTTGGCGTTCTCCGGTAGCTGAAATCGTCGGCTGAAGCTCCTCCTCCGCCGCTCCACCCAGTGCCACGTGTCCCCCTTCTCCTCCTCCTCCGTCATCTCTCTGTTAATCCGTAGCACGCTGCCGTCCTCCACCTCCACCTCTCCCTCTTAACGCCTGCGCACACCTACACAGTGAAATCGAAACGATGCAAGAAAAGAGAGTACACGATGTGTACCAACACATCATGGCCTCGGGCCAACGCGCCTGGACTCGGGTCCGAATGACTGGGGATCTCATTGGGTGGCCTTGGGGATTGCTGAGGCAGTCGGCTTCGATGGTCCGATCGCGGCTGGGTCGCTGTTTCCTCCGGGAAGGGACACGGTGCGTTCGGTGGAGGGGCGCTTCGTCTTCGTCCTTATACACAGGTCGGGTCGGGGGAGCTTGGCCCGACCCCTCCGACGATCAAGTTAGTCCAAAGTATAGGGGGTGTTTCTCGAGTCTTCTTTTTTCCTCCTTTCTCCCGTTCCAAACGCGATGGTTTTTATAAGGAAGGTTACCATTTCCTGATGTGTCCGACTACAGGAAGCAGTGTCGTACCTTGGATAGCGTCTAACACTAGTATTGGCGTTGCATGAAGGACCGAGCTTCTGTAGGATGGCGATGTGCCTCGGTCGATGTTCTGGTCTGCTTCGGCCAAGCGTTGTCAGGTCGAACCGAGGCAGGCAACCCTTGTGGCTCCTCGGTTTACATGACCTAGGAGTCGTCACCCCAGAGCAAATGACGTTAGATCGCGTCCCATCATTGCAGGTGACGTTGGTTCGTGTCCCATCATTATTATTACCCTCATCATTCTCCCCCCAGAGGAAGCCATGCATCGGCTGCTGCCAGGGGGGTCTGAGGCGTGGCTTTTGCCCTCTGGTCAGTGCCAAGGAGGTTTCCCGGAGGATCGCCATGGTCGGTTATTGGCTGTCATGAGACGTGTGACCATGGGGCATGTCTTGAGCAAGATGGAAAACTCGGGCGAGCAGGTGGCGCCGAGGTGTAGGAAACATGTAGTCTTCGACTGAAGTATGCGGCTGAGGGCGGGTAGGCCGCACAGAGGTGGCCTTAGGCAGATCGTGCCAAGGGACACGGCTCGGGCGGGCAGGCCGCGCAAAGGTGGCCTCGGGCAGATCGTGCTGAGGGACACAGCTCGGGCGGGCAAGCCGCGCAGAGGTGGCCTCGGGCAGATCATGCCGAGGGACACGGCTCAGGCGGGCATGCTGCACAAAGGTGGCCTTAGGCAGATCGTGCTATGGGACACGGCTCGAGAGGGCAGGCCATGCAGAGGTGGCCTCGGGTAGATCGTGCCCGAGTAGATGCTTGGTGCGACAATCCGTCATGCAGCGATCTGTGAACGTGGGTAGCAAGGTACATCTTCGTCTGCGTGGGGGGTTAGGAACGATCCCTTGTGCGGGGTCGCCGGCTCTCGGGAGTCGAAATCGAGAAGATTGTGCCTTGAGATTCACTCTACGTGCCGGTTGTCTGCCCTATCAGGCCTTATTTATGGCGGGGCGATGTTTGGCCTACCCGATGCGACGTGCTCTACGGGACTGGTGCTGATGGGCTGTCGCCTGCTCCCTAGGATGCGAAGGGTCGCTGCTGGTGGGATCCTCCCTATAAATAGCATGCAGTTGATTCCCCGCAGGCCTCCTACTTCGCACCTGTTCAGTCATTCCTTTCGTACTCATTGCATCCATTTGAATCGCCCTCCTACTTTACTTTCCAAAAGTCGGTAAGGAAGGATTCCCCTTCCTCTTTGACTTCACCATCTTCCCCTTTCTCCTTTAGTAAGGTCGGGGAAAAAACACTGCCGCCAATCCCCGACTCATCATCCGACGAGAAGGCGGCGCGGGCGCTTGAGGCCCTAATGTGGCCACACGACCTCGACTTCACGGTGAGCGAGTCATTGCTCGGCAATCTCCGGAGTGCTACTGCATCCCAGAGGATTATGTTCTACTTGCCCTTGAGCCGGGGCAACGGGCGTACGACCCGATTCCCAAGGGTTTCGCCCTGACCCTGGATGTCCTTGAGGCGGGGTTGCGTTTCCCTTTGCACTCCGTCATCAGTTTTTGCATCTCCTGGTGGTGCATTTCCTCGTCACAGATGGCACTGAACTCCTGACGCTCTCTGGTGGCCTTCCTGGGGGAGTGCTTCTACGCCAACATCACCCCGACCCGATCTCTTTTCTTGTCTTGTTTCCGCCTTTCCAAGGGGTCCGGGGGTTATTATATGTCAACCCGATCGGGCTTCCGGGTTAGCGGGTCCCCCTCTAACAACAAAGGGTGGAAGGGGCGTTTCTTTTATGTTTGCTGCGCTAGGGACTGGGGTTTCGGGCTTCGGTGGTCGGCATGCATGATCGACAACACCGCCCCGACCCTAAACGGTGACGAGTACAGGGATCTCCGGAGGCCCATGGAGATTCTTCCCGCCTCCCGAGCCATCCGGGACATGACCGAGCAATGGTTGATCGAGGTGGGCCTTAGTCCGGCGCCTCGAGGTACATCCTTAGTGTGTAGTTTAGGATTTTTACTAATCGTTCAAAATACTGACCGGTGTCCATGTTTTCACGTAGAGATGGTGAACCTCAGATCCGTGCACGGAGGGTGGGCCTCTTCGGTTTCGTCCGTGCGCCCACAGACCGAGCCGAGTGTTGGCTCGAGACATGCCCCGGTGGAGGTCGAGGCCGATTGACCTCGGAAGAAGGCGAAGATCTGTGTCGCAAAGGGATCTGACGTGGCTACGGCCCCATCGGGGGGAGCCGCCACTGAATCGGCCAGTCGTGCGGGGAGGAGCCTCGGGCGGGGTGAGGCCGGCCCCAATAGGGAGGTGGCTGGGAAGGCGCCTCGGGAGCCCTCCATTCGGGAGCTCTGTCGCCTTTCCGTGGGTGCGAAGGATGAGCCTTACCAGGCTCGGGCTATGGTCGACCTCCCAGAGGGCGAAGCATCTGACCTGCTGGTGGCCCGCTGGGGCCTGTCCTGTGGGGAGCGGGTGTGGACCAACGGGGACTCCGCGACCTTATTTATCCATGGGGGGATGCACCCTGACATGGCTCGGGAGTTGTACGCCTTGTCCTCCGAGGTCCTGCTTGGCAAGTCTGCCAAGTCACTACTGTGGGTAAGGATCTTGCTACCTACCCTTCGTTTGCATCCGGGCGGCAATTTTCTGACTTCTTCCCCTGTAGGGCCATCATTATGCCATGGCGTTGATGGACCGCGTGCGCGACGCAGGCCGGGTTATTGGCAGTTTATGCGACCGCAACGTTGAGCTGCACAAGCAGATCGAGGAGATCCGTGCGGGTGCGGCTCTTGAGGTGGTGGCTGTCGCCGAGCAACGCGCATCGGACCTGGAGGCGGAGGCAACACACCTCAAGTATGAGCTTAAAGTGACCAAGGAGCAGAACGACGGGCTCTAGGTGCATCTGAAGGCCGCTCGGGCTGAGGTCCGTTTGGCGAAGGGTGAGACACTTACTCTCTCCCAGAAGCTGGACGAGGCATGCGGCGAGGCGCGAGCGACTTCCGAGACCCTGACCGACGAGATGCATCAACAGCCGAAGAAGGATAGGAAGCTGATCGAGGACTACAAGAAATCCCAGGGCTTCGATCTTGAGCTGACCCGAACGGGGCAGGTCACCTACGAGTATGGGTACCGGATTGCCCTGGCTCGCTTCAAGGCATGCTACCCCGACCTCGAGGTGGCAAAAGACCCCTTCGCTTCCTTTCCTGAGGACCTGGGTGTCAACATGCCCGAAGATGTCCCTTTTGATGACAGCACGGACGTCCCCGAGAAATAGGGCGGACCATTTGTAATTTTTCATAGGAGGGTCGGTTGGGCGTGTTATGCACTTTGTAAAATATGGTCGTCCGGTCTTGTAACTAAGTTTTTGTTTTGAATGAAAGTATTTCATTCCAACTTCTTCAGTGTTTGATTTGATTCATACAAAGAATTTTTTAAGATTGTACACATTCCACATCCTAGGTAGAGAATCACCCTGCATCGTCGCGAGTCAATAGGTGCCAACTCTAACGATGTCAACGACTTGGTATGGCCCTTCCCAATTCGGGGCGAGCTTTCCACGTGCTCGGGTTGGGTCGTTAATTTCAGCCCTGTGCAAGACTAGGCCGCCTAGCTTAATCAGTCGAGGATGCACCTTTTAGTTGTAGATCCTAGCAATGGCTCTCTTGTAGGAGAGGGCTTTTAAGTGTGCATCAGCATGCCGCTCCTCGAGCGCGTCAAGGTCGGCTCGGAGTCCTTCGATTGATGTCCCTTCCTCGTAGTTCTCCGTTCGAGGGGTTGTGATAACTACCTCGGGGGGAAGGACGGTGTCGGTCCTGAATGCGAGGCTATAGGGGGATTCTCCAGTCACGATTTTGGGGGTGGACCGCAAGGACCACAAGATGCTTAGGAGCTCGTCCACCCAAGCTGAACGGGCCGCGTACGCTCTTCTTCTGAGGCCGTCCAGAATGGATCGGTTGGTTACCTCCATGAGTCTATTCATCTGGGGGTGGGCCACCGAGCTGAACCTTAGCTGAATTCTATAGTTCGCGTAGAATTCTTGGAAATGCGCATTGGCGAACTGGGGCCCATTATCCGTTATGATGGTCCTAGGCAAGCCAAACCGTGTCACTATATTTTTCCACACGAACTTCTCCACTTGTCGTTTTGTGATTGTTGCTAGTGGCTCGGCTTCGACCCACTTGGTGAAGTAATCTACTCCCATGACAATGTATTTCCATTGCCCTGAGGCTGGCGAAAAAGGTTCGAGGAGGTCCAATCCCCACTGTGCGAATGGCCATGCACAGTCAATGGGGGTGAGCGAAACCGCGGGCTGTCGGGTTTTTATGGGCCCTATCAGAAGTGCGGTTAAATAACATGGAACCACAAAAATTCAAGAACAGCTTTCAATAGAATTCCAAGAAAGTTATTTAATCGCGCTTCCATATTACTGGTATCAGAGCTTTTAAAGTTATTTCCTGGAATTCTATTGAAAGTTGTTCTTGAATTTTTGCAATTACCTCCTGTTTAAATTCCTACCTATTGCTTGGTTATTTTCTGATAAACTGCTGATTCTTTATATTGAGAGCCTTGTCAAAAGACTGGAAGAGTGGCAGAAGGAGTAAGACCACAAAAGTACGGGTGAGATAAAGAGTTCTCAATAGTAAAGAAAACGTAAGTTTTAAGGTTCATGTCAAGCAATTGGGAAGAAGCTATTCAGAAGTGGTATGCAAATTCACGAACTTCTGATTTAGAATATCTGGACTTAGCTGAAAGTTCCAACCCTAGCAGAAAAGAACTAGCCCACAACATTTCTGTTATCTACGACAGAACTTGTCTGTCTAATAGGGTTAATTTAAGAAATTTCAAACTTCTTTTAGAGAAAAACCAGAATCTTGAAAACAAGATAAAAAAACTCGAGTCTTCAGTAAAGATACTCTCATCCCTGTTCGCTGAAAACAAACCTCTTACTAAGTTAGGAGTTCAGGAATTAGTTATAGAAATAACTAAACAGCCGAAACTCATTGAAGCAGAAGTCTTAAAATTATCCCAAGATCTCGACCAAAAACTTCAACGAGTTGAGATGCTCCTATCTAAGATAGAAAGGCAGATCTTCGGATGAGCCATATATCTTCCCGGAACACTGAATCCTACAAAGAGGCTCTCAAGGCTACTGAATCCATAGACCCCCCCCACCCCATCACTCGGGTTCCTCAAATCCAGTGATTTTCCAGGGACTTTGAGTCACTAAGCCGTTGTAATCAAACAATACAACGTCCAGATCCAGCTATTAGTCCAAATAGCAAAAGATCTAAGGGGAATAAAATCGGAGTTACAAACTATAAGGGAACTCCAACAAAGCAAAACTTCATCCCTGCAAGCAATCCCTGAAGATTTAATCACAAAGTTATCAAACCTCAACTTAGGTCCTGCAGAAAGGCCTAAGGAAGCCAAAGGAAAGATACTTGTCCTTAGAGACCCTATCAAAATCTTACAAGAAGTTAAGAAATGACTACCAGAGCGCAGGAACAAAGAACATCCACGTCACAAACCCTAGTCGAAGATCAGATCCGAGGCTATAGAAGAAACCAACGAAGGATGTTTAACGCTCAGTAGGCAACAAGGCGAATCAGACAAAGAATCTTTGGCGACGCAGACACTAATCTTCAAGTACTTGAACAACAGATTGACCCCCAAATACAATTAAGGTTATCCATGAGGGAAAGAGCAGCCATATCACTAGCTGAGGTGCTTTATCATTCAAGAAGGGACGATGCCCACCATCGAGTATATGTGCATAGGTCAGAAGAACCTATGTTGGTCACACAAAACCAAGAAGACAGGCAATTTATTCAGGAAGAAAGTTTTGACCAACTACAAAGGAGTCATATGAGATACATACACTTGGGAATCCTCCAAGTACGAGTGCAAATTCTCCATAGGCAAGAAGAAGGGACACTAGCCTTATTGGTATTCCGAGACAATAGGTGGACCGATGACAAATCCATCATCGCAACTATGGAGGTAGACCTAACTAGAGGAAGCCAGTTAGTCTACGTAATTCCCGATACCATGATGATCATCGGTGACTTCTACCGAAATATACAACTATCGATCCTCACCAGAGGATATGATACATGGAAAAATGGTGAAGCAAACCTGCTAATCACCAGAGGGATGGTAGGGCGACTTTCAAATACCCCGAATGTCGCCTTCGCTTATGAAATTTCAGGGGTGGTGGAGTACCTCACCAGCCACGGCGTCCGAGCACTACCAGGACGAAGGTATTCTGCAGCAGAACTGCAAGGAAGGGACTGGATCATCAGGCCGGCACAGGCCACAATCCCTATGCAACCATCGGAGGTCAGGAGCAGGAACCTCATAGATGGAAGAATATCCATAAGCTTTTCGGATTACAAGGCAGTATCAACATCAAGTCGCCTGAGCTACAACGACAATGATAATGAAGCCTTCAGCGATGAAGAAGAAATCCGAAACCATACATTAGCAGTATTAATCTCGGATGATGAGGAAGATAATGCAGAACAATTATGCAATAACCTGAACTACTATTTTCAGGATGATTACGATCTGAACAGGGAGAGGGAAATGCCATACCCCCAATAATACAAAAACGAGATTATAGTGACAGGAATGGAGGAAGAGTGGGAAGCCGAATACCCACAACTTGCAAAACTTAACCAACAGGTATACTCCTCCTCAGTTGTATCCAACTACAGACCACCCACAGATTCCACCACGGGACTAGCAAACTATCCCCCAGTAGTAAATGTGGAGTCAACGAGTCAAAGGCCAGAGGGATACACTAGGCAACCCAGGTTTAAGGCAAAGGACTTCTCAGAAGCCTGGAATTTGCCATCAGCATTCCAACAGCAAGGAGCCATGTTTATAATACCAACGCAGCTCGGAATGTTTGACGAAGTATTTATGAGATGGGAATCAATCACAAAAAACCTGGTTTCTCTTCAAGGATTCATAGATCCTCAAGCAAAGATGGAATTTATCGAAAATTTATTAGGGGAATCAGAGAAGCTAGCCTGGATACAATGGAGAATGGCGTACCCAGAAGAATATCAACTGCTATTAGTCAATGCAGACGGAGCGGGAGGTACTCAAAATATACTCTCCCAATTAAGAACTATTTTTATTCTTGAAGATCCGTTTCAGGGATCCACCGGGGCGTAAGAAGAGGCATACAGGGACCTAGAAAGACTTACATGCAGCAACCTGAAGAATATTATCCAGTTTCTCAACGACTACCTGAGATTAGCATCAAAAACTGGAAGATTATTCACGAGCCCTGAATTATCAGAAAAATTATGGTCCAAGATGCCTGGGGAACTCGGTAAAAAGATTAAGGAAGCATTTGAAGTAAAATACAGGGGAAATGCCATAGGAGTAATCCCCAGAATTTTATTCTCATACAAGTATCTGGAGAACGAATGCAAGGACGCAGCATTCAAAAGGGCGCTCAAAAACTTATCTTTCTACAGCGAGATACCCATCCTAGGATACTACAACAAACCAGAAAGAAAGTACGGGGTACGTAAGTCCACAACATATAAGGGCAAGCCGCACCCAACTCATGCAAGAACTGAGAAAAGGAAGCACCTGGTCAGAAACAAGAGGTGCAAATGTTACCTTTGCGGGGAAGAAGGGCATTTTGCACGAGAATGCCCTAACGACCACAAAAACATCAAAATGGCAGCTATGTTTGAACAACTGGACCTCCCACAAGATTACGAAATAATCTCTGTCGATGAAGGGGATGACCAAAGTGATGCTATCTATTCGATCTCTGAAGGAGAAGATGTGGAATATCTACAACAAGGTATGCACCCTTTTACCCATAAAATGTTTGCACTAATAGAAGATGGCAGGACATGGTGGCTAGGACCTAATACAAGGCACAGGGCCATGATCCAAGTCTCACAAGGAATCGCCGAATGCCAACACGTATGGCGAATTAATGAAGCATTACCGACAGATCTGGAGAGCTGTATCTGCTGCAAGAGAATCTCACAACAGAAACACAGAAGGCACTGCCCACTTTGTCGAGCGACATCATGCGGAATGTGCAGCCTATATTATTTCGATAAAAGAACACCAGTAGCCACCGAAGAACCAGTCAGGTACGAAACAAAACCTCTGCTCCAACAACAGCAAGAATATATTACTCATTGTGAAGCAGAGATACGAAAGCTAAAAGGAGCCTTACAAATGGAAAAGGAAAAAGGCAAAGAGCTTGTGGAGTCACAACAACAGACGATCTCAATAATCAAAGAAAACCTGCACCTCAAAGAGGAAATTAAGAAGTTAAAGGAAAAATACCAGGAAATTGAACAGGAAAACTTGGAAGTTGATAGGCTGAGACTAGAAAGGGTGGACCTTCAAAAGGAAATCCAAAAACTCAAGGAGGAGAACGAGGAGGAAACGTACGTACTCCTGGTAGAAGAAACACAGAAGATCCTCACCGCCGAATCAAGCAACACAAGAAAGGCAAAGAACATGTTATTCAATCTAAAGGTACAAATTGAAATACCCGGAGTAGCCAAGTTCTACGCCAATACTATACTAGATACAGGAGCAACGACATGCTGTATAGACGACAAGGCCGTACCAGAAGCAGCGCTAGAAAAGAATCCCTTCCTGGTACATTTCAGTGGAATCACCTCCAAAGCAACAGCAGACAGAAAACTAAAAGGAGGAAAAATGATAATAGGGGATAACATCTTCCGAATCCCCTATACCTACGCATTTGTCATGAAATTGGGAGACGACATCCAAATGATCATTGGATGCAACTTCATCAGATCAATGCAGGGAGGAGTAAGGATAGAAGGTAACACAGTTACCTTTTGTAAAAACCTAACAACTGTTAATACACTACCATATGTCCCAGCAGCAACAGCAATAGAAGAGCTAAACCTAGAAGAAGAAGACTATATTCAGATCCAGGAGGCAGTTTACTACTCAGCAGAACCTCAGAGGGACATGAAGGATCTAAGGGCCAGATTTGGAAGCATACTGGAGGAACTAAAGGCCCAAGGATACGTAGGAGAAAATCCGCTACAGCATTGGGAGAAGAACAAAATCACCTGTAAACTGAAGATCAAAAATCCAGACTTTACCATAGAAGACAAACCGTTAAAGCACCTAACCCCCCATATGAAGGAATCATTCTCCAAACACGTGCAAGCCCTACTAAGCCTAGGGGTAATCCGGCCCAGCAAAAGTAAGCATAGAACAACCGCAATAATAGTTAACTCTAGAACAACCGTTGACCCCAGCACAGGACAGGAAAAGAAGGGAAAAGAAAGAATGGTCTTCAACTACAAAAGGCTGAACGACATAACAGAAAAAGACCAGTATAGCCTCCCGGGAATAAACACCATCATGAAAAAGGTCAGCAACAGTACAATCTACTCCAAATTTGATTTAAAATCTAGTTTCTATCAAGTAGCAATGCACCCTGATTCTATAGCATGGGCAGCATTCTGGGTACCAGACGGACTTTATGAATGGCTGGTAATGCCTTTCGGTTTGAAAAACACACCAGCTATATTCCAAAGGAAAATGGATGACTGCTTCAAAAGTACAGAACAATTTATAGTAGTCTATATAGATGATATTCTAGTATTTTCAAAAAATGAGAAAGAACATGCAAAACACTTATATGAAATGCTAGACATATGCCGGAAAAATGGGCTTATATTAAGCCCCACAAAACAGAAAATTGCTGTTAAGGAAATAGAATTCCTAGGAGCAGTACTAGGGAATTCAAAGATAAAACTCCAACCACACATTATTAGAAAAATAGTGGAGTTTGAAGAGGAAAACTTGACGTCCAAAAGAGGATTGAGAGCCTGGTTAGAAATCCTGAACTATGCCAGAAAATAAATCTCTTTATCCAGACCCCATATTGGGTTTTCACTTCACTTTTACTCAAATAATGGGTTTTGCATTGTTGGGTTTACTGTCGTATAAGACGTATTTTGGAATTTAACTTAACAAAAATAAAAAAATTGATAAAAAACTGGTAGGTCTGTAAACATAAAATCTTGTTTTGATGGGGTCGTGCAGTGCAATTTAATTGATTTTTCATTTTTATCGTATCTACATATCCTATTTATTTATTTTATTCGGGTTGCTAACTCAACGGTAGAGTACTCGGCTTTTAAGTGCGACTATGATCTTTTACACATTTTGATGAAGCAACAAATTCGTCTAGACTATTGGTAGAGTCTATAAGACCGCGATTGATCCTCAAGGGTAATGAATGGAAAAAGTAGCATGTCGTAATAAAAAAAATTTCTTATTTTATTAAATATTTTATTAAAAAATTTCAAATTCAAATGAAAGTGGAACTTTTAGTTTATCCTTACTGGATCGCTACAAAAATAAAAAATTTTTGGAAGGGAAGGGGACAAAACAAATTCACATTTATAGTTGGGTCTAGTGAATAAATGGATAGAGCCTATGGTTCCAATTTTGGTAAAACAAAAAGCAACGAGCTTATGTTCTTAATTTGAATTGAAC
>CM017193.1:24997117-25027117 GCA_004837865.1 Musa balbisiana | reverse complement strand
TTTTTATCAATAAAAACCCCTTCCCAAACTGTACAAGCTTCTTCCAAAGCATACGGCTTTCTAGATGTATATGATGATATCTAGACAGATGGATCTTATATAAATCGTATGATGAAGTACCACATGAGTGGATATATAGGAATCCAAATCTGCTGAATCACTCATATTATGATCTTCTACATCCTAGGTCTCCCCGTTCCGTCATCTGGCTTATGTTCTTCATGTAGCATTCAGACCGAATGACTCTATGAAATTACGTCGATACTTCCACATATTACGGGTAACGTAGAAGACATCTCTCTTTTTCCCCGGGGGGATCTTATTATCACTGCTTAGCTTTCAATTCGCCTCTGACCATCAAATTAAATGTGAATAACCCGTCCTCCTCTCTTTGAAACAAGGGGCGCTTCCGGTTCTGTGCGTGCTTCAAACAATTTTGTCTTCTCCATATTACCATATCTCTAGAGTTAATAATTTTCTATGAGGAACTACTGAACTCAATCACTTGCCCAGGACCATCATAACGGATAATGGGCCCCAGTTCGCCAGCGCGCGTTTCCAAGAATTCTACGCAAACTATAGAATTCAGCTAAGGTTCAGCTCGGTGGCCCACCCCTAGATGAACGGACTCATGGAGGTAACCAACCGATCCATTCTGGACGGCCTCAGAAGAAGAGCGTACGCAGGCCCGTTTAGCTTGGGTGGACGAGCTCCTAAGCATCTTGTGGTCCTTGTGGACCACCCCCAAAATCGCGACTGGAGAATCCCCCTATAGCCTCGCATTCAGGACCGAGGCCGTCCTTCCCCCCGAGGTAGTTATCCCAACCCCTCGAACGGAGAACTACGAGGAAGGGACATCAATCGAAGGACTCCGAGCCGACCTTGACGCGCTCGAGGAGCGGCATGCTGATGCACACTTAAAGGCCCTCTCCTACAAGAGAGCCATTGCTAGGATCTACAACTAAAAGGTGCATCCTCGACCGATTAAGCTAGGCAGCCTAGTCTTGCACTAGGGCTGAAATTAACGACCCAACCCGAGCACGTGGAAAGCTCGCCCCGAATTGGGAAGGGCCATACCGAGTCGTTGATATCGTTAGAGTTGGCACCTATTGACTCGCGACGATGCAGGGCGATTCTCTACCTAGGATGTGGAATGTGTACAATCTTAAAAAATTCTTTGTATGAATCAGATCAAACACTGAAGAAGTTGGAATGAAATACTTTCATTCAAAACAAAAACTTAGTTACAAGACCGGACGACCATATTTTACAAAGTGCATAACACGCCCAACCAACCCTCCTATGAAAAATTACAAATGGTCCGCCCTATTTCTCAAGGACATCCGTGCTGTCATCAAAAGGGACATCTTCGGGCATGTTGACACCCAGGTCCTCAGGAAAGGAAGCGAAGGGGTCTTTTGCCACCTCGAGGTCGGGGTAGCGTGCCTTGAAGCGAGCCAGGGCAATCCGGTACCCATACTCGTAGGTGACCTGCCCCGTCCGGGTCAGCTCGAGATCGAAGCCCTAGGATTTCTTGTAGTCCTCAATCAGCTTCCTATCCTTCTTCAGCTGTTGACGTATCTCGTCGGTCAGGGTCTCGGAAGTCGCTCGCGCCTCGGCGCATGCCTCGTCCAGCTTCTGGGAGAGAGTAAGTGTCTCACCCTTCGCCAAACGGACCTCAACCCTGAGCGGCCTTCAGATGCACCTGGAGCCCGTCGTTCTGCTCCTTGGTCGCTTTAAGCTCATACCTGAGGTGTGTCGCCTTCCGCCTCCAGGTCCGATGCGCGTTGCTCGGCGACAGCCACCACCTCAGGAGCCGCACCCACACGGATCTCCTCGATCTGCTTGTGCAGCTCAACGTTGCGGTCGCATAAATTGCCAATAACCCGACCCGCGTCGCGCACGCGGTCCATCAACGCCATGGCATAATGATGGCCCTACAGGGGAAGGAGTCAGAAAATTACCGCCCGGATGCAAACGAAGGGTAGGTAGCAAGATCCTTACCCACAGCAGTGACTTGGCAGACTTGCCAAGCAGGACCTCGGAGGACAAGGCATACAGCTCCCGAGCCATGTCAGGGTGCATCCCCCCACGGATAAATAAGGCCGCAGAGTCCCCGTTGGTCCACACCCGCTCCCCATGGGACAGGCCCCCCCCAGCGGGTCACCAGCAGGTCAGATGCTTCGCCCTTTGGGAGGTCGACCATAACCTGAGCCTGGTAAGGCTCATCCTTCGCACCCACGGAAAGGCTGACAGAGCTCCCGAATGGAGGGCTCCCGAGGCACCTTCCCAGCCACCTCCCTGTTGGGGCCGGCCTCACCCCGCCCGAGGCTCCTCCCCGCACGATTGGCCGATTCAGTGGCGGCTCCCCCCGATGGGGCCGCAGCCACGTCAGATCCCTTTGCGACGTAGATCTTCAGCCTTCTTCTGAGGTCGACCGGCCTCGACCTCCACCGGGGCATCTCTCGAGCCAACACTCGGCTCGGTCTGTGGGCGCACGGACGAAACCGAAGAGGCCCACCCTTCGCGCACGGATCTGAGGTTCACCATCTCTACGTGAAAATGTGGACACCGGTCAGTATTTTGAACGATTAGTAAAAATCCTAAACTACACACTAAGGATGTACCTCGAGGCGCCGGACTAAGGCCCACCTCGATCAACCATTGCTCGGTCATGTCCCGGATGGCTCGGGAGGCGGGAAGAATCTCCATGTGCCTCTGGAGATCCCTGTACTCGTCACCGTTTAGGGCCGGGGCGGTGTTGTCGATCATGCGTGCCGACCACCGGAGCCCGAAACCCCAGTCCCTAGTGCAGCAAACATAAAAGAAATGCCCCTTCCACCCTTTGTTGTTGGAGGGGGCCCCGCTAACCCGGAAGCCCGATCGGGTTGACATATAATAACCCCCGGACTCCTTGGAAAGGCGGAAACAAGACAAGAAAAGAGATCGGGTCGGGGTGATGTTGGCGTAGAAGCACTCCCCTAGGAAGGCCACCAGAGAGCGTCAGGTGTTCAGCGCCATCTGTGACGAGGAAATGCGCCACCAGGAGATGTCAAAAACTGATGACGGGGGTGCAAAGGGAAACGCAACCCCTGCCTCAAGGGCATCCAGGGTCAGGGCGAAACCCTTGGGAATCGGGTCGTACGCCCATTGCCAACGACTCGCTCACCGTGAAGTCGAGGTCGTGTGGCCACATCAGGGCCTTAAGCGCCCGCGTCGCCTTCTCGTCGGATGATGAGTCGGGGCTTGGCGGCAGTTTTTTTCCCCGACCTTACTAGAGGAGAAAGGGGAAGATGGTGAAGTCAAAGAGGAAGGGGAATCCTTCCTTACCGACTTTTGGAAAGTAAAGTAGGAGGGCGATTCAAATGGATGCAATGGGTACGAAAGGAATGACTGAACAGGTGCGAAGTAGGAGGCCTGCGGGGAATCAACTGCATGCTATTTATAGGGAGGATCCCACCAGCAGCGACCCTTCGCATCCTAGGGAGCAGGCGACAGCCCATCAGCACCAGTCCCGCAGAGCATGTCGCATCGGGTAGGCCAAACATCGCCCCGCCATAAATAAGGCCTGGCAGGGCAGACAACCGGCACGCAAAGTGAATCTCAAGGCACGATCTTCTCGATTTCGACTCCCGAGAGCCGACGACCCCGCACAAGGGATCGTTCCTAACCCCCCACGCAGACGAAGATGTACCTTGCTACCCACGTTCACAGATCGCTGCATGACGGATTGTCGCACCAAGCATCTGCTCGGGCACGATCTACCCGAGGCCACCTCTGCATGGCCTGCCCGCTCGAGCCGTGTCCCATGGCACGATCTGCCTAAGGCCACCTTTGTGCGGCATGCCCGCCTGAGCCGTGTCCCTCGGCATGATCTGCCCGAGGCCACCTCTGCGCGGCTTGCCCGCCCGAGCTGTGTCCCTCAGCACGATCTGCCCGAGGCCACCTTTGCACGGCCTACCCACTCGAGCCGTGTCCCTCAGCACGATCTGCCTAAGGCCACCTCTGTGCGGCCTACCTGCCCTCAGCCGCATACTTCAGTCGAAGACTACATGTTTCCTACACCTCGGCGCCACCTGCTCGCCCGAGTTTTCCATCTTGCTCAAGACATGCCCCACGGTCACACGTCGCATGACAGCCAACAACCGACCATGGCAATCCTCCGGGAAACCTCCTTGGCACTGACCAGAGGGCAAAAGCCACGCCTCAGACCCCCCTGGCAGCAGCCGATGCATGGCTTCCTCTGGGGGGGATAATGATGATGGTAATAATAATGATGGGACACGAACCAACGTCACCTGCGATGATGGGACGCGAACTAACGTCATTTGCTCTGGGGTGACGACTCCTGGGTCATGTAAACCGAGGAGCCACGGGGGTTGCCTGCCTCGGTTCGACCTGACAACGCCTGGCCGAAGCAGACCAGAACACCGACCGAGGCACATCGCCATCCTGCAGAAGCCCGGTCCTTCATGCAACGCCAATACTAGTGTCAGACGCTATCCAAGGTACGACACTGCTTCCTGTAGTCGGACACATCAGGAAATGGTAACCTTCCCTATAAAAACCATCGCGTTCGGAACGGGAGAAAGGAGGAAAAAAGAAGACTCGAGAAACACCCCCCTATACTTCGGACTAACTTGATCGTCGGAGGGGTCGGGCCAAGCTCCCCCGACCCGACCTATGTATAAGGACGAAGACGAAGCGCCCCTCCACCGAACGCTCTGTGTCCCTTCCCAGAGGAAACAGCGACCCTAGCCGCGATCGGACCATCGAAGCCGACTGCCTCAGCAGTTCCCAAGGCCACCCAATGAGATCCCCAGTCATTCGGACCCGACTCCAGGCGCGTTGGCCCGAGGCCATGATGTGTTGGTACACATCGTGTACTCTCTTTTCTTGCATCGTTTCGATTTCACTGTGTAGGTGTGCGCAGGCGTTAAGAGGGAGAGGTGGAGGTGGAGGACGGCAGTGTGCTGCGGATTAACAGAGAGATGACGGAGGAGGAGGAGAAGGGGGACACGTGGCACTGGGTGGAGCGGCGGAGGAGGAGCTTCAGCTGGCGATTTCGGCTACCGGAGAACTGCCAACATGGTGAGGATCACGTGCACGATGGAGAACGGGGTGCTCGCCGTCATCGCCACGGCCCCCAACGTCCGCACCATCGACGTCGCCTTGGCTGCATGCACAGATAGGAACAATAACTCGCTGTACAAACAGTTCGTGTCGTACATGGATGCATTTACGTGCGTGGGGTTGTATATAGTGTATGCTTTGTCCTCCTAATATACACGGATGGTACTCCGCTGCAACATCGATGGCATGAAATAATATTTTGTCTTATATATATTGTGCTTTGGGAAAAAAATGGTAATTTATCGAAAAAAAACGCTTATAGAGAGCTTTTAGAGTTCTAATATTAGTATTCAGTTTTATGAGGCGGTTTTTATCCAAAAATCTTGATAATGTTTTTTGAATGGGCTGTGTTTTAAGTATGATGGACGATTCGGTTTGATCGATTGATTTGGGTTGGGTTCGGATCGTCAACTAAGTTACAATTCAGGTTGGGTAAGGTTATCTGCTATTCGAATATACTTGTTACGGTAATTGCACAAAAATAGTAAATATTTTATCTAAATATGTATTAAATTTTTAACTACTTGATCGTCGAAGGGGTCGGGCCAAGCTCTCCCGACCCGACCTGTGTATAAGGACGAAGACGAAGCGCCCCTCCACCGAACGCTCCGTGTCCCTTCCGGAGGAAACAGCGACCCAGCCGCGATCGGACCATCGAAGCCGACTGCCTCAGCAGTCCCCAAGGCCACCCAATGAGATCCCCAGTCATTCGGACCCGAATCCAGGCGCGTTGGCCCGAGGCCATGATGTGTTGGTACACATCGTGTACTCTCTTTTCTTGCATCGTTTCGATTTCACTGTGTAGGTGTGCGCAGGCGTTAAGAGGGAGAGGTGGAGGTGGAGGACGGCAGTGTGCTGCGGATTAACAGAGAGATGATGGAGGAGGAGGAGATGACAGATTGGGAGGATGAGACAGTTTTAGAAAAATGATTAATTGTTAAATAAAAAAAAAAAAAAAAAAAAAAAAAAAAAAAAAAAAAAAAAAAAAAAAAAAAAAAAAAAAAAAAAAAAAAAAAAAAAAAAAAAAAAAAAAAAAAAAAAAAAAAAAAAAAAAAAAAAAAAAAAAAAAAAAAAAAAAAAAAAAAAAAAAAAAAAAAAAAAAAAAAAAAAAAAAAAAAAAAAAAAAAAAAAAAAAAAAAAAAAAAAAAAAAAAAAAAAAAAAAAAAAAAAAAAAAAAAAAAAAAAAAAAAAAAAAAAAAAAAAAAAAAAAAAAAAAAAAAAAAAAAAAAAAAAAAAAAAAAAAAAAAAAAAAAAAAAAAAAAAAAAAAAAAAAAAAAAAAAAAAAAAAAAAAAAAAAAAAAAAAAAAAAAAAAAAAAAAAAAAAAAAAAAAAAAAAAAAAAAAAAAAAAAAAAAAAAAAAAAAAAAAAAAAAAAAAAAAAAAAAAAAAAAAAAAAAAAAAAAAAAAAAAAAAAAAAAAAAAAAAAAAAAAAAAAAAAAAAAAAAAAAAAAAAAAAAAAAAAAAAAAAAAAAAAAAAAAAAAAAAAAAAAAAAAAAAAAAAAAAAAAAAAAAAAAAAAAAAAAAAAAAAAAAAAAAAAAAAAAAAAAAAAAAAAAAAAAAAAAAAAAAAAAAAAAAAAAAAAAAAAAAAAAAAAAAAAAAAAAAAAAAAAAAAAAAAAAAAAAAAAAAAAAAAAAAAAAAAAAAAAAAAAAAAAAAAAAAAAAAAAAAAAAAAAAAAAAAAAAAAAAAAAAAAAAAAAAAAAAAAAAAAAAAAAAAAAAAAAAAAAAAAAAAAAAAAAAAAAAAAAAAAAAAAAAAAAAAAAAAAAAAAAAAAAAAAAAAAAAAAAAAAAAAAAAAAAAAAAAAAAAAAAAAAAAAAAAAAAAAAAAAAAAAAAAAAAAAAAAAAAAAAAAAAAAAAAAAAAAAAAAAAAAAAAAAAAAAAAAAAAAAAAAAAAAAAAAAAAAAAAAAAAAAAAAAAAAAAAAAAAAAAAAAAAAAAAAAAAAAAAAAAAAAAAAAAAAAAAAAAAAAAAAAAAAAAAAAAAAAAAAAAAAAAAAAAAAAAAAAAAAAAAAAAAAAAAAAAAAAAAAAAAAAAAAAAAAAAAAAAAAAAAAAAAAAAAAAAAAAAAAAAAAAAAAAAAAAAAAAAAAAAAAAAAAAAAAAAAAAAAAAAAAAAAAAAAAAAAAAAAAAAAAAAAAAAAAAAAAAAAAAAAAAAAAAAAAAAAAAAAAAAAAAAAAAAAAAAAAAAAAAAAAAAAAAAAAAAAAAAAAAAAAAAAAAAAAAAAAAAAAAAAAAAAAAAAAAAAAAAAAAAAAAAAAAAAAAAAAAAAAAAAAAAAAAAAAAAAAAAAAAAAAAAAAAAAAAAAAAAAAAAAAAAAAAAAAAAAAAAAAAAAAAAAAAAAAAAAAAAAAAAAAAAAAAAAAAAAAAAAAAAAAAAAAAAAAAAAAAAAAAAAAAAAAAAAAAAAAAAAAAAAAAAAAAAAAAAAAAAAAAAAAAAAAAAAAAAAAAAAAAAAAAAAAAAAAAAAAAAAAAAAAAAAAAAAAAAAAAAAAAAAAAAAAAAAAAAAAAAAAAAAAAAAAAAAAACTAGCCATTATTTTTCTATTAGCAGCACCTTGATTACTCCAGGAGAGCCAATTACCCATAGATTTCATATCAATCAATGCAGCAGTATCTATGTAATTATTAAAACTTTGAAGCTGACTTTCTGAAAGTTGTCTACCCCCCAATTTTTCATTTGTGTACCGAACAGTATTAAAGTCACCAAGAACAATCCAAGGTACATTAAGACAGCCATCTGCAATGTTAGTTAGATCAGACCACAGTGTATTTCTTTCTTGCATACTGTTTGAAGCATATATACCAGTGAAATTGAATTGATAGCCATTCTTTCTGTCCTCTACCTTAAGATGGATGAATTGATCAGTAGCAGAAATAAACCAAGCATTAATAGAGTTAGGATGCCATAAGACCCATATTCTACCAAAAGTTTCATTTGAGTCATTGGTAAACAGTTCTGCGTCCGGCCATATTAAATTCATTTGAGCTTGAACGCGCAATTGTTTAATTTTCGTTTCTACTTGAATAACAATATCACATGCAGCAGACTTGATTATTCTGTTGAGCTCCCAACATTTCTCAGGCTTGTTAAGTCCACGAACATTCCAGCATGTTATTTTCATCAGTGATAAACAAATAGAAAAGGTGGTAAGGTATTCTTCCTACGACTTTGGATGGACTGTACCATCCTTTTTCTTATCCTTTGGTTTTGTATTTTCCTCCCGCACAATATCCTTACCTTTTATTGCTTTATTCCTATATTTATCCACTTCATCTACAGCTTGCAGATGTTTAAACTTTAAAATACCTTGAATCATGTGGTCTTGATTGGCAGGGTTTGTTGAAGCACAATATCCTGGTTAGTACTTGTTGGAGCAGCCTGGCTAGAGAGGCTTGTTGGGGCATGAGTTTGTTGAAACAGAATATCCTTGTTGGCGATGTTTGTTGCGGCCTGAGTTTGTTGAGGAAGAATATCCTTGTTGGCGAGATTTGTTTGGGCCTGAGTTCGTTGAGCTATTGTGGACGGATCCGTTGATATTGGAAGAGATGAAGTTCCTGACTTATGCTTCTCCTATCCACTAGTACCATGGGGAACTTCTGTTTTGGAAGGCTCCGACATTATAGGAAGGGATAAAGTTTTGGATTTGTCCTTCTGTCCGCGGTGCTGTCCTTGCGAGTCGGAATGCTCAATTGTCTTCGCCACCATCGGTGCTACTATCATTAGAGAAGACTCGCTTTGTTGCTGAGGCGCTTGACGTGGTTGATAGACCTTGGTGATCAGTTTTGGAGTTTGCTGACAAGCTCCATTTGCATGACCAAAAGATAAGCAATGTTGATATCATTGTGGCTTCCAGGAATATGAGACATGTACCTTCCGAGTGTTCCCATCAAGATCACGATAGAAAACCTCATTAGGAAGATCATCATCGGAAGAAATCGGTACACATGCTCGTGCAAATGCTAATCTCGTCTGAGCTGCTATTGCTTTGTCGATGTAGAGTGGCTGTCCTAGAGTGCTGCATAACTTTGCAATAAAACGTCAACTCTAAAGATGTAGAGGAAGACCTTGAAAGGGTACCTATAATGGAATAGACTGTAGGCTATCTATTTCCAAACGGACATCAGGAGACCAGCGTCGTAGAATCATTGGATGGCCGCGAATAGTCCAGAATCCTTCGAGGACCCGTTGCAAATCTTCTTCAGAGTATATCTTGCAAACAAAGAATCCGTTCTCCAACATATGGAGATCAAATGATGATATTCCCCATCGAGTTTTGATAAATGAGGATAGTGGGAAATAAGATGTTTTGAGACCTACCACATAACCAACAATCGCCATAGACCATGTCTCAATAAGCTCTGCTGAATCAGCAGTCTCGTATACAACTATCTTCTTATCAGCTTGAACTTTTGGAGTAAAGAATTCCAAGCTTAGATCCGGACTTCCAACCGCAGCCTTGAAGAGGGTCACTGGAAATGAGAGCAGGCTGCCGCGATCTAGAGCGCGACCTGCTTCGATGCTGCTTCATCGAAGGAGTTTCTCTCTGGAGAGGATATGGTGGAGGAGCAACTTGAGGGGTAACAGTAGGGAGTTTTGCCATCGTATCAACCCTCCCACCACCGTCGCCAGCCCTAGGGGCCGTCGCTGCCATGTTTGATCCCTCTTCTGGTCGCCGCTACAAAATCGTCGCCATAAGGCAAAGCCACCGCTGCAGTATATCAGATCGCTGTTACAGTACCGTCGCCCTAGGGAGATCTGGTCACCGCCACAGTATCGTCACCCTTGGGGAGAAGCCGACGCGTCGCCCGTGGGAGAAAGCAATGCTGCAGGAGTCAGATCGCCCTAGGGAGATCTTATCGCCGCTACAGTACCGTCGCCTTAGGGAGATCTAGTTGCCGCTACAGTACCATCGCCCTTCACCCGTGGGAGAAAGCCGATGCTGCAGGACTCAGATCGCCCTAGGGAGATCTGGTCGTTGCTACAATACCGTCACCTGTCGCCCGTGGGAGAAAGCCAATGCTGCAGGAGTCAGATCGCCCTAGGGAGATCTGGTCGCCGCTACAGTGTCGTCGCCGCTACAGTACCGTCGCTCTAGATCTGGTTGCCGCTACAGTTGTCGCCTTAGGGAGATCTGGTCACCGCTACAGTACCATCGCCCGTGGGAGAAAGCCGATGCTGCAGGAGTCAGATCGCAACCAAACTTGCATCAAGAATTAGGTGACCTCATGCAATATTTTTCAAGAAAAGGGCCTCTTATACAATTGACAAAGGTTATATTCAGATGCGCTATTTGGTGGATGTGGAAGGAAAGATGTAGCAGAATCTTTGAGTGTCAACACACAAACAATGCTCAGCTCTTGTACAGAGATATTAGAGACTCAAGATCATGTATGGAGAACGATCTCAAAATGGAGCACTTTACACGAAGAAGAAAGATATTTTTATCAAATTCATTTTGCTAGTAGCTAAAGACCTTGGGCATGAAAGCTATACCCACAGGAAATCTTGGGCATATTTGGACTTTACATTTTATTTGTTGGCCACAGTTAAGAGTTATAGTCTACAACATGTGTAGTCATAACTACCGCATGAGTACTCTACGAGTTACCTAGCTTCGTCTATAACTTGTATAGACAAAGCTATTTGTAGAAACTTTACACAAAATCAATTTACTTTTACTTATCAAAAAAAAATTTTAAGCGCAACAACCGTACACGCTTATGACAGCCGTATCTTTCGCACGACTTCAATAGCAGCGATTAAATGACTGCTCACCCACTTCGGACCAACCGATTACAAGAACATTGACGGACAACTAGCAAAGATCCAACAAACCTCCATCATTCAGTGGTACCAAACTAGGTTTGAAATGTTATCAATTCAAAATCGTGATTGGTCTAAAACAGATATTGGGGACCCTTATTGAGAGCTTGAAGCTGGAGAACCGGGGAGAAGTTAAAGCGTGACAATCGTACACGCTTATGACAGCCGTATCTTTCGCACGACTTCAATAGCAGCGATTAAATGACTGCTCACCCACTTCGGACCAACCGATTACAAGAACATTGACGGACAACTAGCAAAGATCCAACAAACCTCCATCATTCAGTGGTACCAAACTAGGTTTGAAATGTTATCAATTCAAAATCGTGATTGGTCTAAAACAGATATTGGGGACCCTTATTGAGAGCTTGAAGTAAAAAACTAGGTTTTGAATGTTATCAATTCAAAATCGGATTGGTCTAAACAGATATTGGGACCCTTATTGAGAGCTTGAAGCTGGAGCACCGGGGAGAAGTTAAAGCGTTACCATCGTACACGCGGATGACAGCGTATCTTTCGCAAGACTTCAATAGCAGTGGGGGGCGATTGCACTATGAAGCGTGGAGGACTATGCTCGCTCCCCGACCAGCAATACTGATGCCCGTACGACTTTCAATAGCAGCGATTAAATGACTGCTCACCCACTTCGGACCAACCGATTACAAGAAGCATTGACGACAATTAGTAATGATCGAACAAACCTCTACCATTCAAGGGTACCAAACTAGGTTTGAAATGTTATCGAGTCAAAATCGTGATTGGTCTAAAAATAGCTATCGGGGACCTTTATTGAGGGCTTGAAGCCAAAGATACGGGGAGAAGTTAAAGCGCAACAACCGTACACGCTTATGGCAGCCATATCTTTCGCATGACTTTTAAGAGGAGCGATTGAACTATGAAGCTTGGAGGACTATGTTAGAACCCTTGCAGATTCTAAGCTTGGGGTTGATCTCTTTAGGGGATCGGCCTCTTTGGAACTCTATAGGGGTTCCTTCATCCAAGTTGCTGCATAAAGGCTGCAGAAAATATTTATCTATTGCTTGTGAAAAGAGGAGGAATACATGGCTATTTATAGGGTTTCTAAACCCTAACTCCTAATAGGACTCCTACTCAAGACTCCTACTTCTAACCAACTCCTAGTTCTTCTCTAAGAATTAACCACCATACCTTAGCTGGCCTGTTTACCTCTTTATTAGGGGTTGGCTTAGGTAAGTTTTACATAAAAGTCCCTCTTAATTAGGACTCTCCTAGCTAGAGTCCTAACAGACCCGTCCTCTTCAAATCAGTCTTGCCCTCAAGGCTGAGATTCCAAGAACTCAGGAAACCGGGTCTTCAGCTCATCATATGGTTCCCATGTCGCATCTTCAAGCGGTAAATTATTCTAATGCACTAGTACTTCAGTAGAGGGACGTCGGCGACGCATCACGATCCTGCAATCAAGGATGACTTGTGGTTGGGCTTGAATAACTCCATCCTCAGTGGTGTTGGGCAGTTGGATTTGGGGTGACTCGTGTTCTCTCAACTTGGGCTTCAGGCATGACACGTGGAAGATAGGATGAATTTTGGCATCCTCAGGCAATTTAAGTCTGTACGCCATGGCTCCAATACGCTCTGTGATCTGATAGGGCCCATAAAAACGTGGGGATAGCTTCATGGAGGCTCGAGTTTTGATGGAGAGTTGCTTGTATGGCTGTAGGCGAAGATAAACCCAATCTCCTACTGAAAATTCTCTTTCGCTTCGTCGTGTGTCGGCTTGCTACTTCATTATGGCTTGAGCGGTAGAGAGATTATCCTTTAATAGCTGTAGGAGTTTGTCTCTGTCAATCAATTCTGGGTTAACCTGATCTACCTTGGCCGAGCCAATTACATACTTTGGAATCACAGGGGCTGGCCGACCATACAATGCTTCATAAGGGGTACATTTTGTAGATGAATGATATGTAGTATTATATCACCATTCGGCCCAGGGAAGCCATTTCGCCCACTCTTTTGGTCGATCACTAGTGTAACACCGAAGGTACATCTCTAAACACCTGTTTACCACCTCTGTTTGGCCGTTAGTTTGTGGATGATATGCTGTGCTCATCTTGAGTTTGGTGCCTTGTAACTGAAATAACTCGGTCCAAAATTTACTGGTGAAGATCTTGTCATGATCACTTACAATGGACCTTGGCATCCCATGCAGTTTAACAATATTTTCTATGAAAATCTGGGCAATACTAGCAGTAGTGTAGGGATTTCTCACAGCACAAAAATGAGCATATTTCGTAAGTCGATCAACCACCACGAGAATTGTGCTTTTACCTTTGGAAGGTGGCAGCCCTTCGATGAAGTCCATGGATATGTCAGTCCACACTGAGTCCGGTATAGGTAGTGGTTGTAGCTTCCCTGGATTTGCCACTGTTTTACCCTTGTGCTGTTGACATACATTACATTGTGCCACATATTCAGCAATAATTTTTTTCATCCCTCTCCAATAAAAATTTTGCTTCACTCTTTTGTAGGTTCTCAGAAATCTGGAGTGCCCTGCTAAAGGTGTGGAGTGCATTTCATGTAGGATAATTGTGATGCAAGGGGAGTCAGGTATAAGCACAATGCGACCTTTGTAGCGTAGATCCCTCGAATCCCAAGTGTAGTGGGCTATTGTATTTGGATCCTCCTCCAATTTTTTTATGGTATTGCTAATCTCTGGATCCTTCTTCCATTCTTCTCTAATGTCTTCAATAAGGCTAGTGGTAGGAAGGGAGATGGCTGAAACCTTAGCTTGCTCAGGTAGTCGTGAGAGTGCATCTGCAACAACGTTTTCTTTCTCCTTTTTATAAATAATTTCATAATCGAATCTAAGAAGTTTGGTTACCCATTTTTGTTGCTCAGGGGATGATATCTTTTGCTCCAAAAAGTATTTGAGACTTCTATGGTCGGTTTTAATTTGAAATCGTCGGCCAATCAGGTAGGGTCTCCACCTCGTTACTGCGTGCACAATGGCTAGCATCTCCTTATCATATACTGACATATTTTGATGGGAGGGAGACAATGCCTTGCTAGTGTATACAAGTGGTCGACCATCTTGCATGAGAACGACTCCAATTCCGACTCCAGATGCGTCGGCCTCAATGATGAAGGGTCGGCTGAAATCTGGTAGTGCTAGCACCAGCGTCATTGTCATGGCTGCCTTAAGTTTGTCGAAGGCAGCGAAGGCTTTGTCTGACCATTAGAAGGCATCTTTTTTCAGTAGAGATGTGAGGGGTGCGCTGATCTTCCCATAGTCCTTAACAAATTTTCAGTAGTAGCTCATTAGTCCAAGGAACCCACGCAGTAATTTCACGTTTGTAGGTTTCAGCCAGCCTTGCATTGCCTCAATTTTTGTTAGGTCTACCGCCACCCCTTCTTCTGATATTATGTGCCCAAGGTACTCTACTTTTTACTGGAGAAAGCTGCACTTTGGTTGTTTAACAAAAAGAGTATTCTCCCGAAGGATCGTCAAAACAATCTGTAAATGCTGAAAGTGACTCTCAAGAGAAGGGCTATAAATGAGAATATCATCGAAAAATACCAACATAAATTTGCGAAGAAAGCTCCGAAAAATATCGTTCATGAGACTTTGAAAGGTTGAAGGAGCATTAGTGAGTCCAAAAGGCATTACCAAGAATTCATAATGGCCATCATGTGTGCGGAATGCAGTTTTTGGAATGTCGTCTTCACATACTCGAATTTGGTGGTAACCGGATCGGAGATCTAACTTCGTGAAGACTCGGGCTCCTTTTAATTCATCAAAAAGTTCATCCACCACCGGTATTGGGTACTTGTCCTTGATAGTGATGCCATTTAAAGCTCGATAGTCGATGCACATCCGCCAAGTTCCGTCCTTCTTGCGTACAAGTAGCACCGGTGAGGAATAGGGGCTACAACTTGGCCGAATCACTCCTGTTTCAAGCATCTCCTTTACGATCTTTTCAATTTCATCCTTCTAGAGGTGAGGATATCGGTACGGTTGAGTGTTCGCTGGTGGCTTGCCCGGAAGGATTGGAATCTGATGGTCATGTTGCCGAGAAGGAGGAAGACCGCGTGGTTCAGCAAAAATGTCAGCAAATTCAGCAAGCAATTGGGCAAGATTTTGATCTTTAATCTCTATTTTCTTCCCTACTGGTTGCTGCTGGAGATGCATCAAAAAGCCACCATTTACCTTGTGCAAAACTTTCTCCATTCGTTGGGTTGAAACGGTGGTTACGTTGCTTTCGCGCTTCCCGTGTAAGATGATCTGTTTGCCTTTGCAGTAGAATTTCATAATTAATTTGGAAAAGTTCCAAGAGACATCACCTAGTGTAGTCAGCCATTTTATGCCAAGCACAGCCTCATAGTCATCAATTGGTAGGAGGAAGAAGTCGGTCATAATTTCTTGGTCTTGCAGCAATAGTTTCACCTGCGGGCATCTTTGGTCGCACTTTAGGATTCTGCCGTCAGCAACCTTTACATCGAACTTGCTGCAACCTTCTATATGTAGTGCCATCCGAGCAGCAATCTTACTGTTTAGGAAGTTATTAGTGCTGCTCGTGTCGATGAGAACAGTGATCGGTTGTTGTTTGAGAAGGCCTCCAACTTTCATCGTTTGCGGGTTGGAGTAGCCAGCTAATGCGTGTACCGTTACGTCGGTTGATTGTGGCACTTCTACATCTTCTTCATTATGTTCAAAGCTCTCTTCTGGATGTTCAATGACCTCTTCTTCTACTGGTTCAATCATAAGAAGCCTCCCTTTTCTACAGCGATGCTCGCGGCTCCACGGCTCGTCGCAATGCCAACATAACCCCTTCGCATATCGCTCCCGAAGCTCTTCTCTTGTCAACCTTTTTGGTGCAGGTGCTCGGTTAATAGTAGGGGGAGCTGAGGGCTTTAGTATTGCAAGTCGAGGAGCGATCCTAGTCCTCTGGGCTTCATGGTTCAATCGCTCCTCTTGAAGTCGTGCGAAAGAGATGGCTGCCATAAGCGTGTATGGTTGTCGCGCTTTAACTTCTCCCCGGATCTCCGGCTTCAAGCCCTCAATGAAGGTCCCCAATAGCTATTTTTCGGACCAATCACGAGCTTGATTAGATAATCTTTCAAACTTGGTTTGGTATTCTTGAATGGTGGAGGTTTGTCGGATCTTTGCTAGTTGTCCGTCAATGTTCTTGTAATCGGTTGGTCCGAAGCGGATTAGCAGTCCTTCTTTGAATTGTCGCCATGAGAGTACTCCATGAGTGTGTTCAAACCAGTCAAACCACTGTATAGCATCCCCTTCAAGATGTATAGCTGCAATTGCCACCATAGATGCGTCCACGGTTTTGTGGTACCGAAAATATCGCTCTGCATGCGAGATCCAACCAATCGGGTCTCCTTCTTCCCATCTAGGGAAGTCCACCCTCATGCATGGATAGTTGAGGTCAGTCATAGAAACTCCCCTCTCTTGGAAGTCATCTCTTCGGGCTTGGTGCGATTGGTTAGACATGTACCTTACGAGTGTTCCCTTCAAGATCATGATAATGAACCTCATTAGGGAGATCTTCGTCGGAAGAAACCGGTACACATGCTCGGGCAAATGTTAATCTCGTTTGCGCTGTTGTTGCTTTGTCAATGTAGAGTGGCTGTCCCAAAGTGTTGCATAACTTTGCAATAAAACGTCGACTCCAAAGATGTAGTGGGAGACTTTTAAACAATACCTATAAGGGACAGCAACCTTTAAACGTCGACTGTAGGCTGTCTAACTCCAAACGGACATTAGGAGACCAGTGTCGTAGAATCATTCGATGGCCACGAATAGTCCAGAACCCTTCAAGGACCCATTGCAAATCATCTTCAGAGTATAACTTGCAAACAAAGAAACCGTTCTCCGGCATATGAAGGTCAAAAGCCGATGTTCCCCATCTATTTTTGATAAATAACGATAGTGAAAAATATGATGTTTTGAGACCTACCACATAGCCAACAATCGCCATAGACCATGTCTCAATCAGCTCTGCAGAATCAACTAACTCGTACACAACAATCTTCTTTTCAACCTGAACTTCTAGAGCTAAAAATTCCAAACTGAGGTCCGGGCTTCCAATCGGAGCCTTGAAGTGGTTAGTCCAAGGCCGAGGTTCACTGGAAATAAGAGCAGGAGGCCGCGATCTACAGCGCGACCTACTTTGATGCTGCTTCATCGAAGGAACATCTCGCCGGAAAGAGGGTAGTGGAGGAGCAACTTGAGAGGGTATGGGCAGAGAGCCTCGCCGTCGAATCTACCCTCCCGCCACCGTCACTAGATTCAGAGGTTGTCGCTGCCATGTCTCGACTCTCTTTTTCCTCTGTTTCTTTGATGAGAATGGGAAGATAGCAAGTTGGACCGAGCGTAGAATTGATTCCTGTTCTTTGGGAAGAGGGGATGCAGAGAGAGATCATAGTTCGACGATCCCAGCCTTCTTGTTGCAACCACTGTCACCTAGCCCACATCACTTTTTTTTTTATATAAGAAGGAACTCTCCTTCACACAGAGTTGCTGCCCCCCAAAGGAACTCTGTTCCACCAAGCAGAGCAGGAGAGAAAGGTTGTGATTTCAACTGTCCTCCTCCGATCTCTCCTCTTTTTTTTTTGATAAGTAAAAGTAAATTGATTTTATGTAAAGTTTCTACAATTAGCTTTGTCTATACAAGTTATAGACGAAGCTAGGAAATTCATAGAGTACTCATGCGGTAGTTATGACTACACATGTTGTAGACTATAACTCTTAACTATGGCCAACAAATAAAATGTAAAGTCTAAATATGCCAAGATTTCCTATGGGTATAGCTTTTAACATCATGCCCAAGATCTTTAGCTAATAGCAAAATTGAATTTCATAAAAATATCTTTTTTTCTTTGTTTAAAGTGCTCCATTTTGAGATCGTTCTCCATATATGATCTTGAGTCTCTAATAATCTCTGTCAAAAGCTGAGCATTGTTTGTCTGTTGACACTCAAAGATTCTACTACATCTTTCCTTCCATATCCACCAAATAGTGCATCTAAATATAACCTTTATCAATTATGTAAGAGGCCCTTTTCTTGAAAAACATTGCATGAGGTCACCTAATTCTTGATGCAAGTTTGGTTGCGGCATTCTATTGAGTTCAAATCGCTAGAGAATTTCCTTCCATATCCATTTAGTATAATCACAAGCAAAATAGAGATGGTCAATAGTTTCTTCTTGTTGCATGCAAAGGGAGCATCGGTTAACATGATGGATACCTCTTCTTTTCATATTGTCTATTATAAGGTAGTTTATTCAGAAGGGCCTGCCATGTACATAAGGAATGTCTCTGTGATCCCGGTCGATCCCATGTCCCAACTGCTTGGGAGCCACTTGTTATTTCTTTGCTTAATTTGATTCCATGCGGATGTGGCACTAAATTTGCCATTGTCATGAAGCCAAATAAGTACATCTGAAGAGTTGTTCCTGATTGGAATAGTTGTGATAGTCGACCAAAGTGATAACATTTTAGGAGAAATAGGAGTAGGGAGACACTAGATATCATTAGCAATGAACTCGGAAACCTTCCAATCTTTGGGAGCCCCAAGGTCTTTTCGTATTTTGTCACCATATAATTGAAATATACTTTTCCCATTCACCCAAGGATCGTACCACATATTAGTATTAGTTCCAGTAGAGATTACGTAAGAAATGTGTTTGATTAGCCAATTCCTTGCCTTTAAAATTCCTTTCCAAGCTGCAGAGTGGTATGTTCTTGTTGAAATTTCCCAAATCGATTCCTTTGAAAGATACCTAGCAGAAACCCATTGTGACCATAAGGAATATTTGTTTTACAAAAGGTCCCACAAATGCTTTACCAAACATGCTTTATTCCAATCTCTAGTATTTCTCAACTTCAGCCCCCCTTCATCTTTTGGTTTGCAGATGCTGTCCCAATTTACCATATACATTGTCTTATCATTTGTGTCATTCCAGAAGAAGTTTATTAATTACCGTTCAATATCTTGGAGAAGTCCAACAGGCAGAAGAAATGCATTAGACTAATATATAGAGTAAGAGTACAACCACCAAATGAATGAGTTCAAGTCGTCCTGCTTCTGAAAGAAGCCTATTTTTCCAGGAGAAAATTCTGTTATTTATTTTTTGCAGGATAGGCTGACAGTGGGTTTTGTGAATGCTAGTGGATATAAGTGGGAGACTCAGATATGTAATTGGTAGATTTCCCTCACTAACCCCTAGGGTATGTGTAATAATGTCTTTGTCCTCACTGCAAGGGCTCATGTAGACTTTACTTTTCGCATGATTTAACTGAAGGCTAGAAACTATACCAAAATTATTCAAAATAGTAGTTAGGTTTCTTACCGAAGTTGATTCATTCTGAAGAAAGATAAGAAGATCATCTGCAAAGATTATATGTGATATATGAATAGGGCCAGCATGGGGTACCTTAATACTGCCATCCGAGAATGCATATTCCAACATACAGCTAAGTCCTTCCATTACGATAGTACTTCCATTCTTGCTCCCAAAAAAACCAATAGGTGAGCCGTTGAAGAGTATTGAAAACTTTGGAGTTTCTAAGCAACATTGAAGCCAATTAACCCATTGCTGAGGGAAGTTCATACCGAGGAGCATCTTGTAGATAAAGTTCCTATTAACTGAGTCAAAGGCTTGTTAGGACTTTAGCTAAGAGAGTCTTAATTGAGAGAGACATTCATGTAAAACCTACCTAAGCCGACCCCTAATAAAGAGGTAAAGAGGCTAGCTAAGGTATGGTCGTTAATTCTTAGAGAAGAACTAGGAGTTGGTTAGAAGTAGGAGTCTTGAGTAGGAGTCCTATTAGGAGTTAGTTAGAAGTAGGAGTCTTGAGTAGGATTCCTATTAAGAGTTAGGGTTTAGAAACCCTATAAATAGTTATGTATTCCTCCTCTTTTTACAAGCAATAGATGAATCTTTTCTGCAGCCTTTAAGCAGTAACTTGGAGGAAGGAACCCCTATAGAGTTTCAGGAGGCCGATCCCCTAAAGAGATCAACCCCAAGCTTAGAATCTGCAAGGGTTCTAACACTTGGTATTAGAGCAGCATTCTTAGCGTCTCGCTGCCCTTCCACAGCCATCAATCATCTCTCCACAGTCGCCCAAAGCAATTCCCACAATTGCTTAAAAAATCGTCACCAAATTCCACCATCATCTCCACCACCGCGGATCATTCTTTGATCTCCCCGCAAATTGCAACTGTTTTTGGTGGAAATTTTGTCAAGAAACCGTTGTTTCTTCGATGACAATTCTGCTCTTACAAGACAACACAATTCTACAGCAAACTTTCACTGATTTCTATCAAACCTTTGCTGCCATCTACCACAGATTTAAAACTTTCATCCAAAGCCCTGAAACTCCACCAAACCACACCCTCAAACTGCACCCAATACAGCCACAAAATAAGCCTAAATCGCAGCCTACATTCACCAATCTACCAACCCTTACGACCATCACTTCCCTCAACCTATACATGCCTTCAATCCGACAACAAAAGAGAGATCTTAATATCACATGTTCGGAGGCATATAGTATGGCATCTGAAGAGGCGATCAATGCTAAATTTGAAGCCTTCGAGGTGCGAATAGAGGATAAAATTCGGACTCTCTTTACCGAACTCAGTTTGGGCCGACCACTAAGCCCGAAGAAATCACATCAAGAAGAGAGCTCTAACCAATCGCACCAAGCCCGAAGAGATGACTTCCAAGAGAGGGGAGGTTCTATGACTGACCTCAACTATCCACACATGAGGGTGGACTTCTCTAGATGGGAAGAAGGAGACCCGATTGGTTGGATCTCGCGTGCGGAGCGATATTTTTGGTATCACAAAACCGTGGATGCATCTATGGTGGAAATTGCAGCTATACATCTTGAAGGGGATGCTATACAGTGGTTTGACTGGTTTGAACACACTCATGGAGTACTCTCATGGCGACAATTCAAAGAAGGACTGCTAATCCGCTTCAGACCAACCGATTACGAGAACATTGATGGACAACTAGCAAAGATCCGACAAACCTCCACCATTCAGGAATACCAAACCAGGTTTGAAAGATTATCTAATCAAACTCGTGATTGGTCCGAAAAATAGCTATTGGGGACATTCATTGAGGGCTTCAAGCCGAAGATCCTGGGAGAAGTTAAAGCGCGACAACCATACATGCTTATGGCAGCCATCTCTTTCGCATGACTTCAAGAGGAGCGATTGAACCATGAAGCCCGGAGGACTAGGATCGCTCCTCGACCTGCAATACTAAAGCCCTCAGCCCCCCCTACTATTAATCGGGCACCTGCACCAAAAAGGTTGACAAGAGAAGAGCTTCGGGAGCGATCTATGAAGGGGTTATGTTGTCATTACGACGAGCCGTGGAGCCGCGAGCATCGCTGTAGAAAAGGGAGGCTTCTTATGATTGAACCAGTAGAAGAAGATGTCATTGAACATCCAGAAGAGAGCTTTGAACATAATGAAGAAGATGTGGAAGAAGAGCCACAACCAACCGACGTTATGGTACATGCATTAGCCGACTACTCTAACCCGCAAACGATGAAAGTTGGAGGCCTTCTCAAACAACAACCGATCACTGTTCTCATCGACACGGGCAGCACTAATAACTTCCTAAACAGTAAGGTTGCTGCTCGGATGGCACTACATATAGAAGGTTGCAGCAAGTTCGATGTAAAGGTTGCTGACGGCAGAATCCTAAAGTGCGACCAAAGATGCCCGCAGGTGAAACTATTGCTGCAAGACCAAGAAATTATGATCGACTTCTTCCTCCTACCAATTAATGACTATGAGGCCGTGCTTAGCATAGAATGACTGACTACACTAGGTGATGTCTCTTGAAACTTTTTCAAATTAATTATGAAATTCTACTACAAAGGCAAACAGATCATCCTACACGAGAAGCGCGTAAGCAACATAACCACCGTTTCAACCCAATGAATGGAGAAAGTTTTGCACAAGATAAATGGTGGCTTTTTGATACATCTCTAGCAGCAACCAGAGGGGAAGAAAATAGAGAATGGAAGATCAAAATCTTACCCAATTGCTTGCTGAATTCGTTGACATTTTTGCTGAACCACGCGGTCTTCCTCCTCAGCAACATGACCATCAGATTCCAATCCTTCCGGGCAAGCCACCAGCGAACACTCGACCGTACCGATATCTTAACCTTCAGAAGGATGAAATTGAAAAGATCGTAAAGGAGATGCTTGAAACAGGAGTGATTCGGCCAAGTTGTAGCCCTATTCCTCACCGGTGCTACTTGTACGCAAGAAGGACGGAACTTGGCGGATGTGCATTGACTACCGAGCTTAAATGACATCACTCTCAAGAACAAGTACCCAATACCAGTGGTGGATGAACTTCTTGATGAATTAAAAGGAGCTCGAGTCCTTCACGAAGTTAGACCTCCGATCTGGTTACCACCAAATTCGAGTATGTGAAGATGACATTCCAAAAACTGTATTCCGCACACATGATGGCCATTATGAATTCTTGGTAATGTCTTTTGGACTCACTAATGCTCCTTCAACCTTTCAAAGTCTCATGAACGATATTTTTTGAAACTTTCTTCGTAAATTTGTGTTGGTATTTTTCGATGATATTCTCATTTATAGCCCTTCTCTTGAGAGTCACTTTCAGCATTTATGAATTGTTTTGACGATACTTCGGGAGAATACTCTTTTTGTTAAGCAACCAAAGTGCAGCTTTCTCCAGTAAAAAGTAGAATACCTTGGGCACATAATATCAGAAGAAGAGGTGGCGATAGACCCAACAAAAATTGAGGCAATGCAAGGCTGGCCGAAACCTTCAAACGTGAAATTACTGCGTGGGTTCCTTGGACTAACGGGCTACTACCGAAAATTTGTTAAGGACTATGGGAAGATCTGTCATGCCCCTCGAATTTAATCCATTCAGGAGGTGTGACCCTGTCTAAAATCAATAATATTATAATTCATCATCACAAATCAATTCAGGATCCAATCTAACATTTAAGGATACTAAGAACCATTCAAATCAATATTCACAATTCATAAACCTGTACATTTCATAAATCATACTCCACTTCACTTAGAGATTCATAAAATCCAAAGGCAACTCAACTAAACATCAACCACAACACAAATCCATATTCATAGAAATATATACCATCACAAAATATTATTCACCATGAGTTCATATACTTATACAACATAAGCTTATCATTCCATAAACATGAGTAGTCCTTTAAACTTTTACAACACATAAGTGTCAATATATCCTTAACATTACATCAGAAGTAAAGTATACTATACAACAAAACCTATCAACCAATAAAGATTAGTCCAAAATCTTCTAGCCTTTCAGTGCTTCAACCCAATTCTAGCTTTTCAGTGCGTGACAAGCTACCTGAAAAATTTATATAACAACGGGGTGAGCATAAAGAGCTCAGCAAGCAACTAACATATCCATGACGGCAGGAGAAATTCAAGCAGGCTTAGTATCAAGACAACAAAAGCAGAAATACAAGTGTTCATTTGAAATCATCTCATTTGGTATAAAAATCACAAAGGGTTTCCTCATTCAAAAACAAGCGTTAGACATAACAATACGAGAAAGAAAATTGGAGCATTTCATTGGCAAAATAAGCATTTAGGCATGTATCAAATGGCACCTGAAGCATTTCAGTGTATATCAAAGGCGTAAGAGTATTTGAGAGCATAACAATGACATACGAAACACTCCAAAATATAATAAGTGAACCGAATAGTAAATACAAGCTTGTATGTCATTTTTGAGGTAGCATGCATTCCATTTTTATCCAAAGCATAAATATAAACTCATTAGCAAAGCTTTGGATATCATATAAAAAACATAGAGGGCGCTGTGGGACCACATACATAATGTGATTCATCTATTTCAGGATGACCACCAAGCATAAGTCTCCCACGTCTGGGAGCTCCATCCACCCACGTCTGAGTGAAGTCAATGGGGCCGGCAGAGCATCGCGGGCTCTATGCATAACTCCCTTTACCATTTCTGGCAAAGGTTCACAATATCCCACAAGACACCAAAGTACAAAAGGGTAGCATGAACAATGACATTGGCATATATCGGAAGCACATGCAAAAACAACGGAAATATGCGTGTGCCTTTATCAAACAAGGAAATGCCAACAAAACATTACATAATAATTTCAGACATACAACAATTTCAGGATGAATAATACAAGAATTTTCAAAGGACTGCAAAAGAATTTAATAGAAATCAAACTTCCAACAGAATGAGACTCGAATAGGCAAAATTCAACAAAGTTTTCAATTCTGGTAGAATTCGAATGGTACATTTCCTGATTTGTTTGAGTGACCAAGCATGCTCCAATTCACTAAAAATGGTGTCAAAAGAAAGATATGCAAATCTAGTTCCCAAAGAATCAAGTTTTTTCATAATTTAGAATTTTCACTAGAGAGTTATGAGCAATTTAGTAACAGAAGGTCAGAATTGATCATCTCTGTTTTGCAGAATAGATAGCATCAATTTAAATAGATGTGTCAGAAGGCAAACGTACTTTAAAATTTCCAAACTAGTTGTCAAAGAAAGATATGTGAATCTAGTTCGCAAAGAATTAAGTTTTGTATAATTCAGAATTTTCACTAGAGAGTTATGAGTAATTTAGTAACAGAAAGTCCGAAATTACAGTCCCTATTTTGTAGAATCTGTAGGGTTAATTGCAATAGAAGTCATAATAGGCATTTCGACTCCAAATCATTCAATCTAGGTATCAAAATAAAGGTCTTTGAGTCTACTTTCAAATGGAATAGGTTGCCTAAATCAGAGTTTAGTACAAAAAGTTAGGACCAAAATAATGCATGGAGGTCAGATTACCGAAAAATTACAGATTCATGGCTTTGTATCAAAACGAAAGAAATGTTTGGTTCTAAGCTGAAATATTTCAAAATTTTGTAAAATTGAAAAGAAAACAGAGATTAGGATTCTGTTGGATGGGGTTAGAACACTTGCCTTAAAAATTTTTGATTTTCAAATGTGGGGGAATTAATGCAAAGCCTTAAAGCTAAGATAAAACTTTTTCTTCTTCAATTCTTTCTCCTTCTCTTCTCCTTCAATTCCTTCTCCTCCTCTTCTCAAGTTACGTTGGCTGCAAAGTTTCCCTTAGTTGTGCCTTAAATTACTTAGGTTTGGCTCATGCTAAAATAGTGAGGTGGCAAGCATGCATGGAGGTTTAGGCGTCAACTTTAGTATAAGTGCAAGTGGCTCATCCTTGCTAATGCTACAAGTCCTCCATATAATTTAATATTGATATAATAAACTGAACTATTAAATTAATATATAAGCTTTTTTTTTTTTAAATGAGGGATGTTACACTCTCCCCTCCTTAAAGAAAATTTAGTCCTCTAAATTTGTCATACCTCTTTCGAAAAAAGATGAGGATAAGCTTTCTTCATTTCTTCCTCTAGCTCTCAAGTCGCTTCATTTGCAGGATGATGCTTCCAAATTACTTTAACCAGAGTGATGATTCTATTTCTTAAGATCTTCTCTTTTTTATCAATAATCTGAATGAGCTCTTCCTTGTAAAACAAGTCTTTCTCAATCGCAATCGGATCATACTCAACGACATGAGAGGGATCAGGTATATACTTTCAGAGCATTGACACATGAATATATTATGGATATGACACATCGATGGTAGCAAGGCAATCTTGTAAGCGACAGAGCCAATTCTTTCGAGGATCTCAAAAGGTCCAATGAACCTTGGGTTTAACTTTCCTTTCTTTCCAAATCTTATAACGCCTTTGGAAGGGGAGACCTTTAGGAATATAAAATCCCCTACTTGGAACTCAATATCTCGTCTTCTGTTATCTGGCATAGCTCTTTTGCCGACTTTGAGCAGCCTTTAGCCTTTTATGATAATCTGAATCTTTTCAATAGTCTCTTGTACTTTATCTGGTGCTAATAATTTTCTATCACCAACTTTCTCCCAACATATAGGCGTTCTGCACTTTCGCCCATACAATGCTTCATAAGGAGCCATCTGGATGCTCGAATGGTAACTATTATTATAAGTAAACTCAATAAGAGAAATATCTTTATCCCATTCACCTCTCCAATCCATAACATAGGCTCTAAGCAAATCCTCAAGTACTTGAATTGTTCTTTCAGATTGACCATCAGTCTGAGGGTGATAGGCAGTGCTAAACTTTACTTTGGTGCCCATAGAATCTTGTAATCTCCTCCACAATCTAGAAAGAAATCTGGAGTCTCTGTCCGAGATGATCTCCTTCGGACACCATGAAGTCTACTATTTCATCAACATACAAATCTGCAAGCCTATCAAGAGAATAAGTCATATTGATTGGTAAGAAATGTGCAGATTTGGTTACCTATCAACAATGACCCAATAGCATCATGCTTTCTAGAGGTTCTGGGTAGTCCTGAAACAAAGTCCATAGTAATGCATTCCCATTTTCATTCAGGAATATCTAAGGGCTGTAACAAACCTCCAGGTCTCTGGTGTTCTGCTTTGATTTGCTGACATGTCAAACACCTTGAAACATATATTGCAATCTCCTTCTTCATGCCTTTCCACCAATAATGACTTTGGAGATCTCTATACATTTCGTGCTACCAGGATGCATGGTGTACTTTGAATTGTGACCTTCGTTTAAAATTTGGTTCTTGATATCTGGGTTATTTGGAACAACATATTCTATCCTCAAATCTCAATAGGCCATCATCTGAATTGAAATTCAACTTCGGTCCCTTATCAACTTCATTCCTCAAGTATATTAAATGTGGATCTCGTAGTTGTCCTCTTCTTAATTTGTTGAATGAGATCAGTTTGCACCTGGATAGAGGCCATCAATATTATTGAGTCTTGCCCTTTTCTCATTACATTTGAATCATAATTTCTTTCTAATAGCTTCCATTGTTTCACAACCAGACTAGCCATAAACTTATAGATTTTCTACTAAGTGCATCAGCTACAACATTGGCTTTACCTAGGTGATAACGGATGGTACAATCATAATCCTTTAGAAGTTCTATCCATCTTCGCTGCTTCATATTTAACTCCTTCTGCATAAAATATATTTTAAACTCTTGTGATCAGTAAAGATATCAAATGTCCGCCCATACAAGTAATGTCTCCAAATCTTTAGAGCAAAGATGATTGCTGCCAATTCCAAACCATGAGTCGGATAATTCAATTCATAATTCTTTAGCTGTCTTGAAGCATAAGCAATTACTTTCCCTTCTTGCATCAAAACACATCCAAGACCCTTTCTTGAAGCATCAATATAAACTATAAATACTTCATTACCACTCGGAATAGTGAGAATAGGGGCACTAGTCAATCTTCTTTTAATTCTTGGAAACTTTGCTCACAATCACTACTTCATTCAAATTTCACATTCTTTTGAGTCAGTTTGGTGAGGGGATGAGCAATTTGAGAAAATCCCTCCACAAATCTCCTGTAATAATCTGCCATGCTTAAGAAACTTCTAATTTCTGTTACATTTGTTGGCACTTCCCAATTAACCTGCTTCCACCTTCTTTGGATCAATAGATATGCCCTTTCTTGAAATCACATGGTCTAAGGAAAGCAATTTCCTTCAACAAAATTCACATTTGTTGAACTTTGCATACAACTTCTTTTCTCTTAGTATAGATAATACATCTCTCAAGTGTTTATCATGCTCTTGATTACTCCTTGAATATACTAATATGTCATCAGTGAATACAATTACATAATTATCTAAGAGTGGCTGAAATATTCTATTCATTAGTTCCATAAAAGCTGTAGGAGCATTAGTCAAGCCAAAAGGCATTACTAAAAATTTGTAGTGACCATATCGAGTTCTAAAGGCTGTTTTTGGAATATCCTCCTTCTTGACCTTCAACTGATAGTAGCTTGATCTTAGATTAATCTTGGAGAATACTTGTGCACCCTGCAATTGATCAAACAAGTCATCAATCCTGGGTAGGGGATACTTGTTTTTTATGGTCACCTGATTCAATTGTCTATAATTCTCAATGTCCCATCCTTCTTCTTAACTAATAGCACTGGAGCACATAATGGTGAGACACTGGGTCGAATAAAACCCTTATCTAACAACTCTTATATTTGCTTCTTTAATTCCTCGAGCTAAGTGGTGCCATTCTGTAGGGGGGCTTAGATATTGGGGCTGTCCTAGGGACTAAATCAATAACAAATTCACCTTCTCTGTCTAGAGGTAGTCTAAGCAAATCCTCTAGGAATACATCAGGGAACTCTTTAGCCACAGAAATTTAATTTAGGTGAGTTCTTGTTCTGAATGTTCCTTTACACATATTACATAACAAGAACATCCCTTCTGCATAAGGCGTTGAGTTTGAAGTGCCGATATTAAGCAAAGAGACAAAACACCCTCAAAGTAGAAGATAGGCTGATTTGGTATGCAGAAAGTAATTATTTTTGTATAGCAATCAATACTAGCATGATAGGAAGATAACCAATCCATACCCAGTATAATATCAAAACCTTGGATTTCTAGAGTATCAAATCGGCAAGGAGTTCATGTTCTCCGATAGAAATCAAACAAGAGGATAAACCAGATTTGTAGTCAAAGAATCCCCAACAGTAGTAGTTTGGTGGAGTTTTAGGGCTGTGGATGAAAGTTTTAGATCTGTTGCAATTCACGAGGAGATCAAAGGATGATCTGCGGTGGTGGAGATGATGACGGAATTTAGCGATGATCTTTTAAGCATTGTGGGAATTGCTTTAGGCGGCTGTGGAGAGATGATGGATGGCTGTAGAAGGGCAGCGAGACGCCAAGAACGCTGCTCTGATACCAAGTGATAGAACCCTTGCAGATTCTAAGCTTGGGGTTGATCTCTTTAGGGGATCGACCTCCTGGAACTCTATAGGGGTTCCTTCCTCCAAGTTGCTGCTCAAAGGCTGCAGAAAAGATTCATCTATTGCTTATGAAAAGAGGAGGAATATGACACGGGAGGTGTCTAATTTGCTACAATCTTTTCATATGGACGATGCTGATAATATGATTTTTTTTAGCCAACAATATTGCCCCATAATCTTCAACTCAGTCAACTCAGATAAGACAGCTCATCAGCATATTCCCTGCACAAAAGTAAAGCTGTCTCATAGTGCTTTTCTTCATGGCTAAGGATACATTAAAGGAGGTGGTTGGCAGCTGTGAATGACTTAATTTCGATTAAAGGAGGTGCTTGGTAGTTGTAAAGGACTTAATTTCGAAATTCCCTATGCATGAAGGGTTGTTTCATGCACTAGTATTTATTTTCATGTTAGGGCTTTGAAAGGGCTTTCAGAAAACTGAGAATATTGGAGAAGCTCTCTTGAAGTGCTCTTTTGAACTCTGTATCTCTTGGATGCATCCTTGAGTGGTGAGTCTTTTGCTTTCAGTTCTGTATCCTTGTTTATTGTCATTAGGGTGGTGATCTTTCTGTATCCCTTTTGATTTTAAACTGGATGGTGAGCTATTTTTCATTTATCAAAGTTTTATCAAGAATTAATTCCTTGTCTCCTATGACATTTTCTATCTGAACAACTATCTATCGGTTTTCTTTCGAAATCCATTCTGTATTTTTTACCCTCCTCGGTATCAGTTTGGTATCAGAGCTAAAGGCTAGAGATCATGACAAGGTGGAATGGAAAAGATGTAGTTGGTGAAGGTAGTGACCATGAAGATGACGCTGAGTCGTTGAGATTGCAGCTACGAAAATTTTTGCGTAGTCTACAAGAAAAAATGGAAATAATCGACGAACTTCAAAGTAGACACAACCAGCATGAAAATGACGTTTGAGAGTTTACTTCTGATGATGATATACCTCATCTTCCAAGAGAGTCGAGAAGATGTCAGAGAAGAAATGAAGTCCAAGACGAGTGGCAGAATAAATATAACCCCAGATTAGATATTCTAGAATTTGAAGGTAAAATAAATGTTGATGATTTTATCGATTGGCTTAATACAGTAGAAAGAATTTTCGATTTTCATGAACCACCAGAACAAAAGAAGGTCCA
>CM017193.1:24700168-24996796 GCA_004837865.1 Musa balbisiana | reverse complement strand
TTTGACTTTGTTATTTGTTGTTGTTGCTGTGCCTTCACTCAAGAACAAAAAGTTAGAATATGTTTCCGAAAGATGATCGGTCCAATTTGCTGCCTTGCCTCTGATACCAATCATCAAAGTCTGAGGTAGAGAGAAGTTGCGTTATATCTCCTACGATGATTTTTCTCTTTGAACTGATGTACGTCCTATCATTTCTTATAGATAGCATCCATACACCTATCCAGGAAACAACAAAACATGGATGAAAATTGAATTCTTGTTATTGTCAAATTACAAACGGTAAATCATTGTTTGATTACATTAACAAACATCATTTTTCGTATAAGCTTTCCTATTAACCACGTTACACTCCCAACGTGGTTGAATCAGTACTGCTGGTGCCATACTCACGAGGCTTACAGCAGTTCTTTCGGGTATCGAGTGGGCATTGCCCCATCGAGGCCCCTGGGATCGTGGGTGGGAGGCAGTGCAGGTGTACAGAAAGAAATGACATCAATGTAACTAAAAGATGTTTAGATTCATTTTCTATTGGCAAGTATTATAAAGATGAAGTATGGTGTGATGTTGCTCCTATGGATGCTTGTTATTTGTTATTGGGAAGACCTTGGCATTATGATAGAAGGGTGTTGTATGACAGCTACAAACATACTTATTCTTTTAAGGTGAATGAAAAGAAGATTATCTTAGCTCCATTACAACCATCCGAAATCAGTGCACCAAAGAAGAAAGTTAGTGCTTTTATGTCCTATGGTGAATGCAAAGGTGAATTAGATAAGGGTGGTCAAATTATGGCTCTAGTAGTAGTAGAGGAAAATGAACAACACAAGGAGACACCAGCAATCATGAAACAAATCCTAGAAGAATTTGAAGATGTTATACTAGAAGAGATTCCACATGGCCTTCCACCCTTGAGAGACATCCAACATCACATTGATCTCATTCCAAGGGTTGTTCTACCTAATAAGGCAGCATATAGAATGAGTCCCAAAGGAGCATGAAGAACTTCAAAGGCAAGTTGATGAATTGATGAAAAAAGGGTTAATTCGGGAGAGCATGAGTCCTTGTGCGGTTCCAGCCTTGTTGGTGCCTAAGAAGGATGGTTCTTGAAGAATGTGCAAGGACAGTCGCACCATCAACAAAATCACAGTGGACTATCGCTTTCCTATTCCAAGGTTAGATGATTTGGTTGATCAATTGTGTGGTGCTTATATTTTCTCTAAAATTGATTTGAGGAGTGGCTATCACCAAATAAGAATGAGGCCCGGAGATGAGTGGAAAACAGCATTTAAAACTAGAGAAGGCTTATATGAATGGTTGGTTATGCCATTTAGGCTATCTAATGCTCCGAGCACCTTCATGAGATTTATGAATCACATACTTAAACCATGCATTGGAATATTTGTTGTAGTTTATTTTGATGATATATTGGTGTACAGCAAGAACAAAGAGGAGCATATGAATCATCTGAAAGAGATCTTTCTTATTTTGAGGCAGCAAAAGCTTTATGCTAATCTAAAGAAGTGTGATTTCTTTACTTCTAGTGTGGTGTTTTTGGGGTATGTTGTTTCAAAAGATGGAATTATGATGGATCAAAGTAAGGTAGAGGCTATTCTCAATTGGCCGACACCTGCTTCATTGCATGATGTGAGGAGTTTCCATGGCTTAACTTCGTTTTATAGAAGATTTATCAAAGGTTTCAGCTCTATTGTCGCTCCAATCATCGAATGTCTGAAATGTGATAAATTCAAATGGACTAGTGAAGCTAATGATGCTTTTGAGCTTTTAAAAAGAAAGGTGACCGAAGCTCCTATCTTAGTTCTACCAAATTTTGACAATGTGTTTGAAGTTGAATGTGATGCATCTAATATGGGAATTGGTGCTGTTTTGAGTCAAGACGGAAAGCCCATTGCATTTTTTAGTGAAAAGCTGAATGATACAAGAAAGAAATACTCTACTTATGATAAGGAGTTTTATGCGATTTATCGAGCTTTGTCTCATTGGAGTCAATATCTTCTTGCCAAGCCATTTGTTCTATATTCTGATCATGAGGCATTAAAGTTCATTAATCACCAATACAAACTAAATAAGAGGCATGCAGCTTGGGTGGAGTTTTTACAATCTTACAACTTTACAATCAAGCACAAATCTGGTGTTCAAAATGTAGTTGCTGACGCATTGAGCAGAAAACATTCTTTATTATCAGCAATGGAAGTCAAAGTGGTTGGATTTGAAACATTCAAAGATCTCTATGAGAATGATGTGGATTTCTGCTCAATATGGCATAATTGTAAATCAGGTTCCTTTCAATAATTTTTTATCTTTGATGGTTTTCTTTTTCGAGCTAATGCTTTGTGTGTTCCATCTTGTTCTTAGAGACAAGTAATTTTAGCTGAAGCTCATGGTGGTGTTTTGGGAGGACATTTCGGTAGGGACAAGACTCTAGCTCTTGTTCAATCAAATTTCTACTGGCCTAAAATGTTCAGAGATGTGGATAGACATGTGAAGCGATGCCGATTATGTCATTTAGCAAAAACAAGAAGTCAAAATTCTGGTTTGTACACTCCATTGCCAGTGCCAAATGCTCCATGGGAGGATGTGAGTCTTGATTTCGTTTTGGGACTGCCAAGAATTCAAAGGAATAAGGATTCTATCATGGTTGTTGTTGACAGATTTTCAAAAATGTCTCACTTTATTCCATGCAATAAATCAAATGATGCATTGCATATTGCTGATTTATATTTGAAGGAGATTGTTAAATTGCATGGTATTCCAAGAACTATGATTTTTGATCGAGATTCAAAATTTGTAAGTCATTTTTGGAGAACTCTTTGGAGGAAGCTGGGTACTTCTTTAAATTTCAGCAGCTCGCATCATCCACTAACAAACAGAAGCTTGGGAAATTTGCTTAGAAGCTATGTTGGCAAGAATATTAAGCAATGGGATCTCATTCTTCCACAAATTGAATTTGCCTATAATCGTTCTATGCATCATAGTATTGGTAAGAGTCCTTTTGAGGTAGTTTATGGTGCTAATCCGGCTGGTCCTTTGGACTTAATCCCTCATTCTACAACAAAGCAATTTAGTGGAGATGCTGATGAAAGAGCTAAGCAGATAAAGAAGCTGCATGAGGGTGTGAAAGCAACCATTGAGAAGCAAAATGAGAGGTACATGCAAGCTGCCAACAAACACAGAAAACATGTGGAGTTTATTGCAGGTGATTTGGTCTGGAGTCATCTAAGGAAGGAGAGGTTTCCGCCGGGCAAATTTGGAAAACTGAAACCAAAGGCTGATGGTCCATTCAAGGTGCTTAAGAGAATTGGCAAAAATGCTTATGAGATTGAGCTACCTAAAGATTACGGAGTATCCCCAACATTTAATGTAGCTGATTTAAGTCCTTTTCATAATCTTATTGACGAAACAAACAAGGCCTTGAGGACAAGTCTTTTTCAACCAAGGGAGATTGACACGGGAGTGTCTAATTTGCTACAATCTGTTCATATGGACGATGCTGATAATATGATTTTTTTTTTTAGCCAACAATATTGCCCCATAATCTTCAACTCAGTCAGCTCAGATAAGACAGCTCATCAGCATATTCCCTGCACAAAAGTAAAGCTGTCTCATAGTACTTTTCTTCATGGCTAAGGAATACATTAAAGGAGGTGGTTGGCAGCTGTGAAGGACTTAATTTCGATTAAAGGAGGTGGTTGGCAGCTGTAAAGGACTTAATTTCGAAATTCCCTATGCATGAAGGGTTGTTTCATGCACTTGTATTTATTTTCATGTTTAGGGCTTTGAAAGGGTCTTTAGAAAACTGAGAATATTGGAGAAGCTCTCTTGAAGTACTCTTTTGAACTCTGTATCTCTTGGATGCATCCTTGAGTGGTGAGTCTTTTGCTTTCAGTTCTGTATCCTTGTTTATTGTCATTAGGGTGGTGATCTTTCTGTATCCCTTTTGATTTTAAACTGGGTGGTGAGCTATTTTTCATTTTATCAAAGTTTTATCAAGAATTCATTCTTTGTCTCCTATGACATTTTTTATCTGAACAACTGTTCTATCGGTTTTCTTTCGAAATCCATTCTGCATTTTTACCCTCCCCGGTATCAGTTTGGGCCTGATTTCGTTGAGCTATTGTGGACGGATCCGATGATATTAGAAGAGATGAAGTTCCTGACTTATGCTTCTCCTATCCACTAGTACCATGGGAATCTTCTGTTGTGGAAGGCTCTGACATTATAGGTATAGATAAAGTTTTGGATTTGTCCTTCTATCCGCGGTGCTGTCCTTATGAGTCGGAATGCTCAATAGTCTTCATCACCATCGGTGCTACTACCATTAGAGAAGACTCGCTTTATTGCTGAGGTGCTTGACGTGATCGATAGACCTTTGTGATCGGTTTTGGAGTTTGCTGACAAGCTCCATTTGCATGACCAAAAGATAAGCAATGCTGACATCGTTGTGGCTTCCAGGAATATGAGACATATACCTTTCGAGTGTTCCCATCAAGATCATGATAGAAAACCTCATTAGGAAGATCTTCGTTGGAAGAAACCAGTACACATGCTCGTGCAAATACTAATCTCGTCTGAGCTGCTGTTGCTTTGTCAATGTAGAGTTGCTGTCCCAGAGTGCTACATAACTTTGCAATAAAACGTCGACTCCAAAGATGTAGAGGAAGACCTTGAAAGGATACTCATAATGGAATAGACTGTAGGCTATCTAATTCCAAATGGACATCAGGAGACCAGCGTCGTAGAATTATTGGATGGTCGCGAATAGTCCAGAATCCTTCGATGACCTATTGCAAATCTTCTTCAGAGTATAGCTTGCAAACAAAGAATCCATTCTCCAGCATATGAAGATCAAATGACAATATTCCCCATCGAGTTTTGATAAATGAGGATAGTGGGAAATAAGATGTTTTGAGACCTACCACATAGCCAACAATCGCCATAGACCATGTCTCAATAAGCTCTACTGAATTGGCAATCTCGTATACAGCTATCTTCTTATCAGCATAAACTTTTGGAGTAAAGAATTCCAAGCTTAGATCCAAACTTCCAATTGGAGCCTTGAATAAGCTAGTCCAAGGCCGAGGGCCACTGGAAATGAGAGCAGGCTGTCGCGATCTAGAGCGCGACCTGCTTCGATGCTGCTTCGTCAAAGGAGTTTCTCTCTGGAGAGGATATGGTGGAGGAGCAACTTGAGGGGTAGCGGTAGGGAGTATTGCCATCGTATCAACCCTCCCGCCACCGTCTCTAGCCCTAGGAGCCGTCGCTGCCATGTTTGAACCCTCTTCTGGTCGCCACTACAAGATCGTCGCCATAGGGAAAAGCTAGCGCTGCAGTATATCATATCGCCGCTACAGTACCATCGCCCTAGGGAGATCTGGTCGCCGCCACAGTATTGTCGCCCTTGGGGAGAAGCCGACGCTGTAGGAGATCATTTCTTCTTTATTCCCCAACTCTGCTGTTAGTTCTGACCTTAGACACAAGCACTCTCACCGGACTCTTAGCCAACAAATATGTCCACTTAAATATAGAGAATCCAATACTCACACTTAAATATAGAGAATCCAACACTTACACATATTACATTAAGTCCAACACTCACACAAATAATGGATAATATCACTTTTTGGAATGTGAAAGAAAGAGCGTCAGTAAAACTCAATATGCCTTTCGGAATACATATGTGCTAATGAGAAAGAGCATGGTAAGCCCTTCGGTGTGCGAATGAGAAAGAGCGGGCTAAATATGACTTCGGAATACGTATGTGCTAATAACAAAAGAAAAGAGCCACGTCAATCAATCTGCCAAAAACAAAGATTAAGAGATTACGAAATAGATAATAGGCTTATGGAAACTCCTAAGGAGAGTTATAGCCACAATCAGTCTATTATCTATACCTTATGCCAGTAAAGACAATCGAACTAGCCTTCCTCCTTAAACTCTATTCTTCTTTCACTTTGCTCTGCTCAATCCAATCTTGTGGAGGCAAAGACCACTGTGTTCGCTTGAATCGAGCTATAAAAGCTTAATCACACTCTCTTTTCACTATGAAGAAAACACACACCTTTAATCCTTTTCTTTTGTCCAAAGAATCCGTATGAAATCCCCATAGCAGTTGAGAAAGAAAGAGTAGTCGATTGTCCCTGTATTGATAGCTCCGAGTCAAGCAGCATTTATGAGCTTAGCGGGTGGACACAACTTTGAGTTTTTTGATAGTCAAGTCTGCTTTGTAGACCTTCTTTAATACAGGGTATCGTGGTTAGAAACAAGGCTAGATTAGTGGCCAAAGGTTTCAACCAAGAAGAATGTATCGACTATGAAGAAACCTGCGCTCCTGTGGCAAGATTAGAAGCCATTAGGATTCTCCTTGCCTATGCTAGTAGTAATGGTTTTAAACTATTTCAAATGGATGTCAAAAGTGCCTTCTTGAGGTTTTATTTCTAAAGAAGTATATGTTGAACAACCTCCTGGATTTGAAAATTCTCTACTTCCTAATCATGTATTCAAATTGACTAAGGCTCTCTGTGGCTTGAAACAAGCTCCTAGAGCTTGGTATGAAAGGCTTAGTTCCTTTCTTATTTTAAATAATTTTACCAAAGGCAAGGTTGATACTACATTGTTTATCAAACACTTTGAAAATAATTTTCTTATTATACAAATTTATGTTGACGATATTATTTTTGGTTCTTTGGATGAATCACTATGTGAATCATTTGCCAAGTGTATGAGTCATAAATTTGAAATGAGTTTAATGGGTAAATTAACTTTCTTTTTAGGATTGCAAATCAAACAACTTAGTGATGTTATATTTCTTAACCAATCTAAATATACATTAGAATTGTTAAAACGATTTAACATGGATGGTTCAAAAGCAATAAACACTCATATGAGTACTTCGACTAAGTTAGATATGGATGAAAATAGTGAAAATTTTGATCAAAAAATGTATAGGGGAATGATAGGTAGTCTACTCTATCTCACCGCGATTAGACCGGATATCATGTTTAGTGTAGGACTTTGTGCTAGGTTTCAATCTAATCCTAAATTATCTCATCTTAAGAGTGTTAAAAGAATATTTAGATATCTTAAAGGAACTCCAAATTTAGGATTGTGGTATCCGAAATCCGATAAATTCGATTTAATAGCTTATGCAGATACCGATTTTGGTGGATGCAGGGTAGATCGAAAAAGCACATCCGGAACATACCAATTTTTAGGACATGCACTTGTTTCTTGGACTTCCAAGAAACAAAATTCAGTTGCACTATCTACGGGGGAAGTCAAATACATTGCTGCAAGTGCATGCTGTGCACAAGTTATTTGGATGAAGAATACATTAGAAGACTATGGAATTCACTTGAAAAACATTCCCATAAAATGTGATAATACAAGTGCCATATGTCTTATCAAAAATCCAATTTAGCACTCTAGAACTAAGCATATCGACGTTAGGCATCATTTCATACACGATCATGTCCTTAACAACAATGTCGTTCTAGAGTTTATTGACACAAAGCATCAACTAGCAGACATTTTTACAAAAGCCTTAAATGAAGACCAATTTGAATTCATTAGAAGGGAACTAGGCATGTTAAATTGTCCCTAAGAATAAGCTTGTTTGAATATATTTTCCGAAAAGTTTTTTTTCATTCTCTTTCCGTTCTTTCATGGATTTGATTTCCTCCTTCTCTTTCGATTCCAAATGACATATTAAAGTACAAAGATCCTATCTTGAGCCAAACACCTCTGAAAAATTTTAAAAAAAAAGGAGAAGAAAGGATGTTTTTTTCTCCCTTCCGTGGCATGCTAGCGGTGGCACCGCCAGAACTGACAGTAGCACCGCCTAAGCGCTCGGTCGCTAGGCGGTGGCACTGCTCGGATTGGTGGTGGCACCGCCCAAGATCCCCTTTATATAAAGGGTTAGGGCCAGCGGTGGAACCGCCCCCCAACCCGTGAGAGATTGGTTCAAGCTCTCCCACAACCTCTCAAACACCCAATTCCAACCTTTAGAAGCCTAGGAGAGGGATTCTTGTTGGTTCAAGCTCTCCATCTTTCAAGAAATTCTCCATAAGGTAAAATCTAAAATCTTTTCTTTCTCTCTCATTATTTTGCTTACTCTTCACAGTTTCATATTCTTGATCCATCATCTTATCTAGATAATGGCTCCTAAGAGATCAACAAGATCAAAAGGGAAAAGGGTTGAAGGAGATTCATATGACCAAAATCTTTTTAGATCTAAAGAAGTAGCACTTAGATTTCCAAATTTCGAAACAAGAACTATACATAAGGGTAAACACATTGATCTAAATGAACTAGGAAACCTAGAACCCATTAGGTGGTTTGCACATTTAGATGCCTTACCTCTCCTACAAATCAATGAACCAATTTATCCTAGATTAGTTAGGCTATTTTATGCAAACTTGTGTGTGGACAACGAAAGCCTAAGTACTTACCTTTTAGGAACAAAGATTAGAATCTTTGATAGTACTATTTATGAACTAATTGGAATTACTGAAAAGGATAGTGGTTGTTACTTTAGAAACAAATGGGATGTCAATGTGATTGGAGCAACTTACTCCGAAGCCTTAGAAACTATCGTTGAAAATCCAAACCCAGGCATGATACCCAAGAGTTGCGAGCACCTACTACCCTTTAACTCTAAAATTCTTCATCACATCATGACTAGCATACTACTTCCCAAGCAATTTCATCTTGATGAAATGAGTCAAATAGAGCTAAGCACCATGTACTGGATTATAATCGGATAAAATAATTGCTTTGGATACTTAATCCGATAATACATGCAGGATATAATAACTAAAGATACTATGTTACCATATGGGGGGTTAATTACTCGATTAATACTTACCCATAATATTAGTGTCTCGCCTGATAAAGAAATAATTCAAGTTGATCGTTTTAACACCATCAATAAGAATCTACTGAAAATACTTAGGTACACATTTAGCAATGGTATACGGGTTAGGCAACCTAGAAGGACTGATCCAATTCCCCCACCAATAGAACACCCCGAAACACCAATTTTTAAGGGAAATGAATCTTCTCCTCCTAGTCCCTTTGGTGCAGCACCTTCAACTCCTACTTCATCTTCTGAAGAACTCATAATGGCAGAATTGCATCAGATCAAATCACAACAAGACCAACTTAAATCATAGCAAAAGCAAATTCAAATTCAGCAAATCAAAATTTTGAAGGAACTACGACAAATGAATCAAAAAATAGATGTCATGTATAAGAACTATGGATTTCCTCCTAAGGATTAATCAATATTCCTTCTTATGTGATTCTTGTATGCTTACTCTTAATGTCAAGTTAAAGTTTTGTATGACAGCCATGCTTCTTAATCAACCAAAGTTTTGTATGACAGCCATGACAGCCATGCTTCTTAATCAGATGAATTTTGAATGAAAGCTGATTTTTTTTTTTTAATTCTGGATAAATGCTGATGAGATGAATTTTGGATGGATGCTGAATTTTGTATGATCGATCTTAAGGCTGGATTTCTTTTCTAATGATTTTATGATCACAAATTCTCCGCTTAAATTCCCATCTCCTTTTTGTTGATGACAAAGGGGGAGAAGAATGAGCAAAAGATGACAAGATGACTTGTGATGACTTGACATATATAAATTACAAAAATGAAAATGTCTAATACACATCAATAGCATGATTTATATGAATTGCAAACGCTTGTGTAATGCAAATGTCTTATATGCATCGCAAAATTCTTTGAGAATATCGCATGATTGATTGATCATATGAAATCATGTCTTACACTTATATCATGCAATTCATGTTGAAAATTCTTATCTCTTGTTGAAGTAATCATTTGACTTGAAAATGATTTTCATAACTTGAAATGATGAGAAATACGAAGTTTCGTATTTGCTCATGCTTAAAGAGAATAATGATAAGTTCAATGGATAGAACTTATCAGTTCAGGCTTGAATTCAAAATTTTGAATTCAAGTGTTTTTAGTTTTTTTCATAATATGGCATATAGATAGGGGGAGTTATGTTTAACTCCATCATCAATTGATTGTCATCATCAAAAAGGGGGAGATTGTTAAATCTCAAATTTTGATGATGAAATCAATTGATGGGTTAATCGATCTAATCCATATTATTGAGTTAAGTGTGCAGGATTAACTACGATAGCCTAAAAACATAAAGCAAGGATATTGAAGTCAAGTTTGATGGGAGTTTGAGAGTCCAAAGATTTGTCGGAAATGTTGCCGGAGCCAACCGAGAAAAACTTGGGGACTTGTTGGAGTTTTCGAAAATCCGCCGAGGAGATCGTCGGAGGTTCGCGGAGATCACCGAGAAGGCTCGGCTACTCGCCGAACTCGTCACAAAATCGGGAACCTACTGGGAGTCCGCCGGAAGAAATCTGAGGATGTATCGGAAGTCCATCGGAAGATCGCCGAAGAGCTCGTCGGAAGGAAACTCAACGTTGTTGGTTAAAAACTTGCTTAGGATTATGTTTTTAAGTGTGTAGTTTGCATATAATTAGGGTTATGATTAAGGGTTAATCCTATTACCTGGTTAGGGGCCAATTGGACCCGAGTTCGGACTAGTTTGGGCCAAGTTTGGAGCCCAACCAATAAGCTGAAATGGTGTCGACGGTGGCACCACCAGAATAAGCGGTGGCACTGCCTAGAACCCAAAAGGTTGGGTGGTGGAATTGCCAGACTGGGTGGTGGCACCGCCTAGAGCCTGAAGTATCAGGCGGTGGTACCGCCGGACTAGGCAGGGCCACCACCCAGCACCCGAGAGTTCGGGCAGTGGCACTGCCCAGAACTTGAGAATTCCAACGGTGGCACCGCCAGAACACTGTCAAATGTGGAAATTGACAAGCGGTAGCACCGCCACCGACAGGCGGTGGCATCGCCAGTCTGGTCAATGACATTGACAGGCGGTGGCATCGCCACCGACAGGCAGTGGCACCGCAGCCTCGGAAACCCAAGAGAATTCAAAATTTGAAGCCCAAATTTGAATCATCTTAGGGCCTATAAATACCCCTCAATTCTAAGCAGAGAACACAACTTTTGAGAAGCAATAGATTGAGATAAAAGCCTTAGCAAAGTCTTTAGCAAGTCTTGTTTTCAATTGCTTGAGTGTTCACCTCCTTCTTTCTCGTTGAAACTTTGTAAGAGTGTGAATCACTTGTAAAATGTTGTAAGAGGGGTATTTGTCTTTCCCCTTCAAAGTGATTTGCTAGTGGAAGTTGGGAGCCTCATCGAAGAAGGCTTCGCAAGTGGATGTAGGTCATTTTGACCGAACCACTTTAAAATTGGCATGTTCTCTGGTTTGCATTTATTTATTGCGCTTTACCTTACTGCAAATCTTCATACGTGCTTTACTTCCTCATTGCTTTTGTTGCACACATTTACGAACACGCTTTCAAGTTAAGCACTTCCGAGTTCGGTTTTTATCGTACGAAAAAGTTTCCAAAACCGATGTTTTAATCCGCTGCACTAATTCACCCCCCCCCCCTCCTCTTAGTGCCGCTCTGATCCTAACACAAACTCTGGAATATCCAATCTTGGGTTGTATTTGTTAGGATCGGAGCGGCACTAAGAGAGAGGGTAAATTAGTTCAGTGGATTAAAACTTATAAGTTTGAAAACGATTTCGTAAATGCATAAAGATTTCGATTCGATAATGAATGACTTGATAAGAGTAGCTCAACTAAAGTGAGAAGATGAAAACCGAAAGTTTGCTACTATGTAAATAACGATTTCAGAAAGGTAAATACTCACACATACAAGGAACACACCAATTTAAAGTGGTTCGGTCAAATGACCTACATCCACTTGCAAAGCCTTCTTCGATGAGGCTCCCAACTTCTACTAGCAAATCACTTTGAAGAAGAAAGACCAAATACCCCTCTTACAACCTTTTACAATTGGTTCACACTCTTTACAGATTTTCAAAGAGAAAGTGAGAGGTGAACACTAAAGCTATTCAAAATAAGGCTGGTAAAGACTTTGCTAAGGCTTTATCTCAATCTTTAACTTATCAAAAGGTTATCTTCTCTGCTGAAAAATGAGGGGTATTTATAGGCCCCAAGAGGATTTAAATTTGGGCTCCAAATTTTGAATTTCTTTGGGTTCCCGGAGCTGGCGGTGCCACTGCCTGTCGGTAGCGGTGCTATCGCTTATCAATGTCACATTGACCGTGTACTGGCGATGCCACCACCTGACCTTTCAGGTGCTCGGCGGTGCCACCGCCCAGTCCGGTAGTACTACCGTCTGATCCCTCGGGTTCTGGGCGATGCCACCGCTTGACCTTATGGGTCACTAGTTGGGCTCCAAATTTGCCCCAAACCAGTTCATATTCGGGCCTAGTTGGCCCCTAACCAGGTTATAGGATTAACTCTTAATCCTAACCCTAATTACATGCAAACTATGAAGTTAAGACATAGTCCTAAGCAGGTTTTTAACTAGCAACATCGAGTTTCCTTTCGGCGAGCTTTCTGGCGAACTTTCGACGGACTTCCGATACACCCTCGGATTTCTTTCAACGGACTCCCAGCAGGCTCCCAGTCTTGTGGCGAATTCAGCGAGTCTTTGGCAAGTAGCCGAATCTTCTCGGTGATCTCCGCGAACCTCCGATGATCTCTTCGACGAACTTCTGAAAACTTCGACAAGTCCCCGATTCCTTCACGGTTGGTTCCGGCAGCACTTCCGACGATTCTTCAGACTTTCGGCAGACTCTTGAACACCCATCGAACTTGACTCTGGTAGACTTGCTTTATGTCTTCAAGCTATCGTAGTTAATCCTGCATATGTAAAACAAAACTTTGATCGAGATAATTAATCCTAAGCAATTAATCAAGTTATCCAACATGTTATTGGTCCCTCGACGCTTCGTCCGATTCTTTGGCGCATCTTCCTCTCTTGCGGCCTATTACCCAATTGGCTAGTTGACTCTACAACTCTGATATTCTTGACACAATCTCCGCTTTTCTTGGCCCGATGCCCGAATCAATGGTCCGAAGCTTTCTGCCGATACGTCGACCGATCCACCGGCCTGACGTCCAATCTTCTAACATGTTCCTCCAGCCCAACATGATTCTTCCTACTTTAATTGTCTCATCCTGATCGAAGTATCCTGCATCACTCAAAATGCAGATTAAATCATAAACACATATCAAGTGGTTTCATCATCAAAATACGAGATTCAACAATCTTCCCCTTTTTGATGATGACAACCACTTGATGACGGAGTTAACCTTAACTCCCGGAGTTTAAACAAACTCCCCCTATCATTATGGCTTATTCATAGAAACTCTTGGATTCAAAACTCCAATCAACATGTCATCATAAACTTATGTATAATATATCATGTCATCATACTTCTCCCCCTTTGTCATCAACAAAAAGGAGAAGTTCCAACTCTTATGTGTTTAGAGATAAAAAGTTCAAATTATTACATAATAAATATAGTATCAAATTTTATCATCATGCAACCTAGCAATTAAAGATGTGTAGGATTAGCATGTTTGTTTTGCAATGTTCAAGCTAGCAAGTGTTTGAAATATCCAAGTTCAAAACATTGCACAATTAACATAATCTCCTAGTTTTATCATCATGCAATTTCATCATAGATATGCAAGGTAGTACGATAGCAATTTTTACAACATACAAACTAGCAAATTTTACAACGTTTTAGAACATGTAAGCTAGCAGTTTTGAGATCTTCAAGAAAGCAACCCTTGCTTCTTGAAATATGTAAGTTTGCTAGATGTGCACATTAGCCTATTTTGCTTCTTGAGATAGGCAAGATAGCACATTTGCTTGAGAATACAAGATAGCATTTCTTGCTTTTGAGATGAGCAAACTAATAAGTTTTGCCCCTTTTTGTGATATGTACGTTTGTAATTTTTTGCTTCTCTTGTCTTGTGCTAGCTATATCCCCTTTGTCATTGTCAAAAAGAAGGGAAGACCCTTTACATCAATTTCTAAATCATGACAAAGGTAAGTGTCAATCTTATTTGTGCATCATTATGTTTTCAAATTAAAATATGTACAATTTCAAAACTTTACATTTGTATCCTTACTTCATGCATTATACAAATAAATTAATCACTATGGGCATATCATACATGATACATCATTTTGGTAACAAATCATAGCATTTATCAATATTTTGATCATGATACCAAGCATTCATCATTTAGAGCATTCATGATACACATTATATGCAATACATCACATACATTATCATAATAAAAAACATAGAAAAATAGTATCAATATGGCTTATTCATAGAAACTCTTGGATTCAAAACTCCAAGCAACATGTCATCATAAATTTATGTATAACATGTCATGTCATCATACTTCTCCCCCTTTGTCATCAACAAAAAGGAGAAGTTCCAACTCTTGTGTGTTTAGAGATAAAAAGTTCAAATTATTGCATAATAAATATAGTATCAAATTTTGTCATCATGCAACCTAGCAATTAAAGATGTTTAGGTTTAGCATGTTTGTTTTGCAATGTTCAAGCTAGTAAGTGTTTGAAATATCCAAGTTCAACACATTGCACAATTAACATAATCTCCTAGTTTTATCATCATGCAATTTTGCTATCATCATAGATATGCAAGGTAGTACGATAGCAATTTTTACAACATACAAACTAGCAAATTTTACAACGTTTTAGAACATGCAAGCTAGTAGTTTTGAGATCTTCAAGAAAGCAACCCTTGCTTCTTGAAATATGTAAGTTTGCTAGATGTGCACATTAGCATGTTTTGCTTCTTGAGATAGGCAATATAGCACATTTGCTTGAGATTACAAGATAGCATTTCTTGCTTTTGAGATGAGCAAACTAATAAGTTTTGCCCCTTTTTGCGATATGTACGTTTGCAATTTTTTGCTTCTCTTGTCTTGTGCTAGCTATCTCCCCTTTGTCATTGTCAAAAAGAAGGGAAGACCCTTTCCATCAATTTCTAAATCATGACAAAGGTAAGTATCAATCTTATTTGTGCATCATTATGTTTTTAAATTAAAATATGCACATTTTCAAAACTTTACATTTATATCCTTACTTCGTGCATTATACAAATAAATTAATCACTATGGGCATATCATACATGATACATCATTTTGGTAACAAATCGTAGCATTTATCAATATTTTGATCATGATACCAAGCATTCATCATTTAGAGTATTCATGATATACATTATATGTAATACATCACATACATTATCATAATAAAAAACATAAGTATTGCATGCATCATTCCAAATCATAAATATTTCAAATCAAGATGGTATTAATTTGTCAAATTGCATCCTACCATGCATGATCATAACTTTTCATTTGTATGCATTAAAATAATATCAAGAGTATTTCATGCATAATATCAAATCATCATTTATAATTACATCAATATTCCAATTATTATTTCAATCTACACATCATAAGAACAATAAATTTGCACTATAGACAATCTCATGTTTTATCATTCAAGCTATCATATATTTTTGCAATTAGCAAGCTAACAATTTCCTTTTTCTTTTATAATAGTGATTCAATCATATCATATGATAAACATATCATAATTACAAAGGAGTATTGAATCATAATGAAAATCAATTTATGCATAAAATGTTCCAAGCATCAAGGTACATTTTCTCAAATTGTGAGAATCAAAAAATCAAGAGAAAACAGCTTAATTATTCATTTTGAAAAATGTTCTCTTTGATAAAATTAGAGAATCATGATTAACAATCTTGATTTACAAAAAGAATACTCAAGCTATAATTTCGAGAAATCAAGAGAAACCATGATTCATTTTAACAAATCTCCTCTTAAATACACGACAAGAAGAAGAAATATAGCAATGAGACCAATCATGATTCATTTGGATGGTAGATGGCAAAAAGAGACATTGATGGTAAAATATCTCAATTTTTATAGAGTAAATCTCAAGTTATAAATCTTAAAAAATCAAGATAAGTTTATTCAAATTCAAATAATTAAATCAAAATTATTTTCAAGATATTCACAAAAAGATGATAAAATAGATTCATCAAAGTCAATTAGATAAAGAAGAAGAATTTTCAAGAAAAATACTTTTCTCTATTTAGTTGTTTCATACAAGCATGCCTTTGTCCTTTTTGTGCCAAAAAATATATATATCATCAATCATTTAAGATCAAAAAATAAGTTTCATCATAAAAACCATCAAGATCAATAAACCACAAAAATCATCATGTATAACTTTAAAATCTCATACATAAAATCATCAAATCATGATATCAAAATTTTAATATTTTCATTACAACTTTATGCATCATTAAGTATACAATCGTCAAGCATGACACTTACACTATTTCATATAAGTATGCCTATTTCATTTATGTCGAATCAAAACATGCATCAATTTTTTTTTTAACCGAAAAAGTCAGTTTTATTATCATGAAAATCGATAATCCATAAATATTAAGAATCATCATGCATAATTTCAAAATATAAACTCATTCATCATAACTTCAAATTAAGCATGATTTGATATACTCAAAATTGAGAAATAACAATAGAAATCAACATGATATGCATTATTATTTCTTAACCACATATAGCATGATTTCATAAGACATTTTTATGAAAGTGAGAAGGGAATAATTCAAAGGTACAAAGATTTCAACCATCTCATAAGCAAATGAAAGATCAAGTCACGAATCCAAAATTCCATACATCAAAATAATCAAAATGATCATCAAAGGTAATCTCATGTTATTCCAAGAAATCAATATCATGATTTTGATAAAACTCATTTCAAATTTAAATCATTAAAATTATCAAACTCTCAACCTTACTTTCAAGATATTCAAAAAGATATAAATAATTTTATTGGTCTCTTAGTGAAAAATCGATAAGATAGAGAAAAAGAAAATTTTTCAAGAAAAATGCTTTCTTCCTTTTGTTTCAACTCATTGATTGATTTCATACATTCTTGTTCTTTTCTTTTATCCCAAATCCATGCATCATTCATTAACGCAAAAAAAGATCTTTCAAAAGATCGCAAAATTTGATAATCACAAAAATCATCATGCATCATTTCGAAAGAAAACTCATTAAGCATGATCATTATGTATAACTTCAAATCAAACATGATTTCATTTATTTTCAAAATATTGATAGGACATACAAGGCAAAGAAATTATTAAACATAAAGCATATTCATCAATCATCGTTTCATTGAGTATAAGGTATTTTCAACCAAAATCATTTTGTTATTTGTTGTTGTCTCCGAAGGTGACGTACCCTTCTTCTTTGCTAGTGAGCATAGAGAAATGAGATGGATCTCCTCGAGCATCCACTATCAAGATACCATCTCTTGCTCCTAGCTTGTGAGTTTGTCTATAAAAGACGATGGTATTTAGGTACCCATTTGATTTTAGGTGCCTCATAAATTGATCTACTAATTTTGTTATTCATTATTGAACTATTTATAGTTTCTTTAGGAACCCATATCAACTTATGTGGACTAATTTTCTTAAATGGACATTTGTAAACAATATGTCCAGATTTACAATAAAAGTTGCATTTCAAATGAGGTGAAACATGTAATGTGGGTCCTTTAATGAAGGTGGTTGGTTTTTGGTGAGATCCTCTCACAAAACCAATTCCACTTCTATTTGCGATATGACCCTTGTTTGCAAGGATCATGTCCAAGCCTTTGCTACTGACCTTAAACTTGTTTAAGGTCTCTTTAAGTAGCAAATTTTTATTTTTTTTATTGCTTCTATGTGTTCACACTTAGAGTATGGAGGAATTTGAAGACTATCAAGCTTATTTTGGAGTAAGACATGTTCTTTCTTTAATAGATTGAACTTCTTACTAATAGTTCTATACTCATCAAATAATTCATGAAAAGCGATAGAAAGTTTATCGAAAGATAAATCTTCATTAATTAAATCACATACCTCTTCTCCTAAAGTCATTAGTGCAAAGTTTGCCTCCTCTTTGTTGCTAGCTTCTTCACTTTCAGAATCACTTGAATCGTCCCAAGTCGCTTTTAAAGCTTTCTTCTTCTTCGGTTGCTTCTTCTTGACTTGAGAAAATTCATTTTTGAAGTACTCCAGCTTCTTGCATTCGTAGTATATTACTTAGTCCTTTTTATGTTTAAGTTTATTTTTAATGTTATTTTTAAATTTGTTCTTTCTGTATAAATTTTTAAAATTTTGAGTTAAAAGTACAATGTCGTCGTCATTGTCCTCATCACTTGATGTTTCATTCAAGTGATCTTCTTGTGATGTAAGTGTCATATCCTTCCTATTCTTTAGAAGGGGGTTCTCAAGCTTTCATGAGCATGGCATGTCATTTCATAGGTCATTAAAGACCCAATAAATTCTTCGAGGAGGAAATGTTTAAGGTCCTTGGCCTCTTGAATGACCGTAACTTTTGGATCCCAACTCTTGGGAAGGGATCTTAAGATTTTAGTTACTAGTTCAAAGTTAGAAAATCCTTTACCAAGAGCTTTGAGTCCATTGATGACATCTGTGAAATGGGTGTACATGTCTCCGATGGACCGTGCCTTCATGAGTGACCTCAAGAGTTCTCCAAATATCAAAAGCCGAATCATAACTTGAAACATGATTAAATTCCATTTTTGACAATAGTCCAAAGCTCAAAATCCATGGAAATGAGGAAGATCCTCATTCGAGTCTTCCAATACATGAAATCCGACCCATTAAATTCTTCGAGAGGAAATGTTTTAAGGTCCTTGGCCTCTTGAATGACCGTAACTTTTGGATCCCAACTCTTTGGAAGGGATCTTAAGATTTTAGTTACTAGTTCAAAGTTAGAAAATCCTTTACCAAGAGCTTTGAGTCCATTGATGACATCTGTGAAATGGGTGTACATGTCTCCGATGGACTCACTTGGTTTCATTCGGAAAAGTTTGTAAGAGTGCACAAGAATGTTGATTTTAGATTCTTTCACTCGGCTAGTGCCTTCATGAGTGACCTCAAGAGTTCTCCAAATATCAAAAGCCGAATCATAAATTGAAACATGATTAAATTCATTTTTATCCAATGCATAAAATAAGGCATTCATAGCCTTTGCGTTTAAAGTAAAAACCTTCTTCTCTGATTCATCCCATTCGCTCATCGGAAGAGAAGATTTTTGAAATCCATTTTTGACAATAGTCCAAAGCTCAAAATCCATGGAAATGAGGAAGATCCTCATTCGAGTCTTCCAATACATGAAATCCGACCCATTAAATATAGGCGGACGTGTAATAGAATGACCCTCATGCATGCCGAAGTAAGCCATCTCTCTTGGGTATTAAACCAAATATTAGAGTGAGCCTAGCTCCAATATCAATTGTTAGGATCGGAGCAGCACTAAGAGGGGGAGGTGAATTAGTGCAGCGGATTAAAACTTATAAGTTTGAAAACGATTTCGTAAATGTGTAGAGATTTCGATTCGACAATGAATGACTTGATAAGAGTAGCTCGAGTAAAGTGAGAAGATGAAAACCGAAAGCTTGCTGCTGTGTAAATAATGATTTCAGAAAGGTAAATACTCACACATTCAAGGAACACACCAATTTAAAGTGGTTCGGTCAAATGACCTACATCCACTTGCGAAGCCTTCTTCGATGAGGCTCCCAACTTCCACTAGCAAATCACTTTGAAGGGGAAAGACCAAATACCCCTCTTATAACCTTTTACAAGTGGTTCACACTGTTTACAGATTTTCAAAGAGAAAGTGGGAGGTGAACACTTAAGATATCGAAAACAAGGCTTGCTAAAGACTTTGCTAAGGCTTTATCTCAATCTCTAACTTATCAAAAGGTTGTCTTCTCTACTGAGAAATGAGGGGTATTTATAGGCCCCAAGAGGATTCAAATTTGGGCTCCAAATTTTGAATTCCTTTGGGTTCCCGGAGCTGGCGGTGTCATCGCATGTTGGTGGCGGTGCTATCGCCTGTCATTGTCACATTGACCATGTACTAGTGGTGCCACCGCCTGACCTTTCGGGTGGTAGGCGGTGCCACCACCCAGTCCGATGGTACCACCGCTTGATCCCTCGAGTTCTGAGCAGTGCCACCGCCCGACCTTACGGGTCACTGGTTGGGCTCCAAATTTGGCCCAAACTAGTTCATATTCGGGCCCAATTAGCCCCTAAACCAGGTTATAGGATTAACTCTTAATCCTAACCCTAATTACATGTAAAATATAAAGTTAAGACATAGTCCTAAGCAGGTTTTTAATCGGCAATGTCGAGTTTCCTTCCGGCGAGCTTTCCAACGAACTTCCGGCAGACTTCCGATACACCCTCGGATTTCTTTTGGCGGACTCCCAGTAGGCTCCCGGTCTTGTGGCAAGTTCAACGAGTCTTTGGCAAGTAGCCGAACCTTCTCGGTGATCTCCGTGAACCTTCGATGATCTCTCTGATGGACTTCTAAAAACTTCGACAAGTCCCTGATTCCTTCTCGGTTGGTTTCGGCAGCACTTCCGATGATTCTTCAGACTTTCGACGGACTCTTGAACACCTATCGAACTTGACTCCGGTAGACTTGCTTTATGTCTTCAAGCTATCATAGTTAATCCTGCATATGTAAAACAAAACTTCGATCGAGACAATTAATCCTAAGCAATTAATCAAGTTGTCCAACATGTCATTGGTCCCTCGACGCTTCGTCCGATTCTTCGGCGCATCGTCCTCTCTTGTGGCCTATTGCCCAATCGGCCAGTTGACTCTGCAACTCCGATATCCTTGGCACAATCTCTGCTCTTCTTGACCCGATGCCCGAATCCACGGCCCGAAGCCTTCTGTTGATATGTCGACCGATCCACCGGCCCAACGTCCAATCTTTTGACATGTTCCTCCGGCCCAACATGATTTTTCCTGCTTTAATTGTCTCATCCTGATCGAAGTATCCTGCGTTATTCAAAACACAGATTAAATCATAAACATATATCAAGTGGTTTCATCATCAAAATACGAGATTCAATAGTATTTGCTTTGCCACTCATCTTGGACTCCATGCCTTGCCCGAAATCATCCCGACTCCCTTGATTGAGGAGGTGTATCATCATTAGAAATATACTTTTGAGCATCATCTTCATGCGGGTTGTTTCTACTTCGAAGTTCTTCAATGATTTTATTTTTTTCTTGTAAACTATGTAGTAATCTTCGTAGCTGCAGCCTCAAGGACTCAACATCATCTTCATGGTTACTTCATTCACCAACTATATCTTTTCCATTTTGCCTTGCCATGATCTCTAACCTTTAGCTTTGATACCAAATTAATACCAGGGTAATATGAAATGAATTTTGAAAGAAAGTCGATAGTACAATTGTAATTGCTGGAATAAGTTCTTTAGATTGAAAAGGAATGAACTCACGATAAAACTTTAATAAAATCGATAAATAGCTTACCATTGAGTTTAAAATCATAAAGGGATATAGAAAGTTCACCACCTTAAGAATAATAAACAAGGATATAAAACTGAAAACAAAAGACTTACCACTCAAGGAAGCATCCAAGAGATATAGAGTTTAAGAGAACTCTAAGAGAGTTTCTGCCAATACCATCAGTTTCTAAACTCCTGTTTAACTCTAAAACATCAAAATATGTACTAGTGCATGAAACAACCTTTCATGCATAGGGAATTATAAAATTAAGTGATTTATAACGGGTAACTAACCCTTTTAATGCATTCCTTGGTAATGAAGAAAAGTATCTTGAAATAGCTTTAACTTTGTATAAGGAATATGCTCATGAGCTATGATATTTGAGTGGGCTGGGTTAAAGACTATGAGACAACATTATGGGCTGTAGGGAATATCATAGGATCAACAAGATCCACATGAGCTAATTGTAGTAAATTAGACACTCCCATGTTATAATTAGGAAAATTGTTGGATCTATTGGAACCTAGGACCTCTTCTTTAACTCCTTTCTGAGGTTACTGCTTTATAAAACCCTATCTATCGTTGTCATCCAACTACATGTCTATCCTGATATACATGTAAATAATATTAGGTTATTATTTATTTATTTATTTTTTAAACCTTAGGTTAATTTCATGCTGTTAAAATAGTTGGAAACTGATTATATTGTATCATCATCAATGTTCAGCTTTTAATGGACTTTAACAACATTAATTGAATAATTTTGTTGTTGAGGAATTGCTTATAGGTTGCTTTATATTAGTGTGAAACTGAGTGAGATTCTTGAATCATGAAATAACTTCACTATTCCTTTCATCGGAATCTTAGATTTTCTGGTTTGCTAACATTTAGTCAAAAATGCAGCCACTAGGAATAGTGGCTTCAGTGTCATTCGATGCAGTATTTAGATAGAGAAGATGAATATCATAACAGAGATGCATTGAAGCCTTTGCACGTCTATGTAGTGTAGTGTTTTCAATCCCCGAGTGACTCACATTGGGGAATTAAATTTGTTAACTCTTGTGACTAAGTCATTTTTAATCTAGGTTTGTATTATTATGGTATTCAGTTAGACTCATTTGGATGTCTGGTCAAAATTATTAAGGAAGAATGATTTAATGAACTTCTAATTGAGCAAGGTCCACAAGGATTTCAATTGAACTTTTTAGGCTAATCTGCATTGTCACGTATTAACCAAACAACCAAAATGTATATCAGACAAGGAACATGGTCACAAGTAGACTAAAATCTGACATCCGTGGTACATTCTTTCCTATAAATATGTTAATTTTTGTTCTTGTACAGTATGGTGCATATTGACTACTCACTTGGTGTTGCTCTATTTGGTGAATTCTTTATTGATTAAGTGAGCCATTACAGCCTTATTGTTTTTATTGGTCAACTCACTAATTTGACATCCTAGGTTAAGGTGAAAAACTGAAAAGTCATGCATATAAATGCAATAGATTGTGGGACCTCATGTTGTTAGGCTCAGTTACTTTGCTAGGGAGCTGAATAATTTAGCACACAGTTGTGCTAATTTTGGGAGAACTAAAGGTTCTCGTATTTTTAGAGGGCTGGGGAATTGATTCCTCAAGATCTTGCTAATGTAATACATATATTGTAGTTGATGAATTAAAGGTTCATTTCAAAAAGATACATGCAATAGATTGTCACATAAATTTCTTCCGTTCCAATCATTCGAACTATTGGAGTGCTTGTCATCTTCAACACTATCACAAGCATTCTTTCTATTGCAAGATGATTTTGGCTGAAATTTCTTTATACATTTTCAAAAGTTGCTTTGAATAATTTGAACTGTCTCCACAGTTTCGAAGTTGATTTAAAAGTGGTTAAGATTTTCAGTTGATAATCTACTTTGTTTTCTGATATTTTGATATTATCTTTTTTTGTTCTTGCAGATATGGAATTTTCCAGCTAATGGTTAATCGGTATACTGAAAGATTTATTCAAATGCTTAGATTGCTTAGTAACAGAGAAAATACATTGACAAATCTGGAGATCTTGAAGGTGCTAAAGCTTGATTAAAATAAGAAAACAATAGTTTTCTTAGTGAGAATACATGTGAGTTGCAGAATGTTTGTGTCAATCGAGTTAACAAATTTATTTTATTGTATACTTGCAGGTAACTGGTTGGGTTGTTGAGTATCAAGAGAATTTGGTTGGCCTTGGTGTTGATGAATCTCTTGCCCAAGTTTGTTCTGAAAGTAGTGCAATGGATCCCCTTATGAATGCATATATTGAAAGGATACAAGCAACTACTGAAGTATCCTTTTATTGTATTCTCATGTAACAAATAATATACTGAGGAATGATGAAGTTTGATAATGAATTTTCTTCTGTAGAAATGGTACACAAATATTCTTGAGGCAGATAAGGTACAATCACCAAAGAAAACAGAAGATGGAAGATTGTATACACCAGCAGCAGTCGATTTATTCAGGATCTTGGGGGGAGCAAGTGCAGATTGTTCATGAAAATAGCACTGATATCATGTTGTACCGAACTGCTCTTGCAATTACTCAGGCAAGTACCCTTATATGTAGATTAGTTATTTGAACTAACACTAGTTTCAATTTCATTTCATACTTGTAAAATTCAGTGCTATTTGATGACCCTTGACCTATGCTAGTTTTTCTCTCTCTCAATCGCTCACACACAGATCATTCATTTGTCAGTGTGGCACACCCTTCAATCCCCTCCTTTCCACGAAGAAAAAACAAGAGAATCAACAAAAGGAGAAGAAATAAAGCTTGGAAAATATTATGCTAAATTTAATTTGGATTGCCAATATACTTATGCAATAACATATGGCTGTTGTTAACATTAAGTTTTCTAGTTTGCAACTGTGCATTATTGACAAGTCTACAAATCAAGAAATTTTTACTTAATTTGGATTGCCAATATACTTATCTAATAACATATGGCTGTACTTAACTCTACGTTTTCTAGTTTGCACATGCACATCATTGACAAGTCTACAAATCATGAAATGTTTACCCAACTAGTTTACTCATTTGTCAAGCAGCTAATTCAAATTTTCAATATTACCATCACGAATTACTGTTACAACTCTTTTAACATATTCAGGATTGACAGTGAAGTTAGTCAAATAGACTAACTACTTGATTGTACCTACAAACCACAGTTTCATATTTGAAACGTAGATGTTATTGTGATCTTTTTCTTTTTTCAGTACCCAACTCAGAATGTCTATGTGGTATAAAGAACTCCAGACCATAGTTATCAGATTCTGATTGAACTGAGTGGTTGGACCCAAAAAATGAGTAACCAGACTATTAACCTGTTCGATTCACTTCTTGATTGGATGTGTTGAAAAACCAAAATGAACCGATTGACCTTGTTGGTATTTGGATAACCCACATGATTTCATGATAAATTAGGGTTTGCTTAAATGTGGCATATGATACTCTCAGTTTTGGTGATTTGGATCTTAATGATGAAATTTATATAAATTGAAGACAAAAATGAACATAAGGGGAATGGAACAAATATTGTAACAAAAAAGAGTTGAAAATTCAGATCATAGTACCGAATTGTGCTTATCTTGATCAAGAATTTATGTATATATGTTTTTTAAATCATAATTCGTCTTATCGATCTATATCAGTGTATCGATCAGTTGTTGATACAGTACGTATCAAGCTATACTGAATCATACCAAGTGTATCGACACACGGTACATAGGAGTGTATTGATGTACCACCCATATCGATCTATTATTAGATTGGTACACACCACCCATACCGAGTGGTACGACGAACCTTCATTTAAATTATGACAATTATGTCATGCAAACTATTTCTTGTATATAATTGAACAATTTGATTTTAGATTAGATTAGTGCAGTTACTATCAAGATTTTGTCATGTGTTATTTAATTTGGATAAACACTTATGTTTATAATGTTGGTTGATATTATCATGTTTATCATTTTGTATATATATTTGAATTAATTTTAATATTTTATATTTTTTACTATATATATAGCTTAAATTATTTTATTTATTTTAGACTATCTTTAATTAATCACATGGTCCTACCAGTGACCTAGTGACCCAAGGCTTTACCAATCGCTTTTTGGCTTAGTTATGATCAGACTAAAGCTTAGGGATCTATTAGATGAGATTGTTTTGATGTGAAAACTCCAAGTGATGTGTTGTTTTACTGTTGGTTCTTTTTTTTTTTCTCGGTAACGGTTGAAATCCAGGGCGATACTAGTCGGTATGCCTCGATATCGGTCAAAAATATTGGTACTATTCAGTAGAGGATGGTTTGCGTACTGGTATCCTCTCAGACCAGTACATACTGCCAGTACCAATCAAGATTTTTGATTGGTTAATATTATAAAAGTTGGTTTTGAGATGTTTTATGTTGAGTGAAAAAGCAAGTGAATTAATCATACAGAAGAATATGGAATGGCAACTTTTTTGTTCAATTTAGATGCACTACCTTCAGCTGGCAAACATTTTGCATCCTGAAGATGTTTTGAACTAGTCAGGATTTACTCTAGGTAATCACTATAGTTGAAGATGTTTGAAGGAGATGATGTGCCAGGAGGACATGAAAGGAAATTACTTGTATACATTGTGCTTCTTTATCATAACTGAAATTGCCCAGAGAAAGCATATTTCAAGGTTGGAAAAGTGGAAGGAAACTTGTATGGAAGTAAATGATGCTAGATTTAGCTTTCTGCAGCAGCCCAAGGAAATAGAAATCTAAATGAAGAATGAATGGAGGAAACTTGTGTAAAATTGTAAATGTTTTTGGCTTTTATCACCATGAAGAAAATTAAAAAGGCAACAATTACCCATGATGAGAGGAACAAAGCACAAATATTTAACATCCAGTTTAACAATTGTGCAGTCACCATGGAGGAAAAAAATGATGGGTTAACACACTATTTGGTTCTTTGATATAGAAGAAGATTTGATTGGCTTCAATACCACTCGAAAATTATCTACTGTTTTGTATGTGCTGATGGTGGCTGATGCATTGCAATCCTTTAATTGTGTTCTTTTTTATTGTCTTTTGTCTAGGTTATGCTTGATTTTCAAGCCGCAGAAAGACAGAGGCTCGAGGAACCAACTTCTGACATTGGTTTGGAACCCATATGTGCCATGGTTTGTGGTGTTTAAACTTCTCATCTGGTTTTTCTTAATTTGTTATATCATAATTTGATGTATCATGTATTTTGTTTGGTACCAGATTAACAACAACCTCCGGTGCCATGAGCTCTCGATGGACCTCAGTAACAGCATAATGGAAGCTCTTCCAGAAAACTATGTGGAGCAGGTTACCCTGAGTAATTATGCATACTTTTCTTCAAAAAATTATTAGTGTGTTTTCAGAAGGATAGTATAGGTACTTAGTTTCACACATGATTTACTCTATTTCTTAATCTACCTGTTCATTGGACGATATACACCTTTGATGCCATAAGCATGAATACAGCTATTTCGCATAATTCATTTGATAAGTGTCCTTGTCACCACAGGTTAATTTTGAAGACACTTGTAAAGGCTTCCTCGATGTTGCCAAGGTGTGTCAATATCACTACCGCAAGTTATGACCATCTTTTATTATCATATGGATCTTTCTGAATCATTGTAAATTTTGAGTTAATTTGATGAACTTTGCTTAATGGGGCCTACCATTCCTGGTTAAGGATGTTATAAGGAATTGCTCATCGTTGGGTTGTCAGATCCTTTATCATTTACGATTCTTTAGACATTTTGGTTTTCTAAATATCTAGATCACACATGTATATATTGAAGGTTGAGTGCATACATTAGATAAGCTATGCTGTACAACTTGTCACTGATAGAGTGGATCAATCAGTACTGGATTTTGTTGAAGTCTTCTGAATATTTATGAATTTGCTTGAATAACAAATACATTATTTTCTTGATTGTAATGTAGTCAATTTGTTCTAGCTAATTTCTATCAATAATGAAAATTTAACCATTGGTGATTTTTGTAGGCTTAATCAGTTAAAAAAATTGAAAAGGGGAAAGAATAGCTTCTTCATACTTTGTATGAATGAAAAAATTGAAAATATGGATATAGTTAAAAAATTTGTCAATTAACTATTAGTCAGAAAATGAAAATAGATTTGAAAATTTGTACCTGAAATATTTGTCACTATTATAGGGTGGATGAAAATTAAATAAAATGTGGTGATAAATCTGAGTGTTGCACTGTTATTGATTGTTCATATAATTTAGAGATCTTAACAGAATGTTTCTTGAGGCTATATGGACAAAAAGTTGGAAAATCTTAGAGCACAGCTTAGAAGTGCAGCAGTCCACAAATCTTTAACGAGTATTGGGTGGAAGAATTCTGTAAATCCTGCCATTGTTTAATCCATCAACCTGTGAACAAATATATGTGCCACAATATGATTGAAGAATATTAACAACCTCCTTTTATGGGTTCAATAAATTATCGTGCCAAAATTCTCACAAAATGATGATATGGTTCACATTTGTGCATGGAAGAGAATCCAGTCATTTATTGTGCTTGCAATCAAGAGACAGAGTGATGGCTGAATTAAATTCATTGTTCATTTTTTCTCAACTTAGGCACTATTGCACAAGGACTGAAGCTTAGCTGAGATTAAACGTTTTCACCTTTTTCTCACACAGTTTGTAAGTCTCGTGTGTAGAACCACTCACTTATGAGCAAAACCTTGGTGAGAGACCTGATGAAAACAATGGAACTAATACTTATTTATCCTTCAGCGTTTTCTCTCCTCTAGTCTTCCTTCCTCTTCACTGTGGTCTCCAATCCTAGCATCGAAACAACATGACATGGTGGTGTCCATCAATCATAGTAGCAGTAGAGGTTTGATTGGGATATTATTTTGTTTGTAATTTAAAGTTATTCTAAATTAGACCATTTCCATGGTTACCAAATAGTTTGATTCGAACCATCAGAAGACCCAATTGAGCCAGTCTATTTATTTGGTCTCTCCTTGTATTGGGCCAAGTGATATAAGATGAATATGCACTAAATTTTCTGAAAGGATATAAGTAGGAGGTTAAATGAAAGTAGATGGGGCCAAATGATATAAGATGAATATGCAAGTATTATTCATTTAATTGCTGAAGGTTCTTGAAGGTAATGTTTAACTAAAAGGGCAGTGGGAATGAGTATTTACAGTTCACATCCATTTTATTGTTTTCAATCAATCACATGCCTGGGTTGTTATTTTAATTGCATACTTTCTATTAAAGTTGCTAGGTTGTATCTGTGTTTTACTAGTTTGGGCCATTCTTATGGAAAATGATGCAGGAAGCTATCTTCAGACTGTTAATGTAATATTTGAAGATCCAGGTGTGCAAGAGTTACTCGTCAATCTTTATCAGAAAGGTGCTTTTTGGTAGCCTCTTTTTATGATAAAACAATCTCACTTTTACTAATCTACCTCATCAAACTACTCATGAATTTTTGGTCTATGTGACACACTGTTTGCATTGTTAAAGAGCAGTACTGACATGATACAGAGGTTCATATCACTGCACTCAATGCTTCAGGCATGCCAATGCATGGCAAAGATAACATGGAGATGTTGGCTGCCAATCTTTCATCAGACTTGACACAATTTAGCATAGGCCTGGCATCATATGTAGTGCTGTGACTATTCTACTGCCTAGGCGACATATGGTGGTGGTATGGGAAACTTATAAGGCAAACAGCAGCCAACAGCAACCTCAACATTTTTTTCGGCAAGTCAATGTTTTATGTTTTTTTGTCAAGGGAACTCGATAATCACATTCATTTAGGCACAGTTCTTGTAGAGCATGTATGGATTTGTAGGCTATCATTTTTGGGAAACTGAAGGACCTCTGTTTTTTTATTTTTATTGTATCTTTAACGATGACTGAATTGTTACATCTTTTTTTTACTTGTTAGGCCTTCATATTATTTGATTTTCCCCTTCATATAGCATGATAGTTTCAAGTGGTACTATCATGTCTAATATATGGGCCTCTTTATTATATTTATCATAACTGTATGTATTTTGTTATATGGCATAATGCCAGTCATTACGTTCGGTCATATCATTTGAGTAAATGAAGTAGAGTAGCTTCTATAATCTTAGAGTAGCTTATATGGCAAGCACATCATTTATCTTAGAGTAGCTTCTAAAATCTTCAACCTGACCAAACGTAATGACACATGTCTAATATTTAGGTCACCTTATTCCTTTATTAAAACTGTATGTATTTGTTTATATTTTAGTGGTGTAGATTACTTGATCAAATAGTATGTCCTTAAGTTGTCTGAATTTTCAGCCAATCCAATGCCATTAAAAGATGTTTCCTTAGACATTTTTTATAAGCCTATTTCAGTATCATCTTTTTGATATTTTAGTGAAGACTCCTACTTCTGCTCCATTGATGTGCTTATTGCAATTTTGTTGGTTCCAGATTGGTATGAGGGTCTGGTAACCGAGTATTTGATTGCGACATTTGGTGATTATTTTGGAGACATCAAAATGTATGTCTTTTCGATTTTACTGATTATTGTGGTAATGTACATTACGGAATTATAATTTCCTTGTTCTTGAATATTTTTCTAAGTTGCCTTTGCAGTAAACATGTACTGATTTAAGTATATCTGAATGTATCTCTTTCACATTTGGTCTTATGAATATTGTTTCATGAATAATCTACTTTAACCAATACCTTATTATGCACATATATACTAAGTCAATTGACTATTAATTTAAACTTACATGTTCAACTTCATTAAATAACCATATACATATTATCTTCATTGTGAGAAATAATTTTAGTATAACTTTCCTTGATGCTAATTAATTTGCCTTGTAAACCATCTTTCCGCTTTCTGTGATTATCAGAACACAACAGGACAAAATTTGTCAGTCTTTTTGCTTAGATGCTATTGGTCACTGTTTCCTAAGTACAGGACTGTCAATGCACAGGGATTTTATCACACAACACCCATGCCGCCATTACGTAGCTAGCAGGCACTTCCTTTTCTCTCACAAAAATATTGCAGCATCTTTTTCAAGAAATAAACTGTTTATGTTGATCATCTGCTTACACAGGTCTGCACCAATGTTCTCCAGTAAGATAGCTTGTTGCGTATGAGGCTAAATGTACTGTGCCATGTGTCTTTCCTGTGTAGAGAAACTGTATTAGGGAAGAAACTATTAGAGAAGCATTTTTCAGGGAGCACCTTAGTTTAAGAGTAACTTTATCCTTTTAATTTCCTCTTCTAATTACGTATCCTTGTAGAAATTTGTCTCTTTTACATTTTCCATTTTAAAATGCTTATTAGTGTAGAATATTTCGATGTATGCATGTAGCAGATTAAACTATGATGTATAGTTATTATTTCTTGCATCTTATTTTAACTTAAATTACCTCTCTATGAGTGCATTTGTTACCTATCATCTTAAGTGTTCTTAGTTTTGTTGCAGAAAGTTGAAAACAGAGTCAGGATTCTGAGTGACCTAAGGGAGCTTGCTTCAGCCGAGAGCTTGGACAGTTTTTCCCTTATTTACACAAACATTCTTGAACGTCATGCAGATTGCCCATCTATTTCTCTCAACAAATCATTTATAAATCACGTTGCTATTATGATAGAACCCTTGTAGATTCTAAGCTTGGGGTTGATCTCTTTAGGGGATCGGCCTCCTGAAACTCTATAGGGATTCCTTCCTCCAAGTTGCTGCTCAAAGGCTGCAGAAAAGATTCATCTATTACTTATCAAAAGAGGATGAATACATGACTATTTATAGGGTGTCTAAACCCTAACTCCTAATAGGACTCCTACTCAAGACTCTTACTCAATTAAGACTTCTACTCAAGACTCCTAATAGGACTCCTACTCAAGACTCCTATTCCTTTACAACTCCTAATTCTTCTTTAAGAAATAACCTTCAAACCCTAACCGGCCTCTTCACCTCTTTAATAAGGGTCGGCTTAGGTAAGTTTTACATGATTGCCTCTATCAATTAGGACTCTCCTAGCTAGAGTCCTAACAGACCCGCCCTCTTCAAATCAGCCTTGTCCTCGAGGCTGACGATTCATGAATTTTAGGAATTTGATCTTCAAGTTGTCATAGTTCTCCCAAGTGGCATCTTCTGTTGGTAGGTTCACCCACTGTTTTAGCACTTCAGTAGTGGGTCGTCGTCGTTGAGTCACGATCCGTTGATCAATAATGACACTTGGCTGGGTCTGGAGTTCTCCTTGAGTAGTCATATTTGGTGGGTGGCTTTGGGCTGTCTCCAAGCACCTATTTATAACTTTCGTCTGGCTATCAATTTGTGGGTGATATTGCATACTCCTTTTCAATTTAGTACCCTGCATATGGAATAACTTTGTCCAAAATCTGCTTGTGAAGATGTAAGTAGAATTTGTCATAAGCACAATGCGTCCTTTATAGTGTAATTCTTTTGAATCCCAATTGTAATGCGCCACGGAGTTTAGTGCTTCCTCCAATTTTTTATAATCTTACTAGTCTCTGGATCTTCTTGCCATTCCATCTTAATATCCTCAAGGAAGTTGCTAGTCGAAAGTGAAACAATCGAAAATTCAGCTTGCTCAGGTAGTTGTGAAAGCGCATCTGCAACAACATTCTCTTTCCCCATTTTGTAAGTTATTTCATAATCAAATCCAAGAAGTTTTGTTACCCATTTTTGCTTCTCAGGGGATGATATCTTTTGCTCCAAAAAGTACTTGAGGCTTTTATGGTCAGTTTTAATTTGAAATCGTCGACCGATCGAGTAGGGTCTCCACCTTGTTGCTGCGTGCACAATGGCGAGCATCTCCTTATCATATGTTGACATATTTTGATGGGAGGGAGACAATGTCTTGCTAGTGTATGCGAGTGGTCGACCATCTTGCATGAGAATGACTCCAATTCCGATTCCAGATGCATCGACCTCAATAATGAAGGGTCGGTTGAAATTTCGTAGTGCTAGCACCGGCGTCGTCGTCATGGCTGCCTTAAGTTTGTCGAAGGCAGCGGAGGCTTTGTCCAACCATTGGAATAAATCTTTTTTCAGTAAGGAAATAAGTGGTGCACTGATCTTTCCATAGTTTTTCATGAACTTGCGATTGTAGCCTATTAAACCGAGAAAGCCACGTAGCAATTTTATATTCCTCGAGGTCAGCCAGTTTTGCATTGCTCCAATTTTGGAGGGGTCCACTGTCACACCTTCCTCTGATATGATATGCCCAAGATATTCCACCTTCTAGTGACGAAAGCAAAAATTCGTAGTGGCCGTTGTGTCTTCAAAAGACGGTTTTCGGTATCTCTTCTTTGCACACTCATATTTGATGATACCCGGATCGAAGGTCCAGCTTTGTGAAGACTTGTGCTCTCTTTCATCTAACAATTCATCTGCTATTAGAATAGGGTATTTGTCCTTGATGATTATGCCATTGAGGGCTCGGTAATCAATCCACATTTGTCATGTTTCATCCTTCTTTCGTACAAAGAGCACCAGTGAAAAGTAGGGGCTGCAACTTGGCCGAGTAACTCTTGTTTCGGGCATCTCTTTTATAATCCTTTTTATTTCATCCTTCTGCAGATATGAATGTTGATATAGCCAAGTATTTGCAGGAGGTTTGCCCAGAAGAATCGGTATACAATGATCATGCCGACGGGCAAGAGGTAGGTTGCGCGGTTCGTCAAATATATCTGAAAATTCAGCAAGCAAAGGAAGTAGGTTTGGATCTTCAAATTCTATTGGCTCTCCCTTAGTTTGCTGCTCAAGTTGTACCAAAAAGCCGCTGCATGCTTTATGTAAAACATTCTCCATTTGTTGTGTGCAAATCGTCATTACGTCGCCCCCACGTTTCCCGTGTAAAATCACCTGTTTCTCTTTATTGTAAAATCTCAAAATTAGTTTCATAAAATTCCAGAAAACATTACCTAATGTTGTCAACCATTCAATTTTGAGCATAGCCTCATGATCATTAAGAGGGAGGAGGAAGAAATCTCCAATTATCTCTTGTTCCTACAGTAATAGTTTCTCTTGCGGGCGCCTACGATCACACTTCAAAATCCGTCCGTCGGTGAACTTGACGTCAAACCTGCTGTAATACTCGATAGGTAAGGCCATCCGGATAGCAACTTTACTATCTAGAAAGTTATTAGTGATGCCCATGTCGATGAGAACAGTGATCGATTGTTGTTTGAGAAGGCCTTCAACTTTCATCGTTTGCGGGTTTGAGTAGCCAGCTAGTGCATGCACCATAACTCCAGTCGGTTGTGGCTCTTCTTCTGCATTTTCTTCTTTATTATCAAGGCTCTCTTCTTGATGTTCAATGATCTTTTCTTCTATTGGTTTAATCATAAGAAGTCTCCCTTTTCTACAGTGATGCTCGCGGCTCCACGGCTCATCGCGGTGCCAACATAACTCCTCCGTAGATCGCTCCTGAAGCTCTTCTCTTGTCATCATTTTTGGTGCAGGGACTCGATTGATAGTAGGGGGGGCTGAGGGCTTCTGCATTGTAGGTTGAGAAGCGATCCTAGTCCTCTGAGCTTCATGGTTCAAACGCTCCTCTTGATGTCGTGCGAAAGAGATGGCTGCCATAAGCGTGTACGGTTGTCGTGCTTGAACTTCTCCCCGGATCTCCGGCTTCAAGCCCTCAATGAAGGTCCCCAATAGCTATTTTTGAGACCAATCACGAGTTTGATTAGATAACCTTTCAAACCTTGTTTGGTACTCCTAAATAGTAGAGGTTTGTCGGATCTTTGCTAGTTGTTCGTCAATGTTCTCGTAATCGGTTTGTCTGAAGCGGATCAATAGTCCTTCTTTGAACTATCGCCATGAGAGAACTCCATGAGTATATTTAAACCAGTGAAACCATTGTATGGCATCCCCTTCAAGATGTATAGCTGCAATTTCTACCATAGATGCATCCACAGTTTTATGATACCGAAAATATCGCTCCGCGCGTGAGATCCAACCAATCGGGTCTCCTTCTTCCCATCTAGGGAAGTCCACCTTCATGCGTGGATAGTTGGGATCAATCATAGAACCTCCCCTTTCTTGGAAGTCATCTCTTTGGGCTTGGTGTGATTGGTTAGAGCTCTCTCCTTGATATGATTTCTTCGGGCTTGGTGGTCGGTCCAAACTGAGTTCGATAAAGAGAGTCCGAATCTTATCCTCCATTCGCGCCTCCAAGGCTTCGAATTTAGCATTGATTGCCTCCTTAGATGCCATAGAATATGCCTCCAAATCTGTGATGTTAAGATCTCTCTTTTGTTGTCGAGTTAAAGGCAAGTATAGGTTGAGAGAAGTGATGGTCGAAATGGTTGGTGGATTGGTGGATGTAGGCTGCGGTTTAGGCTTGTTTTATGGCAATTTTGGGTGCAGTTTGAGGGTGTGGTTTGGTGGAGTTTTAGGGCTATAGATGAAGGTTTTAGATCTGTGGTAGATGGCAGCAAAGGTTCGATAGAAATCAGTGGAAGTTTGCTGCAGAATTGTGTTATCTTGTAAGAGCAGAATTGTCGTCGAAGAAACAGCGGATTCTCGATGAAATTTCCATCAAAAACTTGAGAGATTTGTGGAGGGAATTGACAGCAAAATCTCAGTTTATATGGCAGCAAGGATGTCCAATTTAATCAAGAAAATTTCGGCAGTATAATAGTAAGGAAATTGGTGCAAGTTGCGATAGTAGAATTCTCGTCGAAAAATTTCAGCAGTTTGCGACGAAAATTTACAGCAACACAAAATCGTTTTTAGAGGTGAATTCCTTAATATATCAATCTTAGATGGAAGCCAAGATGATCTATGAAATATATAAGAAATTTTGTTCAAAAAGATTGCAAATAGATCGGTTAAGGCAACAATATGCTGCTGAAATTTTCTGCAGCACAGATTTTCAAGTGTCACAGATTGGATGTAAAATATCAGTAGTTTATATTGAGAATTTTTTGACAAAACTAAAGGAAAATCCACTGTTAGGAAGTGTCAAAGCTATCATAAAAATTTCATAGAGATTTGGACAGAAAAAACGTAGTAGCAAGATCAAACAAACTATGCTATGCGGTTGAAATTTTATAGTGCAGATTTTTAAGTATAGCATATTAGACGTAAAAGATCAACGGTTTATATTAAGAATTTTTTGACAAAACCAAGGGGAAATCTGCTATTAGGATGTGTCAAAGCTGTCATAAAAATTTCGTAGAGATTTGGATAGAAAAAATGTAGTAGCAAGATCAAACAAACTGTGTTGTGCGGCTGAAATTTTACAGTGCAGATTTTCAAGTACAGCAGATTAGATGTAAAAGATCAATGGTTTATATTGAGAATTTTTTGATAAAACCAAAGGGAAATCTACTGTTAGGAAGTGTCAAATCTGTCATAAAAATTTCGTAGAGATTTAGATAGAAAAAACGCAGTAGCAAAATCAAATAGACTGTGTTATGCGGTTAGAATTCTGCAATGTATCTTTCATCGTAGAGATGAAAACTTTGCAACGAAAAGTTTATGCAGCAATATAGGAACAATTTTTTTTAGATTTTTGAATAAGGATAACTAAATTGCAGCAGCAGTAAGGTAGGAAACCAGAACCTGTTGCAATTCACGGGGAGATCAAAAGATGATCTGCGGTGGTGGAGATGACGGCGGGATTTGATGACGATCTTTTAAGCAATTGTGGGAATTGCTTTGGGCGACTGTGGAGGGAAGATGGATGGCTGTGGAAAGGGCAGCGAGACGCCAAGAACGCGGCTCTGATACCAAGTGATAGAACCCTTGCAGATTCTAAGCTTGGGGTTGATCTCTTTAGGGGATCGGCCTCCTAGAACTCCATAGGGGTTCCTTCCTCCAAGTTGCTGCTCAAAGGCTGCAGAAAAGATTCATCTATTGCTTATCAAAAGAGGATGAATACATGACTATTTATAGGGTGTCTAAACCCTAACTCCTAATAGGACTCCTACTCAAGACTCTTACTCAATTAAGACTTCTACTCAAGACTCCTAATAGGACTCCTACTCAAGACTCCTATTCCTTTACAACTCCTAATTCTTCTTTAAGAAGTAACCTTCAAACCCTAGTGTTAGGATCAAGAGCACTAAGAGGGGGGGGGGGTGAATTAGTGCAGCGGATTAAAACGTCGGTTTTGATAAATCTTTCGTACGGTAAAAATTGAACTTGAAAGCGTATTCGTTATAGTAGAGCAGCTAAGGTAATGAGTAAATAAAGTAAGTAAGAAAGTTTGCAGTAATGTGAATAGCAACAATGAAATGCAAACCAGAGATTACGCCATTTTTAAAGTGATTCGGTCAAATGACCTACATCCACTTGCGAGGCCCCTCTTCGACGAGGCTCCCACCTTCCACTAGCAAATCTCTTGAAATGGAAGGGTAAATACCCCTCTTACAACTCTTTACAAGCAGTTCACACTCTTACAGATTTTCAAGAAAGAAGGAGGTGAACACTAGCAAATTGAAAACCAAGGATTGCTAAGACTTTTCTAAGACCTTTCTCTCAATCACTTGCTGCTCAAAAAGTTGTATTCTCAGCTGAGAATAGAGGGGTATTTATAGGCCTCAAGAGGATTCAAATTTGGGCTCCAAAATTTGAATTCTCTTCGGTTCCCGAAGCTAGTGGTGCCACCGCCTGTCAGTTTTGACACTGACAGTGTACTGGGCGGTGCCACCGCCCAGTCCAACGGTGCCACCGCTTGGCTCTCGGGTGCTGGGCGGTGCCACCGCTCAGACAAGCGGTGCCACCGCCTGGCTCTCGGGTGCTGGGCGGTGCCACCGCCCAGACCGGCGGTTCCACCGCCCAACCTTGCTAGTCACTGGTTGGGCTTTAAGTCCGGCCCAAACCAGATTTCATTTTGGGCCCAGTTGGCCCCTAATCAAGATATAGGATTATTTCTTAATCCTAACCTTAATTACATGCAAACTACGTAACTAGAAACATAATCCTAAGCAAGTTTTTAACCGCGCGAACTTCAAGTCTTGTTCCGGGGAGCTTTCCAGCGATCTTCCGACGGACTTCCGATACGCCCTTGGATTTCTTCCGATGGACTCCCAGCTGGCTCCCGATCTTGTGGTGAAATCAACGAGTAACCGAGCCTTCTCGGTGATCTCTGCGAACCTCTGATGATCTCTTCGGTGGACTTCCGAAAACTCCGACAAGTCCCCGATTTCTTCTCGATTGGTTCCGACAGCATCTCCGACGAATCTTCGGACTCTCAAACACCCATCGAACTTGATTCCGGTAGACTCGCTTTATGTCTTCAAGCTTTCGTAGTTAATCCTGCATACTTATCTCAACATATGGATTAGATAAAACATGACAATTGACTTCATCATCAAAATCCGAGATTCAACAATCTCCCCCTTTTTGATGATGACAATCAATTGATAATGGAGTTAATATTAACTCCCCCTATCTATATGCCATACTTGAGATAAGTCATTCTTGAATTCAAAGCCTTTGAATTCAAGAGACATATTGATAAGTCAAACCTTATCAATACTCCCATCATGATTCCCTATCATTATGTATCTTTCTGAAAATGATGTCAAGACTTGACAACCATTTTTAAGTTTTATATTTCAAACGTGAACAATAGTGATCATTGCTAGATATCAACATATAATGCAAACATTTCATAGTGAAATATGGCATCATAGCATTAGCAATTATCCATTTACCATATTTTCTCCCCCTTTGTCATCAACAAAAAGGAGAGCGTCTTGAAGCATATAATTTGATTTGTGATTGTTAAGGCAAAGGAATTCAACATCATCTTTCATTCAAAATACATCACAAAAGAAGGTTCAACATCATTCAAAATACATCACAAAAGAAGGTTCAACATCATTCAAAATACATCACAAAAGAAGGTTCAACATCATTCAAAATACATTGCAAAAGAAGGTTCAACATCATTCAAAATACATCACAAAAGAAGGTTCAACATCATTCAAAATACATCACAAAAGAAGGTTCAACATCATTCAAAATACATCACAAAAGAAGGTTCAACATCATTCAAAATACATTGCAAAAGAAGGTTCAACATCATTCAAAATACATCACAAAAGAAGGTTCAACATCATTCAAAATACATCACAAAAGAAGGTTCAACATCATTCAAAATACATCACAAAAGAAGGTTCAACATCATTCAAAATACATCACAAAAGAAGGTTCAACATCATTCAAAATACATCACAAAAGAAGGTTCAACATCATTCAAAATACATCACAAAAGAAGGTTCAACATCATTCAAAATACATCACAAAAGAAGGTTCAACATCATTCAAAATACATCACAAAAGAAGGTTCAACATCATTCAAAATACATCACAAAAGAAGGTTCAACATCATTCAAAATACATCACAAAAGAAGGTTCAACATCATTCAAAATACATCACAAAAGAAGGTTCAACATCATTCAAAATACATCACAAAAGAAGGTTCAACATCATTCAAAATACATCACAAAAGAAGGTTCAACATCATTCAAAATACATCACAAAAGAAGGTTCAACATCATTCAAAATACATCACAAAAGAAGGTTCAACATCATTCAAAATACATCACAAAAGAAGGTTCAACATCATTCAAAATACATTGCAAAAGAAGGTTCAACATCATTCAAAATACATCACAAAAGAAGGTTCAACATCATTCAAAATACATCACAAAAGAAGGTTCAACATCATTCAAAATACATCACAAAAGAAGGTTCAACATCATTCAAAAAGAAGGTTCAACATCATTCAAAATACATTGCAAAAGAAGGTTCAACATGTCATTCAAGGAAAGAAGATGACAAAGATCGCATGTCAATATAAAAGATACATCAATTAATCTTTAGGAGGAATGCATAGTGCTGATACAGACATCTATTTTTGATTCATTTGCCGTAGTTCCTGCAAAATTTCAAATTGCTGAGTTTGAATCTGCTCTTGCTGTGTTTTGAGTTGGTCTTGTTGTGATTTGATCTGATACAATTCTGCCAAAATGAGTTCTTCAGAGGAGGAAGCAGGAGCTGAAGGTGCTGCGCCAAAGGGACTAGGAGGAGGAGATTCATTTCCCCTAAGAATTGGTGTTTCAGGGTATTCTACTGGTGGGGGAATTGGATCAGTCCTTCTAGGTTTCCTCACCCATATACCGTTGCTAGAAGTGCTCCTAAGTCTTTTCAATAGATTTATATTGATGATGTTATATCGATCACTTTGAATTGTCTCTTCATCGGGTGGGATACAAATGTCATGGGCAAGTATAAGTCGTGTGATTAACCCCCCATATGATAACATACCGTCTCTAGCCATAATATCCTTCATGTGTTGCCGGATTGAGTATCAAAGCAGTTATGTTGATCGGTCATAATCCATACATTGTGCTCATCTCTATTTGACTTATTTCATCAAGATGAAATTGTTTAGGAAATATGATGCTTGTTATGATGTGATGAAGAATTTTAGAGTTAAAGGGTAGTAAGTGTTCGCAACTCTTGGGTAGTATGCCGAGGTTCGGATTTGCAAAAATAGTTTCTACGGCTTCAAAGTAAGTTGCTCCGATTACATTTACATCCCATTTACCTCTAAAATAACAGCCCCTATCTTTTTCAGTGAGTCCAAATTAATTCACAAATAGTACTGTCAAGATTCTAATCTGTGTTCCTAAAAGGTAAGTACTTAGGCTTTCGTTGTCCACACACAATTTGCATAAAATAGCCAAACTAACCTAGGATAAATGGTTCATCGATTTGTAGGAGAGGTAAGGCATCTAAATGTGCAAACCACCTAATGGGTTCAAGGTTTCCTAGTTCATTTAGATCAACGTGTTTACCCTTATGTATAGTTCTTGTTTCGAAATATGGAAATTTAAGTGCTACTTCTTTAGATTGAAAAGATTTTGGTCATATGAATCTCCTACAATCTTTTTTCCCTTTTGATCTCTTAGGAGCCATTATCTAGACAAGATGATGGATCAAAAATATGAAACTGTAAAGGGTAGGGAAAATAATGAAAAGAGGAAGAAGAAAATTTCAAGGCGGTGCTACCGCTGGTTCTGGCGGTGCCACCGCCTAGCGACCGAACGCTCAGGCGGTGCTACCGCTGGTTCTGGCGGTGCCACCGCCTAGCGACCGAACGCTCAGGCGGTGCTACCGCTGGTTCTGGCGGTGCCACCGCCTAGCGACCGAACGCTCAGGCGGTGCTACCGCTGGTTCTGGCGGTGCCACCGCCTAGCGACCGAACGCTCAGGCGGTGCTACCGCTGGTTCTGGCGGTGCCACCGCCTAGCGACCGAACGCTCAGGCGGTGCTACCGCTGGTTCTGGCGGTGCCACCGCCTAGCGACCGAACGCTCAGGCGGTGCTACCGCTGGTTCTGGCGGTGCCACCGCCTAGCGACCGAACGCTCAGGCGGTGCTACCGCTGGTTCTGGCGGTGCCACCGCCTAGCGACCGAACGCTCAGGCGGTGCTACCGCTGGTTCTGGCGGTGCCACCGCCTAGCGACCGAACGCTCAGGCGGTGCTACCGCTGGTTCTGGCGGTGCCACCGCCTAGCGACCGAACGCTCAGGCGGTGCTACCGCTGGTTCTGGCGGTGCCACCGCCTAGCGACCGAACGCTCAGGCGGTGCTACCGCTGGTTCTGGCGGTGCCACCGCCTAGCGACCGAACGCTCAGGCGGTGCTACCGCTGGTTCTGGCGGTGCCACCGCCTAGCGACCGAACGCTCAGGCGGTGCTACCGCTGGTTCTGGCGGTGCCACCGCCTAGCGACCGAACGCTCAGGCGGTGCTACCGCTGGTTCTGGCGGTGCCACCGCCTAGCGACCGAACGCTCAGGCGGTGCTACCGCTGGTTCTGGCGGTGCCACCGCCTAGCGACCGAACGCTCAGGCGGTGCTACCGCTGGTTCTGGCGGTGCCACCGCCTAGCGACCGAACGCTCAGGCGGTGCTACCGCTGGTTCTGGCGGTGCCACCGCCTAGCGACCGAACGCTCAGGCGGTGCTACCGCTGGTTCTGGCGGTGCCACCGCCTAGCGACCGAACGCTCAGGCGGTGCTACCGCTGGTTCTGGCGGTGCCACCGCCTAGCGACCGAACGCTCAGGCGGTGCTACCGCTGGTTCTGGCGGTGCCACCGCCTAGCGACCGAACGCTCAGGCGGTGCTACCGCTGGTTCTGGCGGTGCCACCGCCTAGCGACCGAACGCTCAGGCGGTGCTACCGCTGGTTCTGGCGGTGCCACCGCCTAGCGACCGAACGCTCAGGCGGTGCTACCGCTGGTTCTGGCGGTGCCACCGCCTAGCGACCGAACGCTCAGGCGGTGCTACCGCTGGTTCTGGCGGTGCCACCGCTAGCTGCCGCGAAAAAAAAATTTTCATTCCTTTTCCGTTTTTATTTTATTTTTTAATTTTTATTTTATTTTTCAGAGATGTTAGGATAAACATTTCTTTGGAATTGAAAGAGAATGATCAAATCTACTAAGGAACGGAAAGAGGATAAGAAATTTTTCGGGAAAGTACATTCTTAGGGACAATTTAACATGCCTAGTCCCCTTCTAATAATTCAAATTGATCTTCGTTTAAGGCTTTTGTAAATATGTCTGCCAATTGATGCTTTGTGTCAATGAATTCTAGAACAACATTATTGTTAAGGAACATGATCGCGTATGAATGATGCCTAACGTCGATATGCTTAGTTCTAGAGTGCTGAATTGGATTTTTGGTAAGACATATGGCACTTGTATTATCACATTTTATGGGAATGTTTTTCAAGTGAATTTCATAGTCTTCTAATGTATTTTTCATCCAAACAATTTGTGCACAGCATGCACTTGCAGCGATGTATTCGGCTTCCGCCGTAGATAGTGCAACTGAATTTGTTTCTGGAAGTCCAAGAAACAAGTGCTTGTCCTAAAAATTGGCATGTTCCAGATGTACTTTTCCTATCTATCCTACATCCGCCAAAATCAGCATCTGCATAAGCTATTAAATCGAATTTTTCTGATTTCGGATACCAAAGTCCTAATTTGGAGTTCCTTTAAGATATCTAAATATTCTTTTAACACTTTTGAGATGAGATAATTTAGGATTAGATTGAAACCTAGCGTAAAGCCCCACACTAAACATAATATCCGGTCTAGTCGTGGTGAGGTAGAGTAGACTACCTATCATTCCCCTATACGTTTTTTGATTGAAATTTTCGTTGTTTTCATCCATATCTAACTTAGTCGAAGTACTCATAGGGGTGTTTATTGCTTTTGAATTATCCATGTTAAATCGTTTTAACAATTCTAATGTATATTTAGATTGGTTAAGAAATATACCATCATTAAGTTGTTTGATTTGCAATCCTAAAAAGAATGTTAATTCACCCATTAACTCATTCAAATTCATGACTCATATTTTTGGCAAATGATTCACATAGTGATTCATCCGAAGAACCAAAATAATATCATCAACATAAATTGCATAATAAGAAAATTATTTTCAAAATGTTGATAAACAATGTAGTATCAACCTGCCTTGGGTAAAATTATTTAAAATAAGAAAGGAACTAAGCCTTTCGTACCAAGCTCTAGAGCTTGTTTCAACCATAGAGAGCCTTAGTCAATTTGAATACATGATTAGAAGAAGAGAATTTTCAAATCCAAGAGGTTGTTCGACATATACTTCTTCTGAAATAAAACCATTCAAGAAGGCACTTTTGACGTCCATTTGAAATAGTTAAAATTATTACTACTGGCATAGGCAAGGAGCATCCTAATGGCTTCTAATCTTGCCACAAGAGCGAAGGTTTCTTCGTAGTCGATACCTTCTTCTTGGTTGAAACCTTTGGCCACTAATCTAGCCTTGTTTCTAACCACGATACACATTCGTCTTGCTTGTTTCTAAAGACCCATTTAGTACCAATGACTAAATGGTTACTAGGTCTAGGAACAAGCTTCCATACCTCATTCCTCTCAAATTGATTCAATTCCTCTGCATTGCAATGACCCAAGAATCATCTTTTAAGGCCTCGTCAATGCATTTAGGTTCGATTTGAGAGAGAAAGGCAGCATTAGCACAAAAAATTTTGAAAAGAAGAACGAGGTTTGAACCCCTTGTGATGTATCTCCTATAATTTGCTCTTTTGGATGAGCATCTACATACTTCCATTCCTTGGGTAAGGAGATTTTGGAAGAAGATGCATCCAAGTTGCTATTTTTGAGGAGGGGGTTCCTTTAAATCCAAATTTTCAAAACCATATCATCATCAAAATCATTTTTCTTTAACATCGGAAATTTCATTAAAAATTACATGAATAGACTCTTCTATTACTAAAGTTCTTTTGTTAAAAACACGAAAAGCTTTAGAAACGGAAGAGTAACCAAGAAAGATGCCTTCATCGGATTTAGCATCAAATTTTCCTAAGGCATCCTTTTCATTTAAAATAAAGCATTTACAACCGAAAACTTTAAAATAAGAAACATTTGGTGTTTTGTTATTCCATAATTCATAGGGAGTTTTTGATAGAGATGGTCTTATTAGAACCCTATTCATGATGTAGCAAGTCGTATTCACGGCTTCGGCCCAAAAGTACTTGGGTTAGACTATGTTCATTCAACATAGTTCTTGCCATTTCTTGTAGATTCTATTTTTTTCTTTCTACTACTCCATTTTGTTGAGGGTTTCTTGGAGTAGAGAAGTTGTGGTTATATCCATTAACTTCACAAAAATTTTGGAAATCACGGTTTTGAAATTCGCCACCGTGATCACTCCGAATTGATGAAATCATGAAACCTTTTTCGTTTTGAGTGAGTTTACAAAATTTAGAGAAACATTTGAAACAATCACTTTTGTGAGCCAAGAAATAGGTCCAAGTGTATCTAGTATGATCATCTACAATCACAAAAACGTATTTGCTTCCTCCGAATTTGATTTTTTAGTTTGAAACTAGTTTTTATTTGTTTACCTAGTTGACACGCATCGCATACTTTGTCCTTAACAAACTTTATATTTGGAATCCCTCGTACTAATTCTCTAGATGAGATCTTAGATATTAGTTTCATGCTTGCATGCCTAATCTCCTATGCCAAAGCCAAGCATCATCTTTTAAAGCGGAGAGGCACATTTCATTACCTAATTCATCAAGATTGATGGTGTAGACATTATTTTGTTTTAATGCAATCATAGTCATGTTATTGTTTGGTTTTTCAATAATACACACATTTGATTCAAATCTAACGATATAACCTTTATCACATAATTGACTAATACTCAAGAGATTATGTTTCAATCCATCAACTAGTAATACATTATCAATAGAAAAGTTTAATTTGTTACCTATGGTTCCCTTGCCAATGATTTTGCCTTTGTTGTGTCTCCGAAGGTGACATAGCCTTCGTCTATGCTAGTGAGCTTGGAGAATTGGGAATGGATCTCCGGTCATATGCCTTGAGCATCCACTATCAAGGTACCATCTCTTGCTCCTAGATTGTGATGGTGTATGTTTCTACAAGAAGGGATTATTTTTAGGTACCCATTTACTTTTGGGTGCCTCAAAAACAAATCTAACTTGTTTATCATGTTGCAAAGACTTGATCATGGTTCCTTTAGGAACCCAAATCAATTTGTTCGGACTAATTTCTTAAATGGACATTGATGAGTTTTATGTCCATATTTGCAACAAAAGTTGCAATTGCTTTGGTGTTGAACATGTAAGATAGGACCTTTAATGAAGGTGGTTGGATTTTGATGAGAACTTCTCACAAATCCGATTCCACTTCTTTTAGGAACGTGACCCTTATTTGTAAGGATCATGTTCAAAGACTTGCTACCGACCTCGAATTTCTTCAAGGTGTCCTTAAGTAGCAAGTTCTCCTTTTGGAGAGTTTCTAGATCATGGCATTTTATGCATGGAGCTAAACTATCATGATATTCAGTTTTTAATTTATCAAATTACAAGTAAGACTATCATGCTCCTTTTTTAACAATTTATATTTTCTACTAATTGTTTTGCATTCATCAAATAACTCATGGAAGGCATTTAATAATTCATGATAAGATAAATCTGTATCAATTAAATTCGTTACCTCCTCTCCGATGGCCATTAGGGCGTAATGAGTAACTTGCTCGGTGTTGGACTCCTCTTCTTCGGATGCGCTTGAATCATCCCACGTTGCTTTGAGCGCCTTCTTCTTTGATGTTCTCTTTTTGGCTTGGGGACATTCATTTTTGAAATGCCCCGGCTTCTTGCATTCATAGCATATCACTTGGTCCTTTTTCTGTTCAAGTTTGTTTTTGGTGTTATTTTTAAATTTGTTCTTTCTTATAAATTTTTAAATTTTGAGTCAAAAGTGCAATGTCAGTGTCACTGTCCTCATCACTTGATGTTCCTTTCAAGTGGTCTTCTTGTGATTTGAGTGCCATATCCTTCCTGTTCTTTGGAAGGGGGTTCTCACGCTCGTCATGAGCTTGACATATCATTTCGTAGGTCATTAGAGACCCAATAAGTTCTTCAAGAGGGAATGTTTTAAGGTCCTTGGCCTCTTGAATGGCAGTAACTTTTGGATCTCAACTTTTAGGAAGGGATCTTAAGATTTTAGTTACTAATTCAAAGTTAGAAAAATCTTTACCAAGAGCTTTGAGTCCATTGATGACATCCGTAAAACGGGTGTACATGTCTCGATGGACTCACTTGGTTTCATTCGAAAAAGTTCGTAAGAGTGCACAAGAATATTGATTTTGGACTCTTTCACTCGGCTAGTGCCTTCATGAGTGACCTCAAGAGTTCTCCAAATATCAAAGCAGAATCACAAATTGAAACGCGATTAAATTCATTTTTGTCTAGTGCACAAAACAAGGCATTCATAGCCTTTGCGTTTAAAGCAAAAACTTTCTTCTCCGATTCATTCCATTCGCTCATCGGAAGAGAAGATTTTTGAAATCCATTTTCAACAATAGTCCAAAGCTCGAAATCCATGGAAATTAGGAAGATTCTCATACGTGTCTTCCAATACGTGTAATCCGACCCATTAAACATAGGTGGACGTGTAATGGAGTGTCCCTCATGCATGCCGGAGTAAGTCATCTCTCTTGGGTATTAAACCAAATATGAGAGTGAGCCTGGCTCTCGGGTGCTGGGCGGTGCCACCGCCCAGTCCAGCGGTGCCACCGCCTGGCTCTCGGGTGCTGGGCGGTGCCACCGCCTGGCTCTCGGGTGCTGGGCGGTGCCACCGCCCAGTCCAGCGGTGCCACCGCCCAGTCCAGCGGTGCCACCGCCTGGCTCTCGGGTGCTGGGCGGTGCCACCGCCTGGCTCTCGGGTGCTGGGCGGTGCCACCGCCTGGCTCTCGGGTGCTGGGCGGTGCCACCGCCCAGTCCAGCGGTGCCACCGCCCAGTCCAGCGGTGCCACCGCCCAGTCCAGCGGTGCCACCGCCCAGTCCAGCGGTGCCACCGCCCAGTCCAGCGGTGCCACCGCCTGGCTCTCGGGTGCTGGGCGGTGCCACCGCCCAGTCCAGCGGTGCCACCGCCTGGCTCTCGGGTGCTGGGCGGTGCCACCGCCTGGCTCTCGGGTGCTGGGCGGTGCCACCGCCTGGCTCTCGGGTGCTGGGCGGTGCCACCGCCCAGTCCAGCGGTGCCACCGCCCAGTCCAGCGGTGCCACCGCCTGGCTCTCGGGTGCTGGGCGGTGCCACCGCCTGGCTCTCGGGTGCTGGGCGGTGCCACCGCCTGGCTCTCGGGTGCTGGGCGGTGCCACCGCCCAGTCCAGCGGTGCCACCGCCCAGTCCAGCGGTGCCACCGCCCAGTCCAGCGGTGCCACCGCCCAGTCCAGCGGTGCCACCGCCCAGTCCAGCGGTGCCACCGCCCAGTCCAGCGGTGCCACCGCCCAGTCCAGCGGTGCCACCGCCTGGCTCTCGGGTGCTGGGCGGTGCCACCGCCCAGTCCAGCGGTGCCACCGCCCAGTCCAGCGGTGCCACCGCCTGGCTCTCGGGTGCTGGGCGGTGCCACCGCCTGGCTCTCGGGTGCTGGGCGGTGCCACCGCCCAGTCCAGCGGTGCCACCGCCCAGTCCAGCGGTGCCACCGCCCAGTCCAGCGGTGCCACCGCCCAGTCCAGCGGTGCCACCGCCCAGTCCAGCGGTGCCACCGCCCAGTCCAGCGGTGCCACCGCCCAGTCCAGCGGTGCCACCGCCCAGTCCAGCGGTGCCACCGCCCAGTCCAGCGGTGCCACCGCCCAGTCCAGCGGTGCCACCGCCCAGTCCAGCGGTGCCACCGCCCAGTCCAGCGGTGCCACCGCCCAGTCCAGCGGTGCCACCGCCCAGTCCAGCGGTGCCACCGCCCAGTCCAGCGGTGCCACCGCCCAGTCCAGCGGTGCCACCGCCCAGTCCAGCGGTGCCACCGCCCAGTCCAGCGGTGCCACCGCCCAGTCCAGCGGTGCCACCGCCCAGTCCAGCGGTGCCACCGCCCAGTCCAGCGGTGCCACCGCCTGGCTCTCGGGTGCTGGGCGGTGCCACCGCCCAGTCCAGCGGTGCCACCGCCCAGTCCAGCGGTGCCACCGCCTGGCTCTCGGGTGCTGGGCGGTGCCACCGCCCAGTCCAGCGGTGCCACCGCCCAGTCCAGCGGTGCCACCGCCCAGACCGGCGGTTCCACCGCCCGACCTTGCTAGTCACTGGTTGGGCTTTAAGTCCGGCCCAAACCAGATTTCATTTTGGGCCAAGTTGGCCCCTAATCAAGATATAGGATTATTTCTTAATCCTAACCTTAATTACATGCAAACTACGTAACTAGAAACATAATCCTAAGCAAGTTTTTAACCGGCGAACTTCAAGTCTTGTTCCGGCGAGCTTTCCGGCGATCTTCCGACAGACTTTCGATACGCCCTTGGATTTCTTCCGACGAACTCCTAGTTGGCTCCCGATCTTGTGGTGAAATCAACGAGTAACCGAGCCTTCTCGGTGATCTCTGCGAACCTCCGATGATCTCTTCGGCGAACTTCAAGTCTTGTTCCGGCGAGCTTTCCGGCGATCTTCCGACAGACTTTCGATACGCCCTTGGATTTCTTCCGACGAACTCCTAGTTGGCTCCCGATCTTGTGGTGAAATCAACGAGTAACCGAGCCTTCTCGGTGATCTCTGCGAACCTCCGATGATCTCTTCGGCGAACTTCAAGTCTTGTTCCGGCGAGCTTTCCGGCGATCTTCCGACAGACTTTCGATACGCCCTTGGATTTCTTCCGACGAACTCCTAGTTGGCTCCCGATCTTGTGGTGAAATCAACGAGTAACCGAGCCTTCTCGGTGATCTCTGCGAACCTCCGATGATCTCTTCGGCGAACTTCAAGTCTTGTTCCGGCGAGCTTTCCGGCGATCTTCCGACAGACTTTCGATACGCCCTTGGATTTCTTCCGACGAACTCCTAGTTGGCTCCCGATCTTGTGGTGAAATCAACGAGTAACCGAGCCTTCTCGGTGATCTCTGCGAACCTCCGATGATCTCTTCGGCGAACTTCAAGTCTTGTTCCGGCGAGCTTTCCGGCGATCTTCCGACAGACTTTCGATACGCCCTTGGATTTCTTCCGACGAACTCCTAGTTGGCTCCCGATCTTGTGGTGAAATCAACGAGTAACCGAGCCTTCTCGGTGATCTCTGCGAACCTCCGATGATCTCTTCGGCGAACTTCAAGTCTTGTTCCGGCGAGCTTTCCGGCGATCTTCCGACAGACTTTCGATACGCCCTTGGATTTCTTCCGACGAACTCCTAGTTGGCTCCCGATCTTGTGGTGAAATCAACGAGTAACCGAGCCTTCTCGGTGATCTCTGCGAACCTCCGATGATCTCTTCGGCGAACTTCAGAAAACTCCGACAAGTCCCCGATTTCTTCTCGATTGGTTCCGGCAGCATCTCCGACGAATCTTCGGACTCTCAAACACCCATCGAACTTGATTCCGGTAGACTCGCTTTATGTCTTCAAGCTTTCGTAGTTAATCCTGCATACTTATCTCAACATATGGATTAGATAAAACATGACAATTGACTTCATCATCAAAATCCGAGATTCAACACCTAGCCGGCCTCTTCACCTCTTTAATAAGGGTCGGCTTAGGTAGATTTTACATGATTGCCCCTATCAATTAGGACTCTCCTAGCTAGAGTCCTAACATATTACTGTATAGGCAATTATCATGGTCGCTTTACAGGTTGTTTATAGAGTTGTTGGGAGTTATTAAGGTTCAATTATGCCCTCCATAAAGAGATATCCATTTTACTTATATGCTGGTAATCTTTATGCAGCCTGAAGTTGTTGAGAACTTTGTTGCATTGTGGGAGGGCATACCAAGAAAGGAAGCCAAGGAGGTAATAGTCATATAATATTCCATCAGTACAGCTGCTGTTTTTCATGGCTTTTAAACATTATTGTTTAACAGCCAAAAATGTCTATATTTCACCTAAGCATACTGCATATGATATTGAGTGAGGTGTAGGGTAGAGTTTGCTATCAATCGAAGGTATGTCAGATTTTTTTCAATAATTATTTAGGTCTTAACATCTACATGGTAGTTAGCCATCATTACAATTCAAAGTTTAAGTTGTTGAAGTTACGGACCACTCTAATATATGTAATACCCTATTATCACTTAGCAATGTGGGACGAATCATTTGGCTTTCTCTATCTTACCTCACACATGAATTTTTCTCAATTTATATTATGCTTCCTATTATAGCACAGTCCATTTGTCCTGGCTGTCCATCATGTTGCAGCCTATCTTGACCAAACTTGCATTCTAGCTCAGTTATTCTACATCATCTTGGTCATCTGGCTTTATTATAATATTATCATTGGTTTGGATTGAGATGTTTGGCTAGATGCTGTTACTCAGAACTTGGATTAGTCATGTTGGATCATATTATTGGGAACATTTAGTATTATTAATCGAGTCAACGAGGACATCAAATCATCACAAATTGGTATGAAGTTGGCCAGTGGACTCAAATAGGAAAAGACTACTTGTAGGACAGTCAGCGGCACACACAAACACTAGCAAGGACATTAGGTATTTTAGTGGCATAAAGTTTATCTTTACCTGATTGCTCATTGTCGTAGTAAGTTTAGCAGAATGGACCTTAAGCTTAATTCGCCGGTGTTTACTGTGGCTTTGGTTTGAACTTGTAACCTTTAAAAGCCAATTGTTTGAGGGTCTAGATTGGTTTCAATAAGAGCACTAGAATTCCGAAAAAATGAATATGGATATCTTTTAAGAGTATTCAGTTAATAGTTAATGATCATTTGCAAAGAAGTTACCTGTGTAAGGTCACCGTAGACAAATGTCTAGAATTCTAGCACAACTTAGAAGCCATTAGGGGCTGTTGATGCTCAAGACAAGAAATAAAAAACTGATGTGTGTTTGCTTTCTTTGATTAGGTGGTGCAAGAGTGCAAAGAAATATACGAAAATTCACTAGTGGACGGCAATCCTCCAAAGGCAGGATTTGTATTCGGTAAAGTTAAGTGTCTTGCTGTCCTGAAAAGGCTCACTATGGAGGAAGCTCGGTCACTAGCAAACCCTCGCAAGGGCTCTTTCGTCATCTGCCATTTCCTGGATATTGAATGCTCCGCGCCTTTATGCTTGTATTCATTACCCAAGTCTCTGTTGTTCTGTTATAGATTTTTATTCTTTTCTTTCGAGTAATTTTGCATCTACTTTGCAATGATTTTAGTTTGTAAGTAGGGAGGCCTACTCGATTGTAAATTAAAGCAAAGGCAAAGGTTTAGACACAACATGCGGTGTCCCTTGATTGGTCACCCTCATTTCCTTGATCTGCATTTTAGTAGTAAATTAGCTGTGAGCATACTTCGATTACAAGCCCGAATTGAGCAAACGAAGTGGTTGCTATTGAACTTGGTAGATAGTTGTGTGATGCATCGCTAACGTCATGCTACGGATGATTTGGAAAAGCAGAAATGAACTTTTTTTTTATTGTATCAATTTTGTGGTGTTGCTAAAACGAGAGACAATGATGCGGCAGTTTCAAAATGTCCATAAGTAGTACTCTCCTTTCCCTCTCTCTCTGATTCATGGTGCAACAATGAAAACCACTAGAAACCTGATGGAGATGATCACCAGAATACAGTAATCGAGGGTGCCTACGGCCAGAACCAATCACTGCCTCACTCCATTCTTTCTGAAATCTGAACCAACACACACAAGGCCATCTGATCAAAGTTAAGAACTACCATCTGATGGAAGTACACAAGTTATTCAAAGGAATTTAAACAATCAACCTTGCACGGTTCCAGCAAAAAGAGAACGATAAGTAGTTCTAAACTAAAAGAACCCAACAGTGTTCATCCAGATTTAAGTTCCTTCTAGCTCCAGCCTGTTTGTTGGCCACCAAAAATGCATGAGATTCTTCAAACTGCAGCAAAAGCCTTCTTTCCGCCTCCACTTGTTGATCCAGCTGGAATAACTTTTAACACATTGAACGTCACAGTCTTGGCCAATGGCCTGACCAATATGAAAACTGTCAAAATCTTTGATTCATTGATTATGTCTCAAGTTTGTGTCAAGGATAAGTTTAACAAAAATTCCAATGCTGACCAAAAGCAATTGTCACCATTTTCCTTAGTACAATTTGTTGGCATTGACTGAAATAGTAGGCTTGTCTTCATTCGAGCAAAAGGGTTTGATGTCTCATGCACCGACCCACATCATTTTTACTAGTTTTTGGATAACAGGTGATAGTTATAAGCTTCAGCAGCCAAGGGTTTGATGTCTACAAGTAACCACAGCACTGGTACCCACATGCTTTGAAAAGCACACTGGTAGCTAGAGATGGCTCTTAAGAATATGTGGAACATGTCACAGGGAGGTCCCATTATAAGCATTGGCTATCTACTGGCTTAACAATCCCCATTTTTTTTTCTTTGCATTAGGAAAACAATTGAACAATTATATAATTGAACCCCACGATAGGACTCATCAAACAGACAAAAAGGGTTCATATAGGATGATCGAAGTGCTCTGTTAAGTCTAAATCTGATGAAGACCAACATCATGGAATTTTAAAAATAGAAAAACAACCAAGCCTGCATTGAAAAAAACTGTATTGCTGACCTATGGTGACATGTCTCTAGTTGAGAAACAAGCTCACCTGCACTGGCCTATGATAACGTGATCACCTTCCTTCACTCGGAAGCAAGGAGAAATATGCGCAGCAATATTTGAGTGCCGCTTCTCATACCTATCAGAAAGTTAAGAATTCAAATTTGATCATCATCAGAAAAAATAAACAAAAAGGTACCACGTGCCTTTGATATTTCTTCACATAGTGAAGATAGTTTCTGCGTACTATGATGGTTCTATTCATCTTGGCACTATGGCATGTACCAGCTAAAATCCGGCCCCTAATCGATACATTTCCAGTGAATGGACATTTCTTATCAATATAAGTCCCTGCATCAAAAATCACAATTCATTTCTTATCAATACTACCTTCATTTTTTGTAGATATAAACAAAACTTGTAAATTATCTTTACCACTTTTTCCTCAAAATAGAACATTAATATTGGTGAAACAAGTGACGAACTTGAGTTTGTAAGTATGAAATGATGTCCAAAATAAATCAAAACATATTTATTTGCATATAAATAACATGACAAAGTATGTGATCGCCTTAACAGAGACAACCCACATATATTACTGCCAGTAACTAAAGTTGCAAAACAACACTTCTGAGGAACGAATCTAGAACAAACACAAAGGAAGTGAATCATCTAAAACAAACTGTAGCAATCATATATAGTTCTAAAAATATCCTTAGCAAATCCATACAGTAAATTCAAAGCACTTGTTCTTCCATTACAATCATGGACATCAAAGAAAATTCAAGTACAGAATAACAAAACCAAATGCCTACAATATATTTGTTTGTCATTAAGATGAAAAAAAAATGCAAAACAATCTATAAAATATCATTAGTTAGCAAGCAAGAATATGAGCAAGAACCAAATAAACTGAAACTTTTGAAACTGTTAAATTGAAAGATTTAATTTAAGAGGAACAAACTTATACAGTCAATAATAAGGTTCAAGTATATCAATTAAACAGGGATATCAACCATGGGTCCCTGAAATATGTAAAAGGGATTATTATAAATATTTATAAAGTTCCAACCAAACTAACCATATGGTGCACCGCATGCAACATGACATTCAACTAACAGTACAAAATATTTTAAAATAACTTAGTTTCCAAGTCAACCGTACATGATGCCTCCCCAAAATCGGATTAGTCCAATGAAAATTGCATTTTCAAAGGAATAAAATATCGATCCAAAATCAACACCAAAATAAAAGAGAAACAAGATCTCCCACCTTCAATAGCTTCTTTTGGGGTCTTGAACCCAAGCCCGATACTTTTCCAAAATCTGTTTCCACCCTTGCCAGGCCTCTTCCCCTTTCCAGTTTTCTTCGAGCTGTAATGTCCACTATATCATTGATCCCAAACACTAATCAAACGCATAATATATTTGACGTTAGGAACTCATTGTCTTACCAAAGAAACACTTTTGGCTGCTTAAGGAATGCCTTCTCCGTCTGCACAAAATTTCGTTGAAGAATCAGTAAGAAGGGAAGTAGCATCCCAGCATGCAATATACTTCAAACTAGAAAAACCATGGTTTTTCTATCACCACAATCAGAAAAGCAAGATCTTGATCTTTGGCAGTTTGTAAAATTATGTTTAGGCGGTTATACATCACGAAACGGCCTCAAATGTTGCATGACACAATCTCAACCGGTAAACGTAAAATTTTACTAAAGTTCACATCAAATAATAATCGATTAATCCAATCGACGAAGAGATATCAAGAACTGCAACTCTACGATCTAATGTTCGACCGTCCCGGCCCAACTAGCGTTTTCCAAACCCCAAAATCCTTTTCGCTTCCCTTGTACCACGAAATGACTTCGAATCATAACAAGATTAGCCCGAGACTTCCACAAACCAAGAGAATTCAGAGAAAGAAAACGAGGAACAACAAAAAGAAGGGAAAACAGAGAACACGAAGAAACGAAAGCAGGCAAGACTGGTGCTGACCTGTTCCGCCATGATCGATAAGCTACGTGGGTTCCTTGGACAAGGAGATCAAGCACGACGGCGGAACGAAAGGAGTAGCCTGGACGGCTACAAGAGCGAACCCTAAGGGTTTATTATATACGGTGGAGGCGGGTGGCACTGAGCCGGGGCTAATGAACGCTTCAAGATTCGCGCTGACTATAGATGTACGATGGATGCTCGACCTTTCGTGCGGCACTGGATGGCTACCGGAGAGAAGCCGACATGCCATGAATCGTCCGAGAACTATTTCTGGGCTATGTGGTTTACTACGGATCTGATCCGGTGGGACCCATTATATTAATCCGAAAATTTTTACTTTTAATTAATAATAAATTATTAATATAATGATAAATATAATTTATTTAAAAAAATTAATATCTATTTTATCTTTGTGATTTTGGTCATAAATTACTTAAGTCCTTTACTCGAGTTTAAAATAACCCATATATTTTAAAAAATATAGTATATAAGTTCTTCATATCAAGTTTGAGTTATAGACGATAGAGTTTGCTTACATTACACGTTGACTTATAATAAATCATTAATATAATGACACATGTAATTCAAGTTTAAAAAATAATCGAGGTACATCTTATAGAAAAAAGAAAACGTTGGAGGCCATAGCGATGAATGAAGACAGAGAAATAGGTAGAAGAGGTCAAAGGCTGAAGTGAAGGAGAATTGGACAACCACGTCGTAGGTGCGATGGTTGAGGCATAGGAGAGGACAAAGTAAGAGACGGTGGGAACAAAGATATCCAAGAGGGGAATTATTATTATTATTATTATTATTATTATTATTATTATTATTATTATTATTATTATTATTATTATTATTATTATTATTATTATTATTATTATTATTATTATTATTATTATTATTATTATTATTATTATTATTATTATTATTATTATTATTATTATTATTATTATTATTATTATTATTATTATTATTATTATTATTATTATTATTATTATTATTATTATTATTATTATTATTATTATTATTATTATTATTATTATTATTATTATTATTATTATTATTATTATTATTATTATTATTATTATTATTATTATTATTATTATTATTATTATTATTATTATTATTATTATTATTATTATTATTATTATTATTATTATTATTATTATTATTATTATTATTATTATTATTATTATTATTATTATTATTATTATTATTATTATTATTATTATTATTATTATTATTATTATTATTATTATTATTATTATTATTATTATTATTATTATTATAGCGATTATTAGTCATAGGTGCTATACAAACTAATCACATGAGTGATGACACATATGATATTCTATGCATTCTTTTTTTTATAATATTATTTAGTATTTTATCAATTTATATACTAGTATTTATTATTATTATATATATATATATATTATGATATCCATAGATCTGTGCAATGAGAATTATATCGTGATGAGATCATGATAATGAGACCAACTCGTCTTTAAACATAGATCATAAATAATTTTCGTCATAGGTTACTCGAGAGGGATATCAAGATAAACGGATAGGTTGGTGTACTATATACTCGTCCATATGATAGAAGTGACTAGTCTCATAGCTACTCATGTGGAGATATTAGGGATACAATGCAAGTGCTCATTAGAGAATGAGTTCACTGATTGATCCGCTCAAGGAATGTTGGATGATTGATGATACCTTATTGTCATATAGTGATTTCGTCGTCTCAATGATGTATCTGGTCTTTAAACTTGAGACACTAAGGATATCCTATATGAGTATTCCACTCTTTGATACCAAATTATAGGTTTGGAAGTTCCAGATCTAATACAACTGGACATGAGGAGTGACAGCTAATCTTGTAAGGGCTATTGAGTGTCGATAGAGGATCATCCACTCTCGATGTCATGAGAGAAATATCTCATATATTCATACTCAAGTAAATCCCTAGCCAATGTCATTCGGATTGAGAGACAAAGAGTTCCCTAGGAGAATCCGATTAGAACGAGACTTAAGTATAAATCGTATAGGCCTGACAGCACTATGCCCGATATACGGTCTCTAGAGTATTAGATGGATGAGGGACTATAGATAAATATTAACTGAGGACAGACAAGTCCAATAGGTTGGATTCCCCTATATCGTCTGAGGACTATGGCATAGTGGCCTAGTACGTCCACAGTCGATTACGGACATATTAGGCCACTATATTGTAGTCCTTAGACGATACATGAGAATCCAATCTTGGACCTATCTGTCCTTAGTTACCATGTACCTATATGCTAATCATAGGTACCTTGCATGCCAATCACATGAGTGATGACTTATGTAACTTGACACGAAGTCTTTTTACTTATTATTATTATTTGGTATTTTATCATTTTATATTGCTTGATGTATAAATATATTATAATGCCCATGGATCTATGCAATGAGAATTGAATTGTGATGAGATCATGATAATAAGAATGATTCACCTTTAAACACAAACCCTAAATAATCTTGGTCATAGGTTACTTGAGAGGGATATCGAGATAACTGGACAGATTGGTGTGCTATATATACCTGTCCATATGATAGAGGCAATTGGTCTCATAACTGCTCGTGTGGGGACACTATGGCTATAGTGTATGTGCTCATTGGAAAATGAGTTCACTAATTGATCCACTCACAAAATGTTGGATGGTTGATGATATCTCATTGTTAGACAGCGATTCTGTTATCCAAGTGATGTACTTGGTCCTTAGACTTGAGATACCAATGATGTCTTGTCTGAGTACTCTACTCTTTGATACCGAACTTATAGGTTTTGAAGTTTCATATCTAGTATAGCAAGTTATTGGGAATGACAGTCAATCTTACAAGACCTATAGAGTGTCAATAGAGAATCATCCACACTCGGTATCATGAAAGGAATATCTCATGTATTCTTACTCAAACAAATCCTTGGCTAAGGTTATTCAGATTGAGAGAGAAAGAGTTCTCCGGAAGAATCCGATCAAAGCGAGACCCGAGGAGAAATTATATGGGCCAGATAGCACCATGTCAGGTATATAATCTTTGGGATATTAGATGGATGAAGGACTATAAGTACATGGTAACTAAGGACAGATAAGTCCAAATAATTGGATTCCCTTGTATCGTTTGAAGACTGTGGCGTAGTGGTCAAGTACATCCGCAATCGATAAGTCGAGTGAATTATTATAGAGATAATAATTCACTAAGTCAGAAGGAGTTCTGATAGGTATGACTTATGGCTAGCTCAATATTGGTCCTAGAGGGTCGCACACATATGGTAGGTGTTACGACGAGTAGAAGTTCGAATATAAGATATCTATTAGAGCCCATATCTTATTGGAGATCCAATAAACCCCTAAATTATTGGATCTTATAGATGAGATCCAATAAGAGACAATGAGAGACTATTAGATAGAGATCCACTAATCTTAGAGGCTTAAATTATTGGATGTAGATATAGTACATAATATAGTAGAATCCATTAGGGTTAATTTGATGGGGGCCTCTATAAATAGGAGAGAACCAAAATACCATAGGTTAGGCTTTTTTTGGGCTACCACCTTCTATTCTCTTCTTTCCTTATTCTCCTTAGTCAATAGGTGTAAAGATTTGGGTAGTGATTCGAGGAGTGTCTTTATAGCTCCTACTATGTGAATCATTGCTAGAGAGGAGGACGCTTGACTTCATTCATCATTGCCCACAGATCTATAGGATTTTAGGGATGTATGATCTCCCTAGGTAACACAACTATCTCACATGTGGTTTTCAGTCTCATGGGTTTTTGCGCACTAATCTACACACGACGATGAACATTTTTTTGGAAAATTTGATAATTTTGTTTTATATTCTTCCACTACGCATGTGATGTCACTCATAGATTTTTCTATATTGGTATTAGAGCTAGGTTGTTCATGAGAAATATTGGTTTTGAACTATGTATGTTTTGATTTAGAAAGCCTTTTGACATTAAAATTGTTAACGCAAAAGGCGAGAAAGGGCCAACTGTTGCTACTATCATAAGTTGGCCAATGACTACTTGTAGCCTTGGCCGAGTGCTCCCAAGGGAGCTCTCAGCTTGGCCACCTACATGTAGGTGGCTGGTGGTTGATAGCCTGCGGCAACAAGCAGGCAACTATTGGAAAAATTAGGGGCGACATCACATGCACAACGGAAGAACAGAAAACAAAATCCTCAAATTTTTCAAAAATTATATTCGTTGTCATGCGAAGATTGGTGCTCAAAATTTGTAAAATAAAAACCTATGTATATGAAAGATTATGTTACCTAGGGAGATCGTATATCCTTGAATCCCTACAGATCTATAGGAGAGGGTGAAGAAGGTCAAGCGTTCTCCTCTCTAGTGGTGATCCACATAGCAGGTTGTGATGACGCTCCTCAAATCTTCAGGCCTACTATCTATAGAGGAGAAGGGGAGAGGAGAATAGGAGATGACAACCAAGAGAAGCTCTAGTCTATGAACATTTGGTTCCCTCCTAGTTATAGAGGCCCCCTATTAACTTAACCCTAATGGATCTTGCCCTATTGGATATTAGATCTCCATCCAACTACCAAAGCCTCTTAGATTAGTGAATCTCTATCAAATAATCTTTTATTGGCTCTTATTGGATTTCATCCATAGGATCCAATAATTCAGAGGCTTATTGGATATCCAATAAGATAGGGGCTCCGACGGATATCTCATATCCGAACCTCTACTCGTCGCATTGCCAACTATAAGTGTGTGACCCTCTAGGCCTAATATTGAGCTGGCCATGAGTCATACCTGCCAAAACTCCTTCTGGCTTAGTGAATTATTATCTTTCACTCGACTCATCGACTATAGACATACTAGGCCACTATGCTGTAGTCCCAAGATGATACAAGAGAATCTAATCTATTGGACCTATCTATCTTCAATTATCATGTACCTATAGTCCCTCATCCATCTAATATCCCAAAGACCGTATACCGGGCATGGTGTTGTCAGACCCATACGGTTTCTACTCGAGTCTCACTCTAATTGGATTCTCTTGGAGAACTCTTTTTCTCTCAATCTAAACAACTTTGACTAGGGATTTGTTTGAGCAAGAATATATATGATATTTCTCTTATGACACTGAGAGAAGATGATCCTTTATCAATACTCAATAGTGTTAGGATCAATATGACACTAAGGGGTGGGGGGGGATGAATTAGTACTACGCAAAATTACATTAATTTGGAAAATCTCGTTCGATAAAATCATTTCAACAAAGCCCGTATCGGAAAGTTGTAACATCCCTCATTAAAAAAAAATGCTTATATAGTACTTTAATAGTTCAGTTTATTATATCAATATTAAATTATATGGAGGACTTGTGGCATTAGCAAGGATGAGCCACTTGCACTTATTCTAAAGTTGGCACCTAAACCTCCATGCATGCTTGCCACCTCTCTATTTTAGCATGAGCCAAACCTAAGTAATTTAAGGCACAACTAAGGGAAACTTTGTAGCCAACGTAACTTGAGAAGAGGAGAAGGAATTGAAGGAGAAGAGAAGGAGAAAGAATTGAAGAAGAAGAAGTTTTATCTTAGCTTAAGGCTTTGCATCAATTCCCCCACATTTGGAAATCAAAACTTTTTAAGGCAAGTGTTCTAACCCCATCCAATAGAATCCTAATCTCTGTTTTCTTTTTAATTCTACAAAATTTTGAAAGATTTCAACTGAGAACCAAACATTTCTTTCGTTTTGATTCAAAGCCATGAATCTATAATTTTTCGATAATCTGACCTCCATGCATTGTTTCGGTCCTAACTTTTTGTAATAAACTCTGATTTAGGCAAAACCTATTCCGTTTGAAAGTAGACTCGAAGACCTTTATTTTGATACCTAGATTGAATGATTTGGAGTCGAAATGCCTAATATGACTTTTATTGCAATTAACCCTACAGATTCTACAAAATAGGGACTGTAATTTCGGACCTTCTATTACTAAATTGCTCATAACTCTCTAGTGAAAATTCTGAATTATGTAAAAACTTAATTATTTGCGAACTAGATTCACATATCTTTCTTTTGACACCAAGTTTGGAAATTTTGAAGTACGTTTGCCTTCTAAAACATCTGTTTAAATTGATGCTATCTATTCTGCAAAACAGAGATGATCAATTCTGACCTTCTGTTACTAAATTGCTCATAACTCTCTAGTGAAAATTCTGAATTATGAAAAAACTTGATTTTTTGGGAACTAGATTCGCATATCTTTCTTTTGACACCTATTTTTAGTGAATTGGAGTATGTTTGGTCACTCAAACAAATCAAGAAATGTACCATTCGAATTCTGCCAGAATTGAAAACTTTGTTGAATTTTGCCTATTCAAGTCTCATTCTATTGGAAGTTTGATTTCTATTAAATTCTTCTGCAGTCCTTTAAAAATTCTTGTATTATTCATCCTGAAATTGTTATATGTCTGAAATTTATTATATAATATTTTGTTTGCATTTCCTTGTTTGATAAAGGCACACGCATATTTTCGTTGTTTTCGCATGTGCTTCCGATATGTGCCAATGTCATTGTTCATGCTACCCTTTTGTACTCTGGTGTCTTGTGGGATATTGTGAACCTTTGCCAAAAATGGTAAAGGGAGTTATGCATAGAGCCCGCGATGCTTTGCCGGCCCCATTGACTTCACTCAGGCGTGGGTGGATGGAGCTCCCAGACGTGGGAGACTTATGCTTGTGGTCATCCTGAAATGAATGAATCACATTATGTTTGTGGTCCCACAGCGCCCTCTATGTTTTTGATATGATATCCAAAGCTTTGCTAAGGAGTTTATATTTATGCTTTGGATAAAAATGGAATGTATGCTACCTCAAAAATGACATACAAGCTTGTATTTACTATTCGGTTCACTTGTTATACTTTGGAGTGTTTCGTATGTCATTGTTATGCTCTCAAACACTCTTACGCCTTTGATATATACTGAAATGCTTCAGGTGCCATTTGATACATGCCTAAATGCTTATTTTGCCAATGAAATGCTCCAATTTCCTTTCTCGTATTGTTATGTCTAACGCTTGTTTTTGAATGAGGAAACCTTTTGTGATTTTTATACCAAATGAGATGATTTCAAATGAACACTTGTATTTCTGCTTTTGTTGTCTTGATACTAAGCCTGCTTGAATTTCTCCTGCCGCCATGGATATGTTAGTCGCTTGCTGAGCTCTTTATGCTCACCCCATTGTTATATAAATTTTTCAGGGTAGCTTGTCACACACTTAAAAGCTAGAATTAGGTTGAAGCACTGAAAGGCTAGAAGATTTTGGACTAATCTTTGTTGGTTGATAGGTTTTTGTTGTATAGTATACTTTACTTCTGATGTAATGTTAAGGATATATTGATACTTATGTGTTGTAAAAATTTAAAAGACTGCTCATGTTTATGGAATGATAAGCTTACGTTGTATAAGTATATGAACTCATGGTGAATAATATTTTGTGATGGTATATATTTCTACGAATATGGATTTGTGTTGTGGTTGATGTTTAGTTGAGTTGCCTTTGGATTTTATGAATCTCTAAGTGAAGTGGAGTATGATTTATGAAACGTACAAGTTTATGAATTGTGAATATTGATTGAATGGTTCTTAGTATCCTTAAATGTTAGATTGGATCCTGGATTGATTTGTGACGATGAATTATAATATTATTGATTTTAGACAGGGTCACACCTCCTGAATGGATTAAATTCTGGGGGCGTGACAGAGTTGGTATCAGAGCATTGTTTGAGGATTTGTAAGAATTTTGATATGCTAGATGTGTAATAAATTTTGAGGTTTAGTGATTTCTATTTAGAGACTGATCAAAAGTTATCTTTTGCTATTTTAGGAAGCAAGGATGACGAGGTCATCTGGTACTCCTGTTACATCTACATCTGATCAATTGAGTGGAATTATGAAAACTCTAGAGGCTATGACACAAGTAATGCAACAACAAGTTCGACAAGGAAGAAATGATGAAACGGAGAATTCAAACCAGACTGGGTTGGGAATTGAACAGTTTAAGAAGCTTAGTCGGAACAATGGATGATGCGGATAGAGAAAATATTTGAAGAGGATTTGATAATGCGGAACAATGGATGATGCGGATAGAGAAAATATTTGAAGAGGATTTGATAATGCGGAACAATGGATGATGCGGATAGAGAAAATATTTGAAGAGGATTTGATAATGCGGAACAATGGATGATGCGGATAGAGAAAATATTTGAAGAGGATTTGATAATGCGGAACAATGGATGATGCGGATAGAGAAAATATTTGAAGAGGATTTGATAATGCGGAACAATGGATGATGCGGATAGAGAAAATATTTGAAGAGGATTTGATAATGCGGAACAATGGATGATGCGGATAGAGAAAATATTTGAAGAGGATTTGATAATGCGGAACAATGGATGATGCGGATAGAGAAAATATTTGAAGAGGATTTGATAATGCGGAACAATGGATGATGCGGATAGAGAAAATATTTGAAGAGGATTTGATAATGCGGAACAATGGATGATGCGGATAGAGAAAATATTTGAAGAGGATTTGATAATGCGGAACAATGGATGATGCGGATAGAGAAAATATTTGAAGAGGATTTGATAATGCGGAACAATGGATGATGCGGATAGAGAAAATATTTGAAGAGGATTTGATAATGCGGAACAATGGATGATGCGGATAGAGAAAATATTTGAAGAGGATTTGATAATGCGGAACAATGGATGATGCGGATAGAGAAAATATTTGAAGAGGATTTGATAATGCGGAACAATGGATGATGCGGATAGAGAAAATATTTGAAGAGGATTTGATAATGCGGAACAATGGATGATGCGGATAGAGAAAATATTTGAAGAGGATTTGATAATGCGGAACAATGGATGATGCGGATAGAGAAAATATTTGAAGAGGATTTGATAATGCGGAACAATGGATGATGCGGATAGAGAAAATATTTGAAGAGGATTTGATAATGCGGAACAATGGATGATGCGGATAGAGAAAATATTTGAAGAGGATTTGATAATGCGGAACAATGGATGATGCGGATAGAGAAAATATTTGAAGAGGATTTGATAATGCGGAACAATGGATGATGCGGATAGAGAAAATATTTGAAGAGGATTTGATAATGCGGAACAATGGATGATGCGGATAGAGAAAATATTTGAAGAGGATTTGATAATGCGGAACAATGGATGATGCGGATAGAGAAAATATTTGAAGAGGATTTGATAATGCGGAACAATGGATGATGCGGATAGAGAAAATATTTGAAGAGGATTTGATAATGCGGAACAATGGATGATGCGGATAGAGAAAATATTTGAAGAGGATTTGATAATGCGGAACAATGGATGATGCGGATAGAGAAAATATTTGAAGAGGATTTGATAATGCGGAACAATGGATGATGCGGATAGAGAAAATATTTGAAGAGGATTTGATAATGCGGAACAATGGATGATGCGGATAGAGAAAATATTTGAAGAGGATTTGATAATGCGGAACAATGGATGATATATTTGAAGAGGATTTGATAATGCGGAACAATGGATGATGCGGATAGAGAAAATATTTGATATTTTAAATTGCCCAGATGATAAGAAGGTTTCTCTTGCTACCTTCATGCTAGAAGGAGAGGCTGAGCACTGGTGGCGAACCATGAAGAGGATTTCTGAAGCTCGGCAGGAGCCATCACTTGGAAGGTATTTACAGAAAAGTTCAATGATAAATACTTTCCAGATTATATCAGAGAACAGAAAGAATTGGAGTTCTTGAATCTCATCCAGGGAAATTTGACAGTAGCCAAATATGAGTCTAAATTCACTGAGCTCTCTAGATTTGCCACGCATATGATCGATGATGAATATAGGAAAGCAAGAAGATTTGAAAGAGGACTAAGGTCGGCAATAAGAAGTCGGATATCAGCTTTAAAACTCCAGGTATACACTGATGTAGTAGAAAGAGCTTTCATACTTGAAAAAGACTTGAAGGAGATCCAAGAAATCAGGGACAAGAACAACAAGGATAAGTTTGTTGGTAAAAGTAAGAGAGGAAATGAAGCAGAAAGAAGTAATAAGAGGGTAAAGGTACCTAGATTTGAGAAAGGAACTCTATCACAAAGAACTCTATTGTGTACAAAATGTGGACGTAATCATGAAACAAGTGAGTGTTTTCGGGTGATTGGAGCTTGTTTTGCTTGTGGAAAGTTAGATCATAAAGTCAGGGACTGCCCACTAAACAAGAAGAAAGAGCCATTAACCCCTAAGCCAACGACCCATGCTAGAGTATATGCTATCACAGAACAAGATTCCAGAGCCTCTAAATCAGTGGTTGAAGGTATTCTACATGTTTCTAATAGAAATGCAAAAGTTTTGTTTGATCCTGGTTCCAACTTATCTTTTGTTTCACAATATTTTGCTTATCACTTGGGCATTCAACCTAAACCACTGAATTATTTGCTACACGTAACTACTGCTGTTGGGGATTCTTTGACTACAAATCTGGTTTATCCATCTTGTTTGATTTATATCGGAGAACATGAACTCCTTGCCGATTTGATACTCCTAGAAATCCAAGGTTTTGATATTATACTGGGTATGGATTGGTTATCTTCCTATCATGCTAGTATTGATTGCTATACAAAAATAATTACTTTCTGCATACCAGATCAGCCTATCTTCTACTTTGAGGGTATTAGGCATGATTTGCCTCTTTACTTAATATCGGCATTTCAAACTCAACGCCTTATGCAGAAGGGATGTTCTTGTTATGTTATATGTGTAAAGGAACATTCAGAACAAGAAACTCACCAAAATGAAATTTCCGTGGCTAAAGAGTTCCCTGATGTATTCCCAGAGGATTTGCTTAGACTACCTCCAGACAAAGAAGGTGAATTTGTTATTGATTTAGTCCCTAGGATAGCCCCAATATCTAAGCCTCCCTACAGAATGACACCACTTGAGCTCAAGGAATTGAAGAAGCAAATACAAGAATTGTTAGATAAGGGTTTTATTCGACCCAGCGTCTCACCATGGGGTGCTCCAGTGCTATTAGTTAAGAAGAAGGTCGGGACATTGAGACTTTGTATAGATTATAGGCAATTGAATCAGGTGACCATCAAAAACAAGTATCCCCTACCCAGGATTGATGACTTGTTTGATTAATTGCAGGGTGCACAAGTATTCTCCAAGATTGATCTAAGATTAGGCTACTATCAGTTGAAGGTCAAGAAGGTGGATATTCCAAAAACAGCCTTTAGAACTCGATATGGTCACTACGAATTTTTAGTAATGCCTTTTGGCTTGACTAATGCTCTTGCAGCTTTTATGGAACTAATGAATAGAATATTTCAGCCACTCTTAGATAATTGTGTAATTGTATTCATTGATGACATATTAGTATATTCAAGGAGAAACTAAGAGCATGATAAACACTTGAGAGATGTATTATCTATACTAAGAGAAAAGAAGCTGTATGTAAAGTTCAGCAAATGTGAATTTTGGTTGAAGGAAATTGCTTTTTTAGGCCACGTGATTTCAGGAAAGGGCATATCTGTTGATCCAAAGAAGGTGGAAGCAGTAGTTAATTGGGAAGTGCCAACAAATGTAATAGAAATTAGAAGTTTCTTGGGCATGGCAGGTTATTACAGGAGATTTGTGGAGGGATTTTCTCAAATTGCTCATCCCCTCACCAAACTGACTCAAAAGAATGTGAAATTTGAATGGAGTAATGATTGTGAGCAAAGTTTCCAAGAATTAAAAAGAAGATTGACTAGTACCCCTATTCTCACTATTCCGAGTGGTAATGAAGGATTTATAGTTTATACTGATGCTTCAAGAAAGGGTCTTGGATGTGTTTTGATGCAAGAAGGGAAAGTAATTGCTTATGCTTCAAGACAGCTAAAGAATTATGAATTGAATTATCCGACTCATGATTTGGAATTGGCAGCAATCATCTTTGCTCTAAAGATTTGGAGACATTACTTGTATGGGCGGACATTTGATATCTTTACTGATCATAAGAGTTTAAAATACATTTTTACGCAGAAGGAGTTAAATATGAGGCAGCGAAGATGGATAGAACTTCTAAATGATTATGATTGTACCATCCGTTATCACCCAGGTAAAGCCAATGTTGTAGCTGATGCACTTAGTAGAAAATCTACAAGTTTTATGGCTAGTCTGGTTGTGAAACAATGGAAGCTATTAGAAAGAAATTATGATTCAAATGTAATGAGAAAAGGGCAAGACTCAATAATGTTGATGGCCTCTATCCAGGTGCAAACTGATCTCATTCAATAAATTAAAGAAGGACAACTACGAGATCCACATTTAATATACTTGAGGAATGAAGTTGATAAGGGACCGAAGTTGAATTTTCAAATTTCAGATGATGGCCTATTGAGATTTGGGGATATAATATGTGTTCCAAATAACCCAGATATCAAGAACCAAATTTTAAACGAAGGTCACAATTCAAAGTACACCATGCATCCTGGTAGCACGAAAATGTATAGAGATCTCCAAAGTCATTATTGGTGGAAAGGCATAAAGAAGGAGATTGCAATATATGTATCAAGGTGTTTGACATGTCAGCAAATCAAAGCAGAACACCAGAGACCTGGAGGTTTGTTACAACCCTTAGATATTCCTGAATGGAAATGAGAATGCATTACTATGGACTTTGTTTCAGGACTACCCAGAACCTCTAGAAAGCATGATGCTATTTGGGTCATTGTTGATAGGTTAACCAAATCTGCACATTTCTTACCAATCAATATGACTTATTCTCTTGATAGGCTTGCAGATTTGTATGTTGATGAAATAGTAAGACTTCATGGTGTCCCAAAGGAGATCATCTCAGACAGAGACTCCAAATTTCTTTCTAGATTGTGGAGGAGATTACAAGATTCTATGGGCACCAAAGTAAAGTTTAGCATTGCCTATCACCCTTAGACTGATGGTCAATCTGAAAGAACAATTCAAGTACTTGAGGATTTGCTTAGAGCCTATGTTATGGATTGGAGAGGTGAATGAGATAAAGATATTTCTCTTATTGAGTTTACTTATAATAATAGTTACCATTCGAGCATCCAGATGGCTCCTTATGAAGCATTGTATGGGCGAAAGTGCAAAACGCATATATGTTGGGAGGAAGTTGGTGATAGAAAATTGTTAGCACCGGATAAAGTACAAGAGACTACTAAAAAGATTCAGGTTATCATAAAAAGGCTAAAGGCTACTCAAAGTTGGCAAAAGAGCTATGTAGACAACAGAAGACGAGATATCGAGTTCCAAGTAGGGGATTTTGTATTCCTAAAGGTCTCCCCTTCCAAAGGCGTTATAATATTTGGAAAGAAAGGAAAGTTAAACCCAAGGTTCATTGGACCTCTTGAGATCCTCGAAAGAATTTGCTCTATCGCTTACAAGATTACCTTGCCACCATCGATGTGTCATATCCATAATATATTTCATGTGTCAATGCTCCGAAAGTATATACCTGATCCCTCTCATGTCATTGAGTATGAGCCGATTGCGATTGAGAAAGACTTGTTTTACAAGGAAGAGCCCATTCAGATTATTGATAAAAAGGAGAAGATCTTAAGAAATAGAATCATCACTCTGGTTAAAGTAATTTGGAAGCATCATCCTACAAATGAAGTGACTTGGGAGCTAGAGGAAGAAATGAAGAAGGCTTATCCTCATCTTTTCCCGAAAGAGGTATGACAAATTTAGAGGACTAAATTTTCTTTTAAGGAGGGGAGAGTGTAACATCCCTCATTAAAAAAAAAAATGCTTATATAGTACTTTAATAGTTTAGTTTATTATATCAATATTAAATTATATGGAGGACTTGTGTCACTAGGAAGGTTGAGCCACTTGCACTTATTCTAAAGTTGACACCTAAACCTCCATGCATGCTTGCCACCTCACTATTTTAGCATGAGCCAAACCTAAGTAATTTAAGGCACAACTAAGGGAAACTTTGCAGCCAACATAACTTGAGAAGAGGAGAAGGAATTGAAGGAGAAGAGAAGGAGAAAGAATTGAAGAAGAAGAAGTTTTATCTCAGCTTCAGGCTTTGCATCAATTCCCCCACATTTGGAAATCAAAACATTTTAAGGCAAGTATTCTAACCCCATCCAATAGAATCCTAATCTCTGTTTTCTTTTCAATCGAAGACCTCTATTTTGATACCTAGATTGAATGATTTGGAGTCGAAATGCCTAATATGACTTCCATTGCAATTAACCCTACAGATTCTACAAAATTTTGAAAGATTTCAGCTAAGAACCAAACATTTCTTTTCTTTTGATACAAAGCCATGAATCTGTAATTTTTCGGTAATCTGACCTCCATGCATTGTTTTGGTCCTAACTTTCTGTAATAAACTCTGATTTAGGCAAAGCCTATTCCGTTTGAAAGTAGACTCGAAGACCTCTATTTTGATACCTAGATTGAATGATTTGGAGTCGAAATGCCTAATATGACTTCCATTGCAATTAACCCTACAGATTCTACAAAATTTTGAAAGATTTCAGCTAAGAACCAAACATTTCTTTTCTTTTGATACAAAGCCATGAATCTGTAATTTTTCGGTAATCTGACCTCCATGCATTGTTTTGGTCCTAACTTTCTGTAATAAACTCTGATTTAGGCAAAGCCTATTCCGTTTGAAAGTAGACTCGAAGACCTCTATTTTGATACCTAGATTGAATGATTTGGAGTCGAAATGCCTAATATGACTTCCATTGCAATTAACCCTACAGATTCTACAAAATAGGGACTGTAATTTCGGACCTTCTGTTACTTAATTGCTCATAACTCTCTAGTGAAAATTCTAAATTATACAAAAACTTAATTCTTTGCAAACTAGATTCGCATATCTTTCTTTTGACACCTAGTTTGGAAATTTTGAAGTACATTTGCCTTCTGAAACATCTGTTTAAATTGATGCTATCTATTCTGCAAAATAGAGATGATCAATTCTGACCTTCTGGTACTAAATTGCTCATAACTCTCTAGTGAAAATTCTGAATTATGAAAAACTTGATTTTTGGGAACTAGATTCGCATATCTTTCTTTTGACACCTATTTTTAGTGAATTGGAGCATGCTTGGTCACTCAAACAAATCAAGAAATGTACCATTCGAATTCTACCAGAATTGAAAACTTTGTTGAATTTTGCCTATTCAAGTCTCATTCTATTGGAAATTTGATTTCTATTAAATTCTTCTGCAGTCCTTTGAAAATTCTTGTAATATTCATCCTAAAATTGTTGTATGCCTAAAATTTATTATGTAATGTTTTGTTTGCATATCCTTGTTTGATAAAGGCACACGCATATTTCCGTTGTTTCCGCATGTGCTTCCAATATGTGCCAATGTCATTGTTCATGCTACCCTTTTGTACTCTGGTGTCTTGTGGGATATTGTGAACCTTTGCCAGAAATGGTAAAGGGAGTTATGCATAGAGCCCATGATGCTCTGCCGGCCCCATTGACTTCACTCAGACGTGGGTGGATGGAACTCCCAGACGTGGGAGACTTATGCTTGGTGGTCATCCTGAAATGGATGAATCACATTATGTATGTGGTCCCACAGCGCCCTCTATGTTTTTGATATGATATCCAAAGCTTTGCTAATGAGTTTATATTTATGCTTTGGATAAAAATGGAATGCATGCTAACTCAAAAATGACATACAAGCTTGTATTTACTATTCAGTTCACTTGTTATACTTTGGAGTGTTTCGTATGTCATTGTTATGCTCTCAAACACTCGTACGCCTTTGATATACACTGAAATACTTCAGGTGCCATTTGATACATGCCTAAATGCTTATTTTGCCAATGAAATGCTCCAATTTCCTTTCTCGTATTGTTATGTCTAACGCTTGTTTTCGAATGAGGAAACCCTTTGTGATTTTTATACCAAATGAGATGATTTCAAATGAACACTTGTATTTCTGCTTTTGTTGTCTTGATACTAAGCCTGCTTGAATTTCTCCTGCCGCCATGGATATGTTAGTCGCTTGCTGAGCTCTTTATGCTCAACCCATTGTTATATAAATTTTTCAAGGTAGCTTGTCATGCACTGAAAAGCTAAAATTGGGTTGAAGCACTGAAAGGCTAGAAGATTTTGGACTAATCTTTGTTGGTTGATAGGTTTTTGTTGTATAATATACTTTACTTCTGATGTAATGTTAAGGATATATTGATACTTATGTGTTGTAAAAGTTTAAAGGACTGCTCATGTTTATGGAATGATAAGCTTACGTTGTATAAGTATATGAACTCATGGTAAATAATATTTTTGTGATGGTATATATTTCTACGAATATGGATTTGTGTTGTGGTTGATGTTTAGTTGAGTTGCCTTTGGATTTTATGAATCTTTAAGTGAAGTGGAGTATGATTTATGAAACGTACAGGTTTATGAATTGTGAATATTGATTTGAATGGTTCTTAGTATCCTTAAATGTTAGATTGGATCCTGGATTGATTTGTGATGATGAATTATAATATTATTGATTTTAGAAAGGGTCACACCTCCTGAATGGATTAAATTTGAGGGGCGTGACAAAAGTAATGAAAGTAATGACTTAGAGTAATTGTAAAGTGAAGTGAGCATCTAACTAACGAAAGTACATAGTAAGGATAGAACACATTGAATTTGTAGTGGTTTGGTCATTGTGACCTACATCCATTTTCGATTCCTCCTCCGTCGAGGTCACCATTGTCTACTAATAGTCTTCCTTCAATAGGTGAAGACCAACTACCTTCTTACAAATCTTTCACCTTTTTATAGGTTTAGGAGACAACTCTTACAAGCCTCACACCTCTTCTCGAATGATTACAAAGTTGAAGAAAGAGGAGGAGGACTCCTAACACTTTTAAAAAACTTTTACACCTCAACACTTCAAGATTTTTTTCACACTTTATTACTACTTTGTTACTCTTTCATGCAGAAAGGAGTGTGATATTTATAGGCCCTAAAAGCTACATAATTGGAGCCAAAAGTAGGCGGTACCATCGCTTGACACTCTGACATTAGGCGTACCACCGCCTAGTCTAGCGATACTATCGCCTAACAAAGCCTTAGAGACTATGCTCTGATGGTACCACCGCCTTGCAATATTAACTGCCAATGGTACCACTACTTGATAGTATTAACTATTAGTGGTACCACCACCTAGTCTGGGCAGTACCACCACCTAGACCACATTGGAGGCTAAGCCTCAAGTGGTTCCACCGCCCACCCTAGGCGATGCCACCACTTGGCATGGCTCCAAATGGCTGAGTGGGCCTTCTATCTAGCCCAACTCAGCCCTAAATCAGGCCTAATTGGCCTCTAACTGAGTTAGTGGGATTGAGATTACCTCCCAATCCTAACTCAATTTAAGTTCTAACTATGACAATTAAAGCATTAACTAAGCAATCTTTGTTCGGTATGTCAATTGTTCTTCTAGCGAAGTCTTGATGAACTTTTGAATGCTCATTACGCTTTTGGTGAACTCCCGACGAACTCTCGATGAGCTCCCGACGAACTCTCGACGAACTCCCGACAAACTCTCGACGAGCTTCTGACACATTCTCCGATCTTTGACTTTGGCCCAACATCTGCTTTATGCTTTATTTATTATCGTAGTTAATCCTACAACACTCTTCTCAATATATGGATTATATCAATAATTTATCAATTAATTTCATTATCAAAATTTGAGATTCAACAATCTCCCCCTTTTTTATGATGACAACAAATTGATAACGGAGTTAACCTTAACTCTCCCTATCTATATGCCATATTGAGATAAGCAAACTTGAATTCAAAAGGAATCATGACTTTTGAATTCAAGTGAAACAATTTCGATCACGAGGATTGAATGCAATATATCAAGTCAAAATTTCATATGTTTGTGCATTATTATAATTTCAAATTAAAACATATACAATTTCAAAACCTTACATTTCATCCTCACTTCATGCATGATACCAAAAATAAATCAACATCATTTCAGGCATATCATACATGATACTAACGTATTCATGATATATCATTTTGGGCATAACATACATGATGCTAAGATATTAAAATTTTTAAGCATTTATCATTTCATACATTAAATCAATATTTTGATCATGAAACCAAACATTCATCGTTTCTCCCCCTTTGTCATCAGCAAAAAGGAGAATCATTCAACAATGTAAGCGTTTTAAACTATTCAAGTAAGTTTTACACCAATTTATCTAAGCTAGCAAAAATGAGAAGTTAAGCAAAAACTTTGCATGATAACTACTTTTGCTTTTTGAAATAGGCAAGCTAGCATTTTTGCTTTAGGTATGCAAGAGCTTTTTGGTTCTTCTTGAGATGTGCAAGTTTCTTTCTTCCTTTTTTATAAAAATAAGAAAAAGAGTAAGGGAAGAATTCATTCTCCATAAGTAAAAATTAAAAACCAAATTCATGAAAGTTAAGTTTCATAAAATCAAGCTTCTACTATAGTAAAGAGAAAGGATTCATCATAAAGGATCAATATGTCTATACGATTAAGAATAAGTCAACACTAAGAGGGGGGATGAATTAGTACAATGGTAAAAACATCGATTTTGAAAATCTTTTGTTTCGATTAAACCCATTTTAGAAATACTTAACTTTGAAAGTGAAGTAAAGAGGAAGTTTGCTATGAAAATAATTTGCTCAAAATAACTGCAAACCAGATTTTATAGTGGTTCGATTGTCGTGACCTACATCCAATCCCGATTTCTCCTCCATCAAGGCCACTGACATCTACCATCGGTCTTCCTTCAATAGGAAAAGACCAACCACCTCTTTACAACTGTATTCTCCTTTTGACAGGCTCAGAAGAGAACCTTTACAAGTTTTACACCTCTCTTAGAATGAACTCTAAACTCTAAGAGGTGGAGGGGAACATTCAACACTTTTCAAACTCTTTTAACTCTTTTTCATCAAGGATTCTTTCTACCTTTCTACTTAATTCTTGCTATCCTAAGTAGAAAAGAGTGGGGTATTTATAAGCCCTAAATGGATTCAAATTTGAAGCCCAAAATTCAAATCCTCGAGATTTTAGGGTGCGGGCAGTATCATCGCCTGCAGCCTAACACTGGGAGATACCACCGCCTAGCCTGGCGGTACCACTGCCTGATAGCCTTGTAGACTAAGTTTTTCGAGTTTTCCAACTCATAGGCGGTTCTATCGCAAATTCTGGTGGTGCCACTATAACATCCCTCATTTTTTAATTTTCGTATAAATTTCTAGTTGTAGTATAAGAATCTATTTTAATTTGATAAAAGAGCCAAAGTATAAATCTAAAAACTTATTTATAAGATTTGGGGATCTATTTTTTTTTAAAAAAGACCTATAAGTAAACCCTAAGGACCTAATCGTAAATATAATAATGCAAGGACTAAACAGCAAAATGTATAAAATTACAAATCTCACCGTTTAAGCCTCTCTGCCTTCATTCTTAAGAAACTAGAGAAGGCAGCTGCGTGGAAGAATAGGGAAAGAAAGAAAGAAGAAGAGAAAAAAAAAAGAGGAGAAGAAGAAGAAAAAAATTTGGGGCTTTGAGGTTTCTTGCTCAAATCTTTTCATTTAGGGTCATAATTCTCAAAGACAAATGTTCTAACCCCATCCTATAGAATTATTAGTCTTTATTCTTATATTTATGCTGAATTATTTGAAAGATTTCAACCTAGAACCTGCTGTTTCTCTTGTTAGATATAAAATCATGAATCTAGAAATTTTTGATAAACTGACTTCTATGTACCGTTTTGGATCTATTTTTTAACAGCAAACTCTGATTTAGGTAAACCCTATTTCATTTGAAAAGATGCTCAAATATCTTTATTTTGACACCTATATGGAATGATTTGAAGTTTAATTTCCTATGCAAAATTCTATTTCAATTTACCCTGTAGATTCTGGAAAACCAGAATTAAAATTTCTGACCTTTAGTTACTGATTTGTTTATAACTTTCCATTGAGAAATCAGATTTATGTCAAGCCTGATTCATTAGAAACTAGACTTCAAAATCTTTCTATATACATCTGATTTGAAGGATTTGAAATAATATTCAAACAGATACAACTATTTTCACTGACCCTATGAATTCAGGAAAATAGAGTTGATGTTTCTAACCATTCATCACGCAATAAATTGTAATTCCCTGTAGATAACTTCAATTGATGCAAAACATAGCTTACCCAAAACTGGATTAATACCTATTTCGAATGACACTGATTTTGGGCAAATTGGAGCATAAATGGTTATCTAAACAATTCATGCAATATACCTCTCAAGCTTTGTCAAAATCGAGCTTTGGTTGATTCTACTCTTTCTTGTTTCACCTATTGGGAAATTGATTTCAGCTCAAATCCTTGCTTTAGTTGGGCCTCATATTATTGTTTTAAATATATATATGTATACTCTTATCCTGCAATTATTTGTATACTTGATCTAATCATTGAAAATTCATATTTGTATCGTAATTGTTTTGTACACGCACTTGCATTACGTTGTTCCGCATGTGCTTTTGTTATATGCCTATTCTTGTTGCGCCACTTTAGACATTGAATTTATCTAATCATCTTTTTGAATTGAGCTATATGTGATTGCTTTGAATCCTTGGGTGCTCCTGCTTTCATTTCTTTTCAAATCTGAATACATTTGTGAAAGATTATTGCTTGCATCGTATTGACTCGTAAAGGCACATGTACGTTTTGTTATTTTGCATACGCTTTCAATATGTGCTAATTATTGTTCTTACTATCCTTTTATACTCTGGTGCTTGTGGGATATTGTGAACCTTTGCCAGAAATGGTAAAGGGAGTTATGCATAGAGCCCGCGATGCTCTGTCGGCCCCCTATGACTTCACTCAGACGTGGGTGGATGGAGCTCCCAGATGTGGGAGACTTATGTTTGATGGTCATCTAGAAATGGATGTACCATATTATGTTATGGTCCTACTTCACCTTCTATTTGTTTGATATAAAATCCAAAGTTTTGGCTATATATTTATTGCACGCTTTGGATAAGAACGAAATGTGTGCACTTTTGGGCTCATGTTCATATTTGCTCTTCGTTACGTTATGAAATGTGTTATATGTCTTTGATATGTCTTGAAATATTTCATAAGCCATAAGTATGCTCCTTATGCCATTGATATGTTCCAAATTCCTTTCCTCGATTGTCATGAACAGAGCATAGTTTGAACGAAAATGACATTATAATTTTCGTATTCAAACTAAACAGGCTTCTATTTCATTTGTATCTCTGTCTTAAATTTTGATACCTTATCTGTTTGAAAACTATCCTCCTTGTCATAGATACGTTAGTCACTTGCTAAGCTTTATATGCTCACTTCGTTTTTATATAAATTTTTCAGGATAGCTCATCGCTCGTTAAAATGTTTATATTGGGCTCGGACAATGGAAGGCTGGAAGATTTTGGGCAACTCTTTCGTACTTGCTAGTTTAATGTTGTATAAGTTTTCCTTTTGTGTAATGAATTACCAAGGACTAATCTTGAATGATGTATCTTGTAAAAGTTTGAAAGAAAAAAATATGGACCTCTCATGTTTTGGATTTTGGGAATGTTAAGTTAAATTTGTATAATGATATAAATATGTGGTACATGTTGGTTTTAAGATTATATTGATTTTCCTCACTCATGGATTTATGATGTGGTTGTGGTTTAATTGAGTTGGTTTTGGATTTTATGAATCATCAAGTGATATGATGTATGTTTATGGACTGCACAGGGTTTATGAAATTGTGGATTTTAGAAGTGAAATTTTGACTTGAATGTTTTCTTAGTGACCTCAAATGTATGATTGGATCCTGGTTTGTGATAAAAAGTTTTTAAATAATATATTTTATTTTGAGGGGCGTGACAAAGGTGGTATCAGAGCATGATTTGAGAATCACTAAGGATTTTTTTTTTCGATATACTAGATGAAAAAAAAATGGAGGTTATTGACTTTCATTCAGAGATTGATCAAAAAAATTTTCTTTTGATATTTTAGGAAGCATGACGAGATCATTTGGTTCTCCTGTTGCATCTACTGCTAATCAATTGAGTGGTATCAAGCGGATTCTAGAGACTATGGCACAAGTGATGCAACAACAACAACAACATGTCCAGCAAGAAAGAAATGATGGAACAGGGACATCAAACCAGATGGGGTTGAGAATTGAATAGTTTAAGAAGCTTAGTCCTCCCAATTTTAGTGGTAAGTTTGATCCAATGGCGACAGAACGATGGATGATGCAGATAGAGAAAATATTTGATATCTTAAATTACCCTGATGAACAGAAAGTTTCGCTTGCTACCTTTATGCTAGAAGGAGAGGCTGAACACTAGTGGAGAATGATTAAGAGGATTTTTGAAGTCAAACATGAGCCAATAACATGGAAGGTATTCAAGGAAAAGTTTAACGATAAATATTTTTCAGATTGTATAAGAGATCAAAAAGAATTGGAATTCTTGAATCTTATTCAAGGAAATATGTCGGTTACAAGGTATGAATCTAAATTCACTGAGCTCTCTAGGTTTGCTACACATATGACTGATGATGAATCTCGAAAAGCAAAAAGGTTTGAAAGGGGATTACGGCCAGCAATAAGAAGTTGAATGTCTGCTTTAAAACTACAAACATATGCGGATACGGTAGAAAGACCTTTAAAAATTGAGATAGACATGGAGGAAATTTAAGAAATCATGGGCAAGAACAAAAAGGACAGATTTACTAGTAAAAGCAAGAGGGAAAATGAATATGAAGCTAGTAACAAGAGGATCAAGACATCTAGATTTGAGAAAGGGAACCATTGTGGAGGACTCAGTCATGTGCAAAATGTGGATTGAATCATGAAATAAGTTAGTGTTTTCGGACGACTGGGGCCTGTTTTGCTTGTGGAAAGTTAGATCATCAAGTAAGAGATTGCCCACTGAACAGGAAGAAAGAGCCACTGCCTCCTAAATCAACAGCCCATGCTAGAGTATATGCTATCACTGAACAAGATTCTAAAGCTTCTAAATGAGTGGTTGAAGGTATTCTTTATGTTTCTAAAAGAAATGCAAAAGTTTTGTTTGATCCTGGCTCCAACTTATCTTTTATTTCACAATACTTTGCTTGTCACTTGGATGTTCTACCTAGACCCTTAGATTATATGATATATGTAACAACTATTGTTGGGGATTCTTTAGCAACAAACTTGGTTTACCCATCTTGTTTGATTTCTATTGGAGAACATGAACTCCTTGCTGATTTGATCCTCCTAGAGATCTAGGGTTTTGATATTATACTTGGCATGGATTGGTTATCTTCTCATCATGCTACTATTGATTGCTACACAAAAATACTTACCTTCTGCATACCCGATCAGCGTATATTTTACTTTGAGGGCATTAGGCGTGATTTGCCTCCTTGCTTGATATCAGCACTTCAAGCTTATCGTCTTATGCAGAAGGGTTATTTTTGTTATATGGTGTGTGTAAAGGAGCATCCAAATCAGGAAACTCAACTAGATGAAATTTCATTGGTCAAAGAGTTCCCTGATGTATTCCTAGATGACTTGCCTGGTTTACCTCTAGATAGAGAGGGTGAATTTGCTATTGATCTGGTCCCCAGTACAACCCCAATATCTAAGCCTCCTTATAGAATGACACCACTCGAGCTAGAGGAATTAAAGAAGCAACTACAAGAATTATTAGATAAGGGTTTCATATGACCCAGCGTTTCACCGTGGGGTGCTCCGGTACTATTAGTGAAGAAGAAGGATGGAATATTGAGGCTTTGTATTAATTATAGATAGTTGAATCAGGTGATCATAAAAAACAAGTATCCCATACCCAAAATTGATGATTTGTTTGATCAACTACAGGGTGCACAAGTATTCTCTAAGATTGACCTGAGGTCAGGTTACTATCAGTTGAAGATCAAGGAGGAGGATATTCCAAAGACAGCTTTTAGAACCCGATATGGTCATTATGAATTCTTGGTGATGCCTTTTGGTTTGACTAATGCCCCTGCAGCTTTTATGGAACTAATGAATAGGATATTTCAACCACTCTTGGATGACTATGTAATTGTATTCATTGATGACATATTGGTGTATTCAAGGAGTAATCAGGAGCATGAGGAGCACTTGAGAAATGTATTGTCCATACTAAGAGAAAAGAAGTTGTATGCAAAATTCAGCAAATGTGAATTTTGGTTGAATGAAGTTGCTTTCTTAGGCCATGTGATTTCAGGGAAGGGCAAATCTGTTGATCCAAAGAAAGTAGAAGCTGTAGTTAAATGGGAAGTACCAACAAATGTAACAGAAGTTAGAAGCTTCTTGGGCATGGCATGTTATTACAAGAGATTTATGGGGGGATTTTCTTGAATCGCTCAACCTCTCACCAAACTCACTAAAAAGAATGTGAAATTTGTATGGGATGAAGATTATGAGCAAAGTTTTCAAGAGTTAAAAAAGAAGATTGACTAGTGCCCCTATTCTCACTATTCCAAGTGATAGTGAGGGATTTGTAGTTTATACTGATGCTTCAAGAAAGGGCTTGGGATGTGTTATGATGCAGGAAGGGAGAGTGATTGCTTATGCTTCTAGACAACTAAAAGGTTATGAACTGAATTATCCAACTCATGATTTGGAATTGGCAACAATTGTTTTTGCCCTAAAGATTTAGAGACATTATTTGTATGGGTGGCAATTTGAAATCTTTCCTGACCACAAGAGTTTGAAATATATTTTCACTCAGAAAGAGTTAAACATGAGGTAGCGAAGATGGATAGAACTTCTAAAGGATTATGATTGTGTCATCCGTTATCACCCGGGCAAAGCCAATGTTGTGGCTGATGCACTCAGTAGAAAATCTACAAATTTTATGGCTAGTTTGGTCGTGAAGCAATGGAAGTTATTAGAAGAAAATTTTGATTTGAATGCTATGAGGAAAGAACAAGACTCAATGATATTGATGGCCTCCATTCAAGTGCAATCTGATTTTTCTCAACAAATTAAGGAAGGACAATTATGAGATCCAATTTAATCTACTTGAGGAATGAAGTAGAAAAGGAATTGAAGCCAAAATTTCAAGTTTCAAAAGATGGCCTATTGAGATTTGAGGATAAAATATGTGTACCCAATGAACTAGACATCAAGGACCAAATCCTAAAGGAAAGTCATACTTCAAAGTACACCATGCATCCTGGGAGCACTAAGATGTATAGAGATCTCCGAAGTCATTATTGGTGGGAAGGCATGAAGAAGGAAATTGCAATGTATGTTTCAAAATGTTTGACTTGTCAGCAAATCAAAGGAGAACACCAAAGACCTGGAGGGTTGTTGCAACCTTTAGATATTCCTGAATGGAAATGGGAATGTGTTACCATGGATTTTGTTTCAGGACTACCCAGAACCTTTAGAAAGCATGATACTATTTGGGTTATCATTGATAGGCTAACAAAATCTGCACATTTCCTACCGATTAATATGACTTATTCGCTTGACAGACTTGCAGATTTATATGTCAGTGAAATAGTAAGACTTCATGGTATTCCAAAAGAGATCATTTCTGATAGAGACTCCAGATTTCTCTCTAGATTATGAGAAGATTACAGGAATCTATGGGCACTAAAGTCAAGTTTAGCATTGCATATCATCCTCAGACTGATGGTCAGTCAGAAAGAACAATTCAAACACTTGAGGATTTGCTTAGAGCCTATGTTATGGATTGAAAAGGTGAATGAGATAAAGATATTTCACTTATTGAGTTCACTTATAATAATAGTTATCATTCAAGTATTCAGATGGCTCCTTATGAAGCTTTATATGGGCGAAAATGCATAACCCCTATATGTTGGGAGGAAGTTGGTGACAGAAAGTTGTTAGCACCAGACAAGGTACAAGAAACTACCGAGAAAATTCAAGTTATAAAGAGAAGGTTGAAAACTGCTCAAAGTCGTCAAAAAAGTTATGCTGACAATAGAAGACGAGATATAGAGTTTGAAATCGGAGATTTTGTGTTCTTAAAGGTCTCCCCTTCCAAAGGCATTATAAGATTTGGGAAGAAAGAAAAGTTAAGCCCAATATTTATTGGACCTTTTAATGTCCTTGAGAGGGTTGGTTCTATCGCTTACAGGATTGCCTTACCACCATCGTTGTGCCATATCCATAATATATTTCATGTTTCGATGATTAGAAAGTATATACCTAATCCTTCTCATGTCATTAAGTATGAGCTGATGGAGATCGATAAAGATTTATCGATCATTTTTAGGGGGGGGAGAGTGTAACATCCCTCATTTTTAAATTTTCGTATAAATTTCTAATTGTAGTGTAAGAATCTATTTTAATTTGATAAAAGAGCCAAAGTATATATCTGAGAACTTATTTATAAGATTTGGAGATCTGTTTAAAAAAAAAAAGGACCTATATGTAAACCCTAAGGACCTAATCGTAAATATAATAATGCAAGGACTAAATTGTAAAATGCATAAAATTACAAATCTCATCGTTTAAGCCTCTCTGCCTTCATTCTCAAGAAACCAGAGAAGGCAGCTGCGTGGAAGAATAGGGAAAGAAAGAAAGAAGAAGAAAAAAAAAGAGGAGAAGAAGAAGAAAAAAAATTTGGGACTTTGAGGTTTCTTGCTCAAATCTTTTCATTTAGGGTCATAATTCTCAAAGGCAAGTGTTCTAACCCCATCCTACAGAATTATTAGTCTTTATTCTCATATTTATGCTGAATTATTTGAAAGATTTCAACCTAGAACCTGCTATTTCTCTTGTTATATACAAAATCATGAATCTGGAAATTTTCGGTAAACTGACTTCTATGTACTATTTCGGATCTATCTTTTAGCAGCAAACTCTAATTTAGGTAACCCTATTTCATTTGAAAAGAGGCTCAAATATCTTTATTTTGACACCTATATGGAATGATTTGGAGTTTAATTTCCTATGCAAAATTCTGTTTAAAAAAAAAAAAAAAACAATTTACCCTATAGATTCTGAAAAACTGGAATTAAAATTTCTGACCTTTAGTTACTGATTTGTTTATAACTTTCCATTGAGAAATCAGATTCATGTCAAGCCTGATTCATTAGAAACGAGACTTCAAATTCTTTCTATATATGTCTGATTTGAAGGATTTGGGAAGAAAGAAAAGTTAAGCCCAATATTTATTGGACCTTTTAATGTCCTTGAGAGGGTTGGTTCTATCGCTTACAGGATTGCCTTACCACCATCGTTGTGCCATATCCATAATATATTTCATGTTTCGATGATTAGAAAGTATATACCTAATCCTTCTCATGTCATTAAGTATGAGCTGATGGAGATCGATAAAGATTTATCGATCATTTTTAGGGGGGGGAGAGTGTAACATCCCTCATTTTTAAATTTTCGTATAAATTTCTAATTGTAGTGTAAGAATCTATTTTAATTTGATAAAAGAGCCAAAGTATATATCTGAGAACTTATTTATAAGATTTGGGAAGAAAGAAAAGTTAAGCCCAATATTTATTGGACCTTTTAATGTCCTTGAGAGGGTTGGTTCTATCGCTTACAGGATTGCCTTACCACCATCGTTGTGCCATATCCATAATATATTTCATGTTTCGATGATTAGAAAGTATATACCTAATCCTTCTCATGTCATTAAGTATGAGCTGATGGAGATCGATAAAGATTTATCGATCATTTTTAGGGGGGGGAGAGTGTAACATCCCTCATTTTTAAATTTTCGTATAAATTTCTAATTGTAGTGTAAGAATCTATTTTAATTTGATAAAAGAGCCAAAGTATATATCTGAGAACTTATTTATAAGATTTGGAGATCTGTTTAAAAAAAAAAAAAGAGGAGAAGAAGAAGAAAAAAAATTTGGGACTTTGAGGTTTCTTGCTCAAATCTTTTCATTTAGGGTCATAATTCTCAAAGGCAAGTGTTCTAACCCCATCCTACAGAATTATTAGTCTTTATTCTCATATTTATGCTGAATTATTTGAAAGATTTCAACCTAGAACCTGCTATTTCTCTTGTTATATACAAAATCATGAATCTGGAAATTTTCGGTAAACTGACTTCTATGTACTATTTCGGATCTATCTTTTAGCAGCAAACTCTAATTTAGGTAACCCTATTTCATTTGAAAAGAGGCTCAAATATCTTTATTTTGACACCTATATGGAATGATTTGGAGTTTAATTTCCTATGCAAAATTCTGTTTCAATTTACCCTATAGATTCTGAAAAACTGGAATTAAAATTTCTGACCTTTAGTTACTGATTTGTTTATAACTTTCCATTGAGAAATCAGATTCATGTCAAGCCTGATTCATTAGAAACGAGACTTCAAATTCTTTCTATATATGTCTGATTTGAAGGATTTGGAATAATACTCAAATAGATATAGCTATTTTCACAGACCCTATGAATTCAAGAAAACATAGTTGATGTTTCTGACCATTCATCACGCAATAAATTGTAACTCCCTATAGGTAACTTCAATTGATGCAAAACTTTGCTTACCCAAAACTGGATTAATACTTATTTCGAATGACACTGATTTTGGGCAAATTGGAGCATAAATGGTTATCTAAACAATTCATGCAATATACCTCTCAAGCTTTGTCAAAATCGAGCTTTGGTTGATTCTACTCTTTCTTATTTCACCTATTGGGAAATTGATTTCAGCTCAAATCCTTGCTTTAGTTGGGCTTCATATTATTGTTTTGAATTTATATATATACTCTTATCCTGCAATTATTTGTATACTTGATCTAATCGTTGAAAATTCATATTTGTATTGTAATTGTTTTGTACAGGCACTTGCATTACGTTGTTCCGCATGTGCTTTTGTTATATGCCTATTCCTGTTATGCCACTTTGGATATTGAATTTATCTAACCTTCTTTTTGAATTGAGCTATATGTGATTGCTTTGAATCCTTGGGTGCTCATGCTTTCATTTCTTTTCAAATCTGAATACATTTGTGTAAGATTATTGCTTGTATCGTATTGACTCGTAAAGGCACATGTACGTTTTGTTGTTTCGCGTGTGCTTCCAATATGTGCTAATTATTGTTCTTACTATCCTTTTGTACTCTGGTGCTTGTGGGATATTGTGAACCTTTGCCAGAAATGGTAAAGGAAGTTATGCATAGAGCCCGCGATACTCCGCCGGCCCCCTATGACTTCACTCAGACGTGGGTGGATGGAGCTCCTAGACGTGGGAGACTTATGTTTGGTGGTCATCCAGAAATAGATGTACCATATTACGTTCTGGTCCCACTTCACCTTCTATTTGTTTGATATGAAATCTAAAATTTTGGCTATATGTTTCTTGAACTCTTTGGATAAGAACGAAATGTGTGCACTTTTAGGCTCATGTTCATATTTGCTCTTCGTTACGTTATGAAATGTGTTATATGTCTTTGATATATCTTAAAATATTTCATAAGCCATAAGTATGCTCCTTATGCCATTGATATGTTCCAAATTCCTTTCCTCGATTGTCATGAACAGAACATAGTTCGAACGAAAACGACATTATAATTTCCACATCAAACCCCCCCCCCCCCCCCCCCCCCCCCCCCCCCCCCCCCCCCCCCCCCCCCCCCCCCCCCCCCCCCCCCCCCCCCCCCCCCCCCCCCCCCCCCCCCCCCCCCCCCCCCCCCCCCCCCCCCCCCCCCCCCCCCCCCCCCCCCCCCCCCCCCCCCCCCCCCCCCCCCCCCCCCCCCCCCCCCCCCCCCCCCCCCCCCCCCCCCCCCCCCCCCCCCCCCCCCCCCCCCCCCCCCCCCCCCCCCCCCCCCCCCCCCCCCCCCCCCCCCCCCCCCCCCCCCCCCCCCCCCCCCCCCCCCCCCCCCCCCCCCCCCCCCCCCCCCCCCCCCCCCCCCCCCCCCCCCCCCCCCCCCCCCCCCCCCCCCCCCCCCCCCCCCCCCCCCCCCCCCCCCCCCCCCCCCCCCCCCCCCCCCCCCCCCCCCCCCCCCCCCCCCCCCCCCCCCCCCCCCCCCCCCCCCCCCCCCCCCCCCCCCCCCCCCCCCCCCCCCCCCCCCCCCCCCCCCCCCCCCCCCCCCCCCCCCCCCCCCCCCCCCCCCCCCCCCCCCCCCCCCCCCCCCCCCCCCCCCCCCCCCCCCCCCCCCCCCCCCCCCCCCCCCCCCCCCCCCCCCCCCCCCCCCCCCCCCCCCCCCCCCCCCCCCCCCCCCCCCCCCCCCCCCCCCCCCCCCCCCCCCCCCCCCCCCCCCCCCCCCCCCCCCCCCCCCCCCCCCCCCCCCCCCCCCCCCCCCCCCCCCCCCCCCCCCCCCCCCCCCCCCCCCCCCCCCCCCCCCCCCCCCCCCCCCCCCCCCCCCCCCCCCCCCCCCCCCCCCCCCCCCCCCCCCCCCCCCCCCCCCCCCCCCCCCCCCCCCCCCCCCCCCCCCCCCCCCCCCCCCCCCCCCCCCCCCCCCCCCCCCCCCCCCCCCCCCCCCCCCCCCCCCCCCCCCCCCCCCCCCCCCCCCCCCCCCCCCCCCCCCCCCCCCCCCCCCCCCCCCCCCCCCCCCCCCCCCCCCCCCCCCCCCCCCCCCCCCCCCCCCCCCCCCCCCCCCCCCCCCCCCCCCCCCCCCCCCCCCCCCCCCCCCCCCCCCCCCCCCCCCCCCCCCCCCCCCCCCCCCCCCCCCCCCCCCCCCCCCCCCCCCCCCCCCCCCCCCCCCCCCCCCCCCCCCCCCCCCCCCCCCCCCCCCCCCCCCCCCCCCCCCCCCCCCCCCCCCCCCCCCCCCCCCCCCCCCCCCCCCCCCCCCCCCCCCCCCCCCCCCCCCCCCCCCCCCCCCCCCCCCCCCCCCCCCCCCCCCCCCCCCCCCCCCCCCCCCCCCCCCCCCCCCCCCCCCCCCCCCCCCCCCCCCCCCCCCCCCCCCCCCCCCCCCCCCCCCCCCCCCCCCCCCCCCCCCCCCCCCCCCCCCCCCCCCCCCCCCCCCCCCCCCCCCCCCCCCCCCCCCCCCCCCCCCCCCCCCCCCCCCCCCCCCCCCCCCCCCCCCCCCCCCCCCCCCCCCCCCCCCCCCCCCCCCCCCCCCCCCCCCCCCCCCCCCCCCCCCCCCCCCCCCCCCCCCCCCCCCCCCCCCCCCCCCCCCCCCCCCCCCCCCCCCCCCCCCCCCCCCCCCCCCCCCCCCCCCCCCCCCCCCCCCCCCCCCCCCCCCCCCCCCCCCCCCCCCCCCCCCCCCCCCCCCCCCCCCCCCCCCCCCCCCCCCCCCCCCCCCCCCCCCCCCCCCCCCCCCCCCCCCCCCCCCCCCCCCCCCCCCCCCCCCCCCCCCCCCCCCCCCCCCCCCCCCCCCCCCCCCCCCCCCCCCCCCCCCCCCCCCCCCCCCCCCCCCCCCCCCCCCCCCCCCCCCCCCCCCCCCCCCCCCCCCCCCCCCCCCCCCCCCCCCCCCCCCCCCCCCCCCCCCCCCCCCCCCCCCCCCCCCCCCCCCCCCCCCCCCCCCCCCCCCCCCCCCCCCCCCCCCCCCCCCCCCCCCCCCCCCCCCCCCCCCCCCCCCCCCCCCCCCCCCCCCCCCCCCCCCCCCCCCCCCCCCCCCCCCCCCCCCTTTCATTTGTATTTCTGTCTTAAATTTTGATACCTTATCTGTTTGAAAACTATCCTCCTTGTCATAGATATGTTAGTCACTTACTAAGCTTTATATGCTCACTCTATTGCTATATAAATTTTTCAGGATACCTCATCGCTCGCTAAAATGTTTATATTGGGCTGGGACAATAGAAGGCTAGAAGATTTTGGGCAACTCTTTCGTACTTGCTAGTTTAATGTTGTATAAGTTTTCCTTTTGTGTAATAAATTACCAAGGACTAATCTTGAATGATGTATCTTGTAAAAGTTTGAAAGAAAAAAATATGGACCTCTCATGTTTTGGATTTTGGGAATGTTAAGTTAAATTTGTATAATGATATAAATATGTGGTACATGTTGGTTTTAAGATTGTATAGATTTTCTCCACTCGTGGATTTATGATATGATTGTGGTTTAATTGAGTTGGTTTTGGATTTTATGAATCATCAAGTGATATGATGTATGTTTATGGACTGCACAGGGTTTATGAAATTGTGGATTTTAGAAGTGAAATTTTGACTTGAATGTTTTCTTAGTGACCTCAAATGTATGATTGGATCCTGGTTTGTAATAAAAAGTTTTTAAATAATATATTTTATTTTGAGGGGCGTGATAGCCATTGCTTGGCCCAATATTTCGGTTAATGAATGAGCCTCCCAATGAGCCTAAATCACTCCTAATTTAGGCCCAATTGGCCCCTAATTGAGTTGGCATTATTTAACCCCAATACTGACTCAATTAGATCTATAACCTACTTTGATCTAAATAATTATTACAAAGCTCATCAAATGTTGTTCGGTCATGTCATTGGTTCGACGCTTTATCCAATTCTTCGATGCATTATCCTCTCTTGTGGCCAATTGCCCAATCTATCACGACCTTAGCTAGAATTTCCTAAGGCGTAAGGCAGCCTTGCGGTAAAGATACGAACTTAGCTTATGTTGCCTAAGTCGCGCAGCACCCGTGCGGCAAAGACAGGAACTTAGCTTGCGTTGCCTAAGTCGCGCTTCACCCTTGTGATTTGCATACACAAAGATTAGCCCACTTGTAACCTCTTATAAGTTCCGAAGGACCTATAAAAGAGAAAGTTGATTAGTTCGAAGAACGAGCGACAGACAAGTCCCGACGTCTCACGAAAAAGGGAAGCTTTACAAGCAATTCGGTGAGCACCTTACGTGCACAAGAGAAAAGAGGGAGAGGGGGAAAACAAGGACTTTAGAAGGTTGAACGAATAGCTGCAAGTCCACAAACAACTGCTCACCGAGTGTCGAGCGCGACAACAAGTTCCCGTCAAGGTAATGTGTGAACTTAGGAAAGAGTGTTCAACGCCCGGTACTATACCGAAGCCCCATCCCCCATGGTGCCACTCGAGTGGTTCCAAGGGACTGAGATGGTTAACGTTTTGGCTGCAGTAGCAGGCTACATAAATCAACCCGTGGCATATGAAAATGGAGCCGTTTTGGGGTTGTTTTGCTCGGTTCGGTGAGCGTTCGCACTGTAGTATTACATTTGTTCGAACTTACATTTTTACAAGCAAAAGAACTTAAAACCAAGACAAAACATGCTGCCAAGTAGTTGTATATGTAGGTGAGAGCGATGAACGGTTCGTTGAACGGAGTTGTTGCGAATGCGCAACGACTGTTCATGACAAATCGGCTAGTTGACCTCTACAACTCTAATTTCCTTGATGTAATTTCTGCTCTTCTTGGCTCGATGCCCAAATTCTTGGCCCGAAGTCTTCTGCTGACATGTCAACCGATCCTCCGGCTCGATGTCCAATCTTCTGACATGTGCCATTCCAGCCCAACATGATTCTTCCTACTTCAATTGTCTCTCCCTGATCGAAGCTTCCTGCATCACTCAAAATGCAAATCAGATAAACACTATCAATTGGTTTCATTATCAAAATCCAAGATTCAACAATTTTCCCCTTTTTGATGATGACAACCAATTGATGATGGAGTTAACCTTAACTCCCCCTATCATTATGCAATATTGATAGAATTCTTAAATTTAAAAATCCAAGCAAAAAGTCATACATAACATCTCACACTTCTCCCATTTTGTCATCAACAAAAAGGAAAAATGCATCATCCAAGCAACAAGTTTTAGAGATATGCAAGTTTTACAATATACAAGCTAACAACAATTTTTTATCACTTTACAACATGCAAGCTAGCAAATTTTATATCATTTTAGACCATGCATAATCACCAAATCATTATTAATTTTAAATATGTGCAAGTTTACAAATTTTGCAAGTTTGTATTTGTGTGTCTTGAGATAGGCAAGATAACACTTTTGCTACTCTTGAGATTGCAAGCTAAACATTCTTGGTAATGTTCAAGATAGTAAGTTCTTCTCCTTACAATTTGTAAACTAGCAAATTTCGCAAGTGTTATATCATGCAAACTAGTAAGTTTTTCACATATGAAAGTTGGTAAAATTTTACATCATTTGAGATGTGCAAGATAGACTATTTATGTATCTTCTTGAAATATGTAACTTAGCAAATATTGTTTCTCTTGAGATTTACAAGATAGCACTTCTTACTTCTCTTTTGAGATGAGCAAGCTAGCAAGTTTGCTTCTTTTGCAATGTTCAAGTTTCTAAATTTTGTGTCTTGAGCTAATAATTTTTCTCCCCCTTTGTCATTGTCAAAAAGAAGGGAAGAATACAATGTTATAATTCTTTTCCCTTTACATCAATTTTCAAATTATGACAAAGTTAAAATATCAATTTTTTTTAATATGGTTGTGTATCATTATAGTTTCAAATTAAAACATGCATAATTTTAAAACCTTTTATTTCATTCTTACTTCATGCATGATATTAAAAATAAATCAATCATCACTATGGGCATGTCATACATTATACAAAGACATTAAAATCATTAAGCATTTATTACTTCATACATTAAATCAATCATTTTGATCATGATACCAAACATTCATCATTTTTCTCATGCATGATATTAAAACATTCATGATACCAATCATTTCTCTCATGCATGATACTAAAACATTCATGATACCAAATATTAAATTAATATTTTTAAGCATTTATCATGATTGTTGGTACCAAACATTCAACTTCAAATAATCAAGATCATCAAAATCACTTGCAAGAGATTCAAAATGAAATAAATAAATTTAACGATTTCTTTAAATGCTAGTGATTTATTTTCTTCCCTTTATCATTGTAAATAAAAATGAAGAAGGGGGGAATAATGCATAACGAAACTCAAGTCATAAATTATCAAGATGTCAAGTAGCATATCATGGTTAATTTGAATACATCCTTTTTAGTGAATACCAAGAAGAATCATAGTATGAAAAATCAAGATTTATAGAAAAATCTCATGTATCGAATATCAAAAAATCAAGATGATGATTCATATATAAAAAAAATATCACAAGTTATAATATCAAGAGAAAAATCATCATTCATTTTCAACTCATTCAATTTGTCAAATCAATATTTCTTAGATATGCATGATAACAAACATGGTTTCAAATGTTCAACATATAACATGCATAATTTCAAACCATTATCAAGATCATAGTTTGTTTGCATAAAGTCTCTTCTTTAGTAAATGGTAAGAAGAAATCATCGAAAATAGAAAATATTTTGATTCTCATAAAAGATATCTCAAGTAGAGAAATAAAAAAGAAAGTTCATGATTCGGTTGAAAAATTTTCATTCAAATTCAAATAATCAAAATCACTTTTTGAAAGATTCAATGAAGGCAAGGTAAATAGATTCACACAAGAACTAGATTCATGTATAATGTCTCAATCTATCATGAATCATAAAAAAAAATTTAGAGTATCAAGTGAAGGAATCATGATTCATGTGACAAAAAAAATATCGACTCATCATGCATAGTTTCAAAATGTAAATCATCAAATATGATACAAACTTTATTTTCAAAATGCATTCCTTTTAGTTGTTTCAATTTAAGTGATTTGATTTCATTCAAGCATATCCTTGTTCTTTTTTGTATCATCATTTAAAATGAAAGTGTAAGATTTATCACAAAAAATCTTCTAGATCAATAAATCACAAAAATCATCATGTATAACTTGAAAATCTCATGCATAGAATAAAATCATCAAGCATTGTACCAAAACTGTAATATTTTCAATACATCATTTTATTATACGTCATTAATCATTTTATTATACGTCATTAAATCATCAAAATTGATTTCATCAAATATAAAGCATTTTCAAGATCATTTTGTTTATTATAGTAATACATTTTTCTTTTTAAATGAATCTAACTTTTTATGCTTAGTGCATGCAATTGTCATGCTCAAATTTTTATTTTTATTATTTTATTTACTAAATAATTTAAAAATAACTCATGAAAAGCAACATGTAATTTCGAAATAAAGTAAAGGGATTTCGGGTGAGTCGTTTACCTCAATGTAAAAGGCCACCTCATCTTTGTTGGTTTGCTCCTCATCTTCGGATGAGCATGATTTGTCTCAAGTCATTTTGAGTGTCTTCTTTTTCTTTGGCAACCTCTTATTTGTAAGTTCATTTTTAATCTTTAATTCTTGTTTTAAGAATTTTTTAAGCTTTAAGAGTTCAAGGTCATCATCATCATTACTTGAGTCATCACTCAAGTGGTATTCTATTATTCGAAATGCCAAATCTTTCCTATTCTTTGGAAGGTTATTCTCAAGCTCTTCGCGTTGCAAGTCATTTCATATGTTAATAATGAACCGATAAGTTCTTCAAGAGGAAAAATATTGAGATCTTTTGCTTCTTGTATTGTCATTATTTTAGGATCCCAACTTTTTGGAAGGGATCTCAATATTTTATTAATGAGTTCAAAATTTGAAAAACATTTGCTAAGTGCTTTTAGACTATTGACGACATCCATAAAACGGGTGTACATGTCTCCAATAGTCTCGTTTGGTTTCATTCGAAACAACTCAAAATTATATATCAAAAGATTTATTCTAGACTCTTTTACTCTATTCATGCTTTCATGTGTGATTTTAAGGGTGTGCCAAATATCGAAAGTCATTTCGCAAGTAGAAACCTGATTAAATTTATTTTTGTCTAAGGTACAAAATAAGGCATTCATAGCCTTTGCATTTAGAGAAAAAGTCTTCTTCTCTAAATTATTCTAATGGTTCATTGGAAGATAAGACCTTTGAAAATCAAATTCAACTATATTCCATAAATCGAGATTCAACGAAAGTAAGAAAACTCTCATTTGAGTTTTTCAATGTGTAATCCGTCCCACTGAACATGGGAAGATGAATGAGAGAAAATCCCTCTTAAAAGTGGAAAAGAGCCATTTCTCTTGGGTGTTAAACCAAATAAGAAATAACGAGGCTCTGATACCAATTGTTAGGAATGAGTCGGCACTAAGAGAGGGGGAGAGGGGGTGTGAATTAGTGCAGTGGTAAAAACGTCGAGTTCAAAAATCTTTCATTTCGATTAAACCTATTTCGAAAATGCTTAACTTTGAAATAGAAGTAAGGAGGAAGTTTGTTATGAAAGTAATTTGCTCAAAATAAATGCAAACCATATTTTATAGTGGTTCGGTTGTCGTGACCTACATCCACTCCCGATTTCTCCTCCGTCGAGGCTACTAGCATCCACTATCGATCTTCCTTCAATATGGGAAGACCAATCACCTCTTTACAACTATATTCTCCTTTTGATAGGCTTAGGAGAGAACCTTTATAAGTTTCACACCTCTCTTAGAATGAACTCCAAACTCTAAGAGGTAGAGGGGAACACTCAACACTTCTCAAACTTTTTTAACTCTTTTTCATCAAGGATTATTTCCCCCTTTCTACCCAATTGTTGCTATTCTAAGCAAGAAATAGTGTGGTATTTATAGGCCCCAAATAAATTCAAATTTGGAGCCCAAAATTCAAACCCCCGAGATTTCAGGGTATGGGCAGTACCATCACCTGTAGCCTGACACTGGACGGTACTACCGCCTAACACACTATCACTGGGTGGTACCACCGCCCAGTCTGGTAGTACCTTGCTTGACAACCTCGGAGACCGAGTTTTTCGAGTTTTTCAACTCACAAGCGGTTCTACCGCCAATTCTAGCGGTGCCACCACTTGGCCCAACATTTGGGTCATTGAATGGGCCTTCCAATGAGCCCAAATCACTCTTAATTTAGGCTCAATTGGCCTCTAATTGAGTTGGCATTATTTCACCATAATACCGACTCAATTAGACCTAAAATCTACTTCGATCTAGATAATTATTACAAAGCTCATCAAATGTTGTCCGGTCATATCATTGGTTCGACACTTTGTCCGATTCTTCAGTGCACCGTCCTCTTTTGTGGCCTATTGCCTAATCGACAAGTTGACCTTCGCAACTCCGAATTCCTTGGTGCAATTTTCGCTCTTTTTGGCATGATGCTCGAATTCTCAGCCTGAAGTATTCTGTCGACATGTCGACCGATCCTTCGGCTCGACGTCCAATCTTCTGATATGTTCAACTCTAGCCTAACACAATTTTTCCTACTTCAATTGTCTCTCCCTAATCGAAGCTTCCTACATCAATCAAAATATAAATTAGATAAACACTATCAAGTGGTTTTATCATCAAAATCCGAGATTCAATATATAGTAAAAAATTAAATCCCTATTCTTACAAATGATCATCACATACTAAAAGTCCATGAATAAAAATTTTTCTTCCGTGAGTAAAGTGAGGAAGAATTTATGGGAAAGGTGTTGAATCTCGAATTTTGATGATGAAGTCAATTGTCATGTTTTATCTAATTCATATGTTGAGATAAGTATGCAGGATTAACTACGAAAGCTTAAAGACATAAAGTGAGTCTACCGGAATCAAGTTCGATGGGTGTTTGAGAGTCCGAAGATTCATCGGAGATGTTGCCGGAATCAATCGAGAAGAAATCGGGGACTTGTCGGAGTTTTCAGAAGTCCGCCGAAGAGATCATCGGAGGTTCGCAGAGATTACCGAGAAGGCTCAGCTACTCGCTGATTTCGCCACAAGATCGGGAGCCAGCTGGGAGTCCGTCGGAAGAAATCCAAGGGCATATCGGAAGTCCGCCGGAAGATCGCCGGAACAAGACTTGAAGTTTGCCGGTTAAAAACTTGCTTAGGATTATATTTTTAGTTACGTAGTTTGCATGTAATTAAGGTTAGGATTAAGAAATAATCCTATATTTTGATTAGGGGCCAACTGGGCCCAAAATGAAACTTGGTTTGGGCCGGACTTAAAGCCCAACCAGGGACCAGTAAGGTCGGGCGGTGGAACCACCATACTGGGTGGTGGCACCGCCCAGCACCCGAAGAGCTAAGCGGTGGCACTGCTGGACTGGGTGGTGGTACCGCCCAGTACACTATCAGTGTCAGAACTGACAGGCGGTGGCACCGCCACTGACAGGCGGTGGCACCGCCAACTTCGGGAACCGAAGAGAATTCAAATTTTGGAGCCCAAATTTGAATCCTCTTGAGGCCTATAAATACCCCTCAATTCTCAGCAGAGATTACAACTTTTGAGAAGCAATAGAGTAAAAAAAAAGTCTTAGCAAAGCCTTAGTAAGTCTTACTTTCAAATTGCTTGAGTGTTCACCTCCCTTTCTTTCTTGCTGAAATTTTGTAAGAGTGTGAACCACTTGTAAAGGTTGTAAGAGGGGTGTTTGTCCTTCCTCTTCAAAGTGATTTGCTAGTGGAAGTTGGGGGCCTCATCGAAGAAGGCTTCGTAAGTGGATGTAGGTCATTTTGATCGAACCACTTTAAATCTGCGTGTTACTTGAATATGTGAGTTGTTATTTTTCTGCAATCATTATCTACATAGAAGCAAATTTTTGTTCTTCACTTTACTCTAGTTACTATCGAACAAAATCTCCTCGCATTTTACAGAATCAGTTTCAAACCTATTAGTTTTAATCCGCTGCACTAATTCACCCCCCCTCTTAGTGTAACATCCCTCATTTAAAAAAAAAATGCTTATATAGTACTTTAATAGTCCAGTTTATTATATCAATATTAAATTATATGGAGGACTTGTGGCATTAGCAAGGATGAGCCACTTGCACTTATTCTAAAGTTGACACCTAAACCTCCATGCATGCTTGCCACCTCACTATTTTAGCATGAGCCAAACCTAAGTAATTTAAGGCACAACTAAGGGAAACTTTACAGCCAATGTAACTTGAGAAGAGGAGAAGGAATTGAAGGAGAAGAGAAGGAGAAAGAATTGAAGAAGAAGAAGTTTTATCTTAGCTTAAGGCTTTGCATCAATTCCCCCACATTTGGAAATCAAAACTTTTTAAGGCAAGTGTTCTAACCCCATCCAACAGAATCCTAATCTCTGTTTTCTTTTCAATTCTACAAAATTTTGAAAGATTTCAGCTGAGAACCAAACATTTCTTTTGTTTTGATACAAAGCCATGAATCTGTAATTTTTCGGTAATCTGACCTTCATGCATTGTTTTGGTCCTAACTTTTTATACTAAACTCGGATTTAGGCAAACCTATTCCATTTGAAAGTAGACTCGAAGTCCTTTATTTTGATACCTAGAATGAATGATTTGGAGTCGAAATGCCTAATATGACTTCTATTGCAATTAACCCTATAGATTCTACAAAAAAGGGACTGTAATTTCGGACCTTCTATTACTAAATTGCTCATAACTCTCTAGTGGAAATTCTGAATTATGTAAAGCTTAATTCTTTGTGAACTAGATTCACACATCTTTCTTTTGACACCTAGTTTGGAAATTTTGAAGTACGTTTGCCTTCTGAAACATCTGTTTAAATTGATGCTATCTATTTTGCAAAACAGAGATGATCAATTCTGACCTTCTGTTACTAAATTGCTCATAACTCTCTAGTGAAAATTCTGAATTATGAAAAAACTTGATTCTTTGGAAACTAGATTCGCATATCTTTCTTTTGACACCTATTTTTAGTGAATTGGAGCATGCTTGGTCACTCAAACAAATCAGAAAATGTACCATTCGAATTCTGCCAGAATTTGAAAACTTTGTTAAATTTTGCCTATTCGAGTCTCATTCTGTTGGAAGTTTGATTTCTATTAAATTCTTTTGCAGTCCTTTGAAAATTCTTGTATTATTCATCCTGAAATTGTTGTATGTCTGAAATTTATTATGTAATGTTTTGTTGGCATTTCCTTGTTTGATAAAGGCACACGCATATTTCCGTTGTTTCCGCATGTGCTTCCGATATATGCCAATGTCATTGTTCATGCTACCCTTTTGTACTCTGGTGTCTTGTGGGATATTGTGAACCTTTGCCAGAAATGGTAAAGGGAGTTATGCATAGAGCCCGCGATGCTCTACCGGCCCAATTGACTTCACTCAGACGTGGGTGGATGGAGCTCCCAGACGTGGGAGACTTTTGCCTGGTGGTCATCCTGAAATGGATTAATCACATTATGTATGTGGTCCCACAACACCCTCTATGTTTTTGATATGATATCTAAAGCTTTGCTTATGAGTTTATATTTATGCTTTGGATAAAATTGGAATGCATGCTACCTCAAAAATGACATACAAGCTTGTATTTACTATTCGGTTCACTTCTTGTACTTTGGAGTATTTCGTATGTCATTGTTATGCTCTCAAACACTCTTACGCCTTTGATATACACTGAAATACTTCAGGTGCCATTTGATACATGCCTAAATGCTTATTTTGCCAATGAAATGCTCCAATTTCCTTTCTCGTATTGTTATGTCTAACGCTTGTTTTCGAATGAGGAAACCTTTTGTGATTTTTATACCAAATAAGATGATTTCAAATGAACACTTGTATTTCTGCTTTTGTTGTCTTGATACTAAGCCTGCTTGAATTTCTCCTGCCGCCATGGATATGTTAGTCGCTTGCTGAGCTCTTTATGCTCACCCCGTTGTTATATAAATTTTTCAGGATAGCTTGTCACGCACTGAAAAGCTAGAATTGGGTTGAAGCACTAAAAGGCTAGAAGATTTTGGACTAATCTTTGTTGGTTGATAGGTTTTTGTTATATAGTATACTTTACTTCTGATGTAACGTTAAGGATATATTGATACTTATGTGATGTAAAAGTTTAATGGACCGCTCATGTTTATGGAATGATAAGCTTATGTTGTATAAGTATGTGAACTCATGGTGAATAATATTTTTGTGATGGTATATATTTCTACGAATATGGATTTATGTTGTGGTTGATGTTTAGTTGAGTTGCCTTTGGATTTTATGAATCTTTGAGTGAAGTGGAGTATGATTTATGAAATGTATAGGTTTATAAATTGTGAATATTGATTTGAATGGTTCTTAGTATCCTTAAATGTTAGATTGGATCCTGGATTGATTTGTGATGATGAATTATAATATTATTGATTTTAGACAGGGTCACACCTCCTGAATGGATTAAATTCGGGGGGGGGGCATGACACTTAGTGCCGCTCCGATCCTAACAATTGGTATCAGAGCAAGGCTTACTCTCATATTTGGTTTAATACCCAAGAGAGATGGCTTACTCCGGCATGCGTGAGGGACATTCTATTACACGTCCACTTATGTTTAACGGGTCAGATTACACGTATTGGAAGACACGTATGAGAATCTTCCTCATTTCCATGGATTTCGAGCTTTGGACTATTGTTGAAAATGGATTTCAAAAATCTTCTCTTCCGATGAGTGAATGGAATGAATCGGAGAAGAAGGTTTTTGCTTTAAACGCAAAGGCTATGAATGCCTTGTTTTGTGCACTAGACAAAAATGAATTTAATCGCGTTTCAATTTGTGATTCTGCTTTTGATATTTGGAGAACTCTTGAGGTCACTCATGAAGGCACTAGCTGAGTGAAAGAGTCAAAAATCAACATTCTTGTGCACCCTTACGAACTTTTCCGAATGAAACCAAGTGAGTCCATCGGAGACATGTACACCTGTTTCACGGATATCATCAATGGACTCAAAGCTCTTGGTAAAGATTTTTCTAACTTTGAACTAGTAACTAAAATCTTAAGATCCCTTCCTAAAAGTTGGGATCCAAAAGTTACTGCCATTCAAGAGACCAAGGACCTTAAAACATTCCCTCTTGAAGAACTTATTGGGTCTCTAATGACCTACAAAATGACATGTCATGCTCATGACGAGCTCGAAAACCCCCTTCCAAAGAACAAGAAGGATATGACACTCAAATCACAAGAAGACCACTTGAAAGGAACATCAAGTGATGAGGACAGTGACAATGACATTGCACTTTTGACTCAAAAATTTAAAAAATTTATAAGAAAGAATAAATTTAAAAATAACACCAAAAACAAACTTGAACATAAAAAGGACCAAGTGATATGCTATGAATGCAAGAAGCTGGGGCATTTCAAAAATGAATGTCCACAAGCCAAAAAGAGAACATCAAAGAAGAAGGCGCTCAAAGCAACGTGAGATGATTCAAGCGCATCTGAAGAAGAGGAGTCCAACACCGAGCAAGTTGCTCATTACGCCCTAATGGCCATCGGAGAGGAGGTAACGAATTTAATTGATGCAGATTTATCTTATCATGAATTATTAAATGCCTTCCATGAGTTATTTGATGAATGCAAAACAATTAGTAGAAAATACAAATTGTTAAAAAAGGAGCATGATAGTCTTACTTGTAATTTTGATAAATTAAAAACTGAATATTATGATAGTTTAGCTCCATTCATAAAATGCCATGATCTAGAAACTCTTCAAAAGGAGAACTTGCTACTTAAGGACATCTTAAAGAAATTCGAGGTCAGTAGCAAGTCTTTGAATATGATCCTTACAAATAAGGGTCATGTTCCTAAAAGAAGTGGAATCGGATTTGTGAGAAGTTCTCACCAAAATCCAACCACCTTCATTAAAGGTCCTATCTTACATATTCAACACCAAAGCAATTGCAACTTTTGTTGCTAATATGGACATAAAACTTATCAATGTCCACTCAAGAAAATTAGTCCAAACTGTTGAATCTCGGATTTTGATGATGAAGTCAATTGTCATGTTTTATCTAATCCATATGTTGAGATAAGTATGCAGGTTTAACTACGAAAGCTTGAAGACATAAAGCGAGTCTACCGGAATCAAGTTCGATGGGTGTTTGAGAGTCCGAAGATTCGTCGGAGATGCTGCCGGAACCAATCGAGAAGAAATCGGGGACTTGTCGGAGTTTTCGGAAGTCCGCCGAAGAGATCATCGGAGGTTCGCAGAGATCACCGAGAAGGCTCGGTTACTCGTTGATTTCACCACAAGATCGGGAGCCAGCTGGGAGTCCGTCGGAAGAAATCCAAGGGCGTATCGGAAGTCCGTCGGAAGATCGCTGGAAAGCTCACCGGAACAAGACTTAAAGTTTGCCGGTTAAAAACTTGCTTAGGATTATGTTTTTAGTTACATAGTTTGCATGTAATTAAGGTTAGGATTAAGAAATAATCCTATATCTTGATTAGGGGCCAACTGGGCCCAAAATGAAATCTGGTTTGGGCCAGACTTAAAGCCCAACCAGTGACTAGCAAGGTCGAGCGGTGGAACCGTCGGTCTGGGCGGTAGCACCGCCCAGCACCCGAGAGCCAGGCGGTGGCACCGCTGGACTAGGCGGTGGCACCGCCCACTACACTGTCAGTGTCAAACTGACAGGCGGTGGCACCGCTAGCTTCGGGAACCGAAGAGAATTCAAATTTTGGAGTCCAAATTTGAATCCTCTTGAGGCCTATAAATACCCCTCTATTCTCAGCTGAGATTACAACTTTTTGAGCAGCAAGTGATTAAGAGAAAGGTCTTAGAAAAGTCTTAGCAATCCTTGGTTTTCAATTTGCTAGTGTTCACCTCCTTCTTTCTTGAAAATCTGTAAGAGTGTGAACTGCTTGTAAAGAGTTGTAAGAGGGGTATTTACCCTTCCATTTCAAGAGATTTGCTAGTGGAAGGTGGGAGCCTCGTCGAAGAGGGGCTTCGCAAGTGGATGTAGGTCATTTGACCGAACCACTTTAAAAATGGCGTAATCTCTGGTTTGCATTTCATTGTTGCTATTCACATTACTTCAAACTTTCTTACTTGCTTTATTTACTCATTACCTTAGCTGCTCTACTATACGAATACGCTTTCAAGTTCAATTTTTACCATACGAAAGATTTATCAAAACCGACGTTTTAATCCGCTGCACTAATTCACCCCCCCCCCTCTTAGTGCTCTTGATCCTAACAATTGGTATCAGAGCAAGGCTCACTCTCATATTTGGTTTAATACCCAAGAGAGATGGCTTACTCCGGCATGCATGAGGGACACTCCATTACACGTCCACCTATGTTTAATGGGTCGGATTACACGTATTGGAAGACACGTATGAGAATCTTCCTAATTTCCATGGATTTCGAGCTTTGGACTATTGTTGAAAATGGATTTCAAAAATCTTCTCTTCCGATGAGCGAATGGAATGAATCGGAGAAGAAAGTTTTTGCTTTAAATGCAAAGGCTATGAATGCCTTGTTTTGTGCACTAGACAAAAATGAATTTAATCGCGTTTCAATTTGTGATTCTGCTTTTGATATTTGGAGAACTCTTGAGGTCACTCATGAAGGCACTAGCCGAGTGAAAGAGTCCAAAATCAATATTCTTGTGCACTCTTATGAACTTTTTCGAATGAAACCAAGTGAGTCCATCGGAGACATGTACACCCGTTTCACGGATGTCATCAATGGACTCAAAGCTCTTGGTAAAGATTTTTCTAACTTTGAATTAGTAACTAAAATCTTAAGATCCCTTCCTAAAAGTTGGGATCCAAAAGTTACTGCCATTCAAGAGGCCAAGGACCTTAAAATATTCCCTCTTGAAGAACTTATTGGGTCTCTAATGACCTACGAAATGACATGTCAAGCTCATGACGAGCTTGAGAACCCCCTTCCAAAGAACAGGAAGGATATGACACTCAAATCACAAGAAGACCACTTGAAAGGAACATCAAGTGATGAGGACAGTGACAATGACATTGCACTTTTGACTCAAAAATTTAAAAAATTTATAAGAAAGAACAAATTTAAAAATAACACCAAAAACAAACTTGAACATAAAAAGGACCAAGTGATATGCTATGAATGCAAGAAGCCGGGGCATTTCAAAAATGAATGTCCCCAAGCCAAAAAGAGAACATCAAAGAAGAAGGCGCTCAAAGCAACGTGGGATGATTCAAGCGCATTCGAAGAAGAGGAGTCCAACACCGAGCAAGTTGCTCATTACGCCCTAATGGCCATCGGAGAGGAGGTAACGAATTTAATTGATGCAGATTTATCTTATCATGAATTATTAAATGCCTTCCATGAGTTATTTGATGAATGCAAAACAATTAGTAGAAAATATAAATTGTTAAAAAAGGAGCATGATAGTCTTACTTGTAATTTTGATAAATTAAAAACTGAATATCATGATAGTTTAGCTCCATGCATAAAATGCCATGATCTAGAAACTCTCCAAAAGGAGAACTTGCTACTTAAGGACACCTTGAAGAAATTCGAGGTCGGTAGCAAGTCTTTGAACATGATCCTTACAAATAAGGGTCACGTTCCTAAAAGAAGTGGAATCGGATTTGTGAGAAGTTCTCACCAAAATCCAACCACCTTCATTAAAGGTCCTATCTTACATGTTCAACACCAAAGCAATTGCAACTTTTGTTGCAAATATGGACATAAAACTCATCAATGTCCATTCAAGAAAATTAGTCCGAACAAATTGATTTGGGTTCCTAAAGGAACCATGATCAAGTCTATGCAACATGATAAACAAGTTAGATTAGTTTTTGAGGCACCCAAAAGTAAATGGGTACCTAAAAATAATCCCTTCTTGTAGAAACATACACCATCACAAGCTAGGAGCAAGAGATGGTACCTTGATAGTGGATGCTCAAGGCATATGACCGGAGATCCATCCCAATTCTCCAAGCTCACTAGCATAGACGAAGGCTATGTCACCTTCGGAGACAACAACAAAGGCAAAATCATTGGCAAGGGAACCATAGGTAACAAATTAAACTTTTCTATTGATAATGTATTACTAGTTGATGGATTGAAACATAATCTCTTGAGTATTAGTCAATTATGTGATAAAGGTTATATCGTTAGATTTGAATCAAATGTGTGTATTATTGAAAAACCAAACAATAACATGACTATGATTGCATTAAAACAAAATAATGTCTACACCATCAATCTTGATGAACTAGGTAATGAAATGTACCTCTCCGCTTTAAAAGATGATGCTTGGCTTTGGCATAGGAGATTAGGCCATGCAAGCATGAAACTAATATCTAAGATCTCATCTAGAGAATTAGTACGAGGGATTCCAAATATGAAGTTTGTTAAGGACAAAGTATGCGATGCGTGTCAACTAGGTAAACAAATAAAAACTAGTTTCAAACCAAAAAATCAAATTAGCACCACTAGACCATTACAATTGATCCATTTGGACTTATTTGGACCAATTGACACGACAAGTCTAGGAGGAAGCAAATACGCTTTTGTGATTGTAGATGATTATACTAGATACACTTGGACCTATTTCTTGGCTCACAAAAGTGATTGTTTCAAATGTTTCTCTAAATTTTGTAAACTCACTCAAAACGAAAAAGGTTTCATGATTTCATCAATTCGGAGTGATAACGGTGGCGAATTTCAAAACCGTGATTTCCAAAATTTTTGTGAAGTTAATGGATATAACCACAACTTCTCTACTCCAAGAAACCCTCAACAAAATGGAGTAGTAGAAAGAAAAAATAGAAATCTACAAGAAATGGCAAGAACTATGTTGAATGAACATAGTCTACCCAAGTACTTTTGGGCCGAAGCCGTGAATACGGCTTGCTACATCATGAATAGGGTTCTAATAAGACCATCTCTATCAAAAACTCCCTATGAATTATGGAATAACAAAACACCAAATGTTTCTTATTTTAAAGTTTTCGGTTGTAAATGCTTTATTTTAAATAAAAGGATGCCTTAGGAAAATTTGATGCTAAATCCGATGAAGGCATCTTTCTTGGTTACTCTTCCGTTTCTAAAGCTTTTCGTGTTTTTAACAAAATAACTTTAGTAATAGAAGAGTCTATTCATGTAATTTTTAATGAAATTTCTGAGTTAAAGAAAAATGATTTTGATGATGATATTGGTTTTGAAAATTTGGATTTAAAGGAACCCCCTCCTCAAAATAGCAACTTGGATGCATCTTCTTCCAAAATCTCCTTACCCAAGGAATGGAAGTATGTAGATGCTCATCCAAAAGAGCAAATTATAGGAGATACATCACAAGGGGTTCAAACTCGTTCTTCTTTCAAGAATTTTTGTGCTAATGCTGCCTTTCTCTCTCAAATCGAACCTAAATGCATTGACGAGGCCTTGAAAGATGATTCTTGGGTCATTGCAATGCAAGAGAATTGAATCAATTTGAGAGGAATGAGGTATGGAAGCTTGTTCCTAGACCTAGTGACCATTTAGTCATTGGTACTAAATGGGTCTTTAGAAACAAGCAAGACGAATGTGGTATCGTGGTTAGAAACAAGGCTAGATTAGTGGCCAAAGGTTTCAACCAAGAAGAAGGTATCGACTACGAAGAAACCTTCGCTCCTGTGGCAAGATTAGAAGCCATTAGGATGCTCCTTGCCTATGCCAGTAGTAATAATTTTAAACTATTTCAAATGGACGTCAAAAGTGCCTTCTTGAATGGTTTTATTTCGGAAGAAGTATATGTCGAACAACCTCCTGGATTTGAAAATTCTCTTCTTCCTAATCATGTATTCAAATTGACTAAGGCTCTCTATGGTTTGAAACAAGCTCCTAGAGCTTGGTACGAAAGGCTTAGTTCCTTTCTTATTTTAAATAATTTTACCAAAGGCAAGGTTGATACTACATTGTTTATCAAACATTTTGAAAATAATTTTCTTATTAGTGCAAATTTATGTTGATGATATTATTTTTGGTTCTTCGGATGAATCACTATGTGAATCATTTGCCAAAAATATGAGTCATGAATTTGAAATGAGTTTAATGGGTGAATTAACATTCTTTTTAGGATTGCAAATCAAACAACTTAATGACGGTATATTTCTTAACCAATCTAAATATACATTAGAATTGTTAAAACGATTTAACATGGATAATTCAAAAGCAATAAACACCCCTATGAGTACTTCGACTAAGTTAGATATGGATGAAAACAACGAAAATTTCGATCAAAAAACGTATAGGGGAATGATAGGTAGTCTACTCTACCTCACCGCGACTAGACCGGATATTATGTTTAGTGTGGGACTTTGCGCTAGGTTTCAATCTAATCCTAAATTATCTCATCTCAAAAGTGTTAAAAGAATATTTAGATATCTTAAAGGAACTCCAAATTTAGGACTTTGGTATCCGAAATCAGAAAAATTTGATTTAATAGCTTATGCAGATGCTGATTTTGGCGGATGCAGGATAGATAGGAAAAGTACATCTGGAACATGCCAATTTTTAGGACATGCACTTGTTTCTTGGACTTCCAAGAAACAAAATTCAGTTGCACTATCTACGGCGGAAGCCGAATACATCGCTGCAAGTGCATGCTGTGCACAAATTGTTTGGATGAAAAATACATTAGAAGACTATGGAATTCACTTGAAAAACATTCCCATAAAATGTGATAATACAAGTGCCATATGTCTTACCAAAAATCCAATTCAGCACTCTAGAACTAAGCATATCGACGTTAGGCATCATTTCATACGCGATCATGTCCTTAACAATAATGTTGTTCTAGAATTCATTGACACAAAGCATCAATTGGCAGACATATTTACAAAAGCCTTAAACGAAGACCAATTTGAATTTATTAGAAGGGAACTAGGCATGTTAAATTGTCCATAAGAATGTACTTTCCGAAAAATTTCTCATCCTCTTTCCGTTCCTTAGTAGATTTGATCATTCTCTTTCAATTCCAAAAGAAATGTTTATCCTAACATCTCTGAAAAATAAATAAAAATTAAAAAATAAAAATAAAAACGGAAAAGGAATGAAAATTTTTTCCGCGGCAGCCAGCGGTGGCACCGCCAGAACCATCGGTGGCACCGCCAGAACCAGCGGTAGCACCGCTTGAGCGTTCGGTCGCTAGGCGGTGGCACCGCTTGGTTTGGCGGTGGCACCGCCCGAGAGCCCTTATTTATATCCTAAGGGTTAGGGCCGGCGGTGACACCGCCCCCAACCCGTGGGAATCTGCCTCAACCCTCCCCCAACCTCCCTAAAGCCTCATTCCAACATTTAGAAGCCTTGGAAAGGGATTTTTGTTGGTCCAAGCTCTCCATCTTTCAAGAAATTTTCCATAAGGTAAAACTTGAAATTTTCTTCTTCCTCTTTTCATTATTTTCCCTACCCTTTACAGTTTCATATTTTTGATCCATCATCTTGTCTAGATAATGGCTCCTAAGAGATCAAAAGGGAAAAGGATTGTAGGAGATTCATATGACCAAAATCTTTTTCAATCTAAAGAAGTAGCACTTAAATTTCCATATTTCGAAACAAGAACTATACATAAGGGATAAACACGTTGATCTAAATGAACTAGGAAACCTTGAACCCATTAGGTGGTTTGCACATTTAGATGCCTTACCTCTCCTACAAATCAATGAACCAATTTATCCTAGGTTAGTTAGGCTATTTTATGCAAATTTGTGTGTGGACAACGAAAGCCTAAGTACTTACCTTTTAGGAACACAGATTAGAATCTTTGACAAGCACTATTTGTGAATTAATTGGACTCACTGAAAAAGATAGGGGCTGTTATTTTAGAGGTAAATGGGATGTAAATGTAATCGGAGCAACTTACTTTGAAGCCGTAGAAACTATTTTTGCAAATCCGAACCTCGGCATACTACCCAAGAGTTGCGAACACTTACTACCCTTTAACTCTAAAATTCTTCATCACATCATAACAAGCATCATATTTCCTAAACAATTTCATCTTGATGAAATAAGTCAAATAGAGATGAGCACAATGTATTGGATTATGATCGGTCAACATAACTGCTTTAGGATACTCAATCCGGCAACACATGAAGGATATTATGGCTAGAGACGGTATGTTATCATATGGGGGGTTAATCACACGACTTATACTTGCCCATGACATTTGTATCCCACCCGATGAAGAGACAATTCAAAGTGATCGATATAACATCATCAATATAAATCTATTGAAAAGACTTAGGTACACTTTTAGGCAACGGTATATGGGTGAGGCAACCTAGAAGGACTGATCCAATTCCCCCACCAGTAGAACACCCTGAAACACCAATTCTTAGGGGAAATGAATCTCCTCCTCCTAGTCCCTTTGGCGCAGCACCTTCAGCTCCTGCTTCCTCCTCTGAAGAACTCATTTTGGCAGAATTGTATCAGATCAAATCACAACAAGACCAACTCAAAACACAGCAAGAGCAGATTCAAACTCAGCAATTTGAAATTTTGCAGGAACTACGGCAAATGAATCAAAAAATAGATGTCCTGTATCAGCACTATGCATTTCCTCCTAAAGATTAATCGATATATCTTTTATATTGACATGCGATCTTTGTCATCTTCTTTCCTTGAATGACATGTTGAACCTTCTTTTGCAATGTATTTTGAATGATGTTGAACCTTCTTTTGTGATGTATTTTGAATGAAAGATGATGTTGAATTCCTTTGCCTTAACAATCACAAATTATATGCTTAAAGACGCTCTCCTTTTTGTTGATGACAAAGGGGGAGAAATATGGTAAATTGATAATTGCTATGCTATGATTGCCATATTTTCACTATGAAATGTTTGCATTATATGTTGATATCTAGCAATGATCACTATTATTCACGTTTGAAATATAAAACTTGAAAATGGTTGTCAAGTCTTGACATCATTTTCAGAAAGATACATCATGATAGGGAATCATGATGGGAGTATTGATAAGGTTTGACTTATCAATATGTCTCTTGAATTCAAAGGCTTTGAATTCAAGAATGACTTATCTCAAGTATGGCATATAGATAGGGGGAGTTAATATTAACTCCATTATCAATTGATTGTCATCATCAAAAAGGGGGAGATTGTTGAATCTCGGATTTTGATGATGAAGTCAATTGTCATGTTTTATCTAATCCATATGTTGAGATAAGTATGCAGGATTAACTACGAAAGCTTGAAGACATAAAGCGAGTCTACCGGAATCAAGTTCGATGGGTGTTTGAGAGTCCGAAGATTCGTCGGAGATGCTGCCGGAACCAATCGAGAAGAAATCGGGGACTTGTCGGAGTTTTCGGAAGTCCGCCGAAGAGATCATCGGAGGTTCGCAGAGATCACCGAGAAGGCTCGGTTACTTCGTTGATTTCACCACAAGATCGGGAGCCAACTGGGAGTCCGTCGGAAGAAATCCAAGGGCGTATCGGAAGTCCGTCGGAAGATCGCCGGAAAGCTCGCCGGAACAAGACTTGAAGTTCGCCGGTTAAAAACTTGCTTAGGATTATGTTTTTAGTTACGTAGTTTGCATGTAATTAAGGTTAGGATTAAGAAATAATCCTATATCTTGATCAGGGGCCAACTAGGCCCAAAATGAAATCTGGTTTGGGCCGGACTTAAAGCCCAACCAGTGACTGGCAAGGTCGGGCGGTGGAACCGCCGGTCTGGGCGGTGGCACCGCCCAGCACCCGAGAGCCAGGCGGTGGCACCGCTGGACTGGGCGGTGGCACCGCCCAGTACACTGTCAGTGTCAAAACTGATAGGCGGTGGCACCGCTAGCTTCGGGAACCGAAGAGAATTCAAATTTTGGAGCCCAAATTTGAATCCTCTTGAGGCCTATAAATACCCCTCTATTCTCAGCTGAGATTACAACTTTTTGAGCAGCAAGTGATTAAGAGAAAGGTCTTAGAAAAGTCTTAGCAATCCTTGGTTTTCAATTTGCTAGTGTTCACCTCCTTCTTTCTTGAAAATCTGTAAGAGTGTGAACTGCTTGTAAAGAGTTGTAAGAGGGGTATTTACCCTTCCATTTCAAGAGATTTGCTAGTGGAAGGTGGGAGCCTCGTCGAAGAGGGGCTTCGCAAGTGGATGTAGGTCATTTGACCGAACCACTTTAAAAACGGCGTAATCTCTGGTTTGCATTTCATTGTTGCTATTCATATTACTGCAAACTTTCTTACTTGCTTTATTTACTCATTACCTTAGCTGCTGTACTATATGAATACGCTTTCAAGTTCAATTTTTACCATACGAAAGATTTATCAAAACCGACGTTTTAATCCGCTGCACTAATTCACCCCCCCCCCCCCCTCTTAGTGCTCTTGATCCTAACACAAACAAATTGATTTAGGTTCCTAAAGGAACCATGATCAAATCTATGCAACATGATAAACAAGTTAGATCAGTTTTTGAGGCACTCAAAAGTAAATGGGTACTTAAAAATAATCCCTTCTTATAGAAACATACACCATCACAAGCTAGGAGCAAGAGATGGTACCTTGATAGTGGATGCTCAAGGCATATGACCAGAGATCCATCCCAATTCTCCAAGCTCACTAGCATAGACGAAGGCTATGTCACCTTCGGAGACAACAACAAAGGCAAAATCATTGGCAAGGGAACCATAGGTAACAAATTAAACTTTTCTATTGATAATGTATTACTAGTTGATGGATTGAAACATAATCTCTTGAGTATTAGTCAATTATGCGACAAAGGTTTTATCGTTAGATTTGAATCAAATGTGTGTATTATTGAAAAACCAAACAATAACATAACTATGATTGCATTAAAACAAAATAATGTCTACACCATCAATCTTGATGAACTAGGTAATGAAATGTGCCTCTCCACTTTAAAAGATGATGCTTGGCTTTGGCATAGGAGATTAGGCCATGCAAGCATGAAACTAATATCTAAGATCTCATCTAGAGAATTAGTACGAGGGATTCCAAATATGAAGTTTGTTAAGGACAAAGTATGCGATGTGTGTCAACCAGGTAAACAAATAAAAACTAGTTTCAAACCAAAAAATCAAATTAGCACCACTAGACCATTACAATTGATCCATTTGGACTTATTTGGACCAATTGACACAACAAGTCTAGGAGGAAGCAAATACGCTTTTGTAATTGTAGATGATTATACTAGATACACTTGGACCTATTTCTTGGCTCACAAAAGTGATTGTTTCAAATGTTTCTCTAAATTTTGTAAACTCACTCAAAACGAAAAAGGTTTCATGATTTCATCAATTCGGAGTGATCACGGTGGTGAATTTCAAAACCGCAATTTCCAAAATTTTTGTGAAGTTAACGGATATAACCACAACTTCTCTACTCCAAGAAACCCTTAACGAAATGGAGTAGTAGAAAGAAAAAATAGAAATCTACAAGAAATGGCAAGAACTATGTTGAATGAACATAGTCTACCCAAGTATTTTTGGGCCGAAGCTGTGAATACGACTTGCTACATCATGAATAGGGTTCTAATAAGACCATCTCTATCAAAAACTCCCTATGAATTATGGAATAACAAAACACCAAATGTTTCTTATTTTAAAGTTTTCAGTTGTAAATGCTTTATTTTAAATGAAAAAGATGCCTTAGGAAAATTTGATGCTAAATCCGATGAAGGCATCTTTCTTGGTTACTCTTCCGTTTCTAAGGCTTTTCGTGTTTTTAACAAAAGAACCTTAGTTATAGAAGAGTCTATTCATGTAATTTTTAATGAAATTTTCGAGATAAAGAAAAATGATTTTGATGATGATATTGGTTTTGAAAATTTGGATTTAAAGGAACCCCCTCCTCAAAATAGCAACTTGGATGCATTTTCTTCCAAAATCTCCTTACCCAAGGAATGGAAGTATGTAGATGCTCATCCAAAAGAGCAAATTATAGTAGATACATCACAAGGGGTTCAAACTCGTTCTTCTTTCAAAAAATTTTATGCTAATGCTGCCTTTCTCTCTCAAATTAAACCTAAATGCATTGACGAGGCCTTGAAAGATGATTCTTGGGTCATTGCAATGCAAGAGAAATTGAATCAATTTGAGAGGAATGAGGTATAAAAGCTTGTTCCTAGACCTAGTGACCATTTAGTCATTGGTACTAAATGGGTCTTTAGAAACAAGCAAAACGAATGTGGTATCGTGGTTAGAAACAAGGCTAGATTAGTGGCCAAAGGTTTCAACCAAGAAAAAGGTATCAACTACGAAGAAACCTTCGCTCCTGTGGCAAGATTAGAAGCCATTAGGATGCTCCTTGCCTATACTAGCAGTAATAATTTTAAACTATTTCAAATGAACGTCAAAAGTGCCTTCTTGAATGGTTTTATTTCGGAAGAAGTATATGTCGAACAACCTCCTGGATTTGAAAATTCTCTTCTTCCTAATCATGTATTCAAATTGACTAAGGCTCTCTATGGTTTGAAACAAGCTCCTAGAGCTTAGTACGAAAGACATAGTTCCTTTCTTATTTTAAATAATTTTACCAAAGGCATGGTTGATACTACATTGTTTGTCAAACATTTTAAAAATAATTTTCTTATTATGCAAATTTATGTGATGATATTATTTTTGGTTCTTCGGATGAATCACTATATGAATCATTTTTCAAAAATATGAGTCATGAATTTGAAATAAGTTTAATGGGTGAATTAACATTCTTTTTAGGATTGCAAATCAAACAACTTAGTGACGGTATATTTCTTAACCAATCTAAATATACATTAGAATTGTTAAAATGATTTAACATGGATAATTCAAAAGCAATAAACACCCCTATGAGTACTTCGACTAAGTTAGATATGGATGAAAACAACGAGAATTTCGATCAAAAAATGTATAGGGGAATGATAGGTAGTCTACTCTACCTCACCGCGACTAGACCGGATATTATGTTAAGTGTATGACTTTTACGCTAGGATTTAGAAAAATTCGATTTAATAGCTTATGCAGATGCCGATTTTGGCGGATGCAGGATAGATAGAAAAAGTACATCCGGAACATGCCAATTTTTAGGACATGCACTTGTTTCTTGGACTTCCAAGAAACAAAATTCAGTTGCACTATCTACGGTAGAAGCCGAATACATCGCTGCAAGTGCATGCTATGCACAAATTGTTTGGATTAAATATACATTAGAATTGTTAAAATGATTTAACATGGATAATTCAAAAGCAATAAACACCCCTATGAGTACTTCGACTAAGTTAGATATGGATGAAAACAACGAGAATTTCGATCAAAAAATGTATAGGGGAATGATAGGTAGTCTACTCTACCTCACCGCGACTAGACCGGATATTATGTTAAGTGTATGACTTTACGCTAGGATTCAATCTAATCCTAAATTATCTCATCTCAAGAGTTTTAAAAGAATACTTAGATATCTTAAAGGAACTCCAAATTTAGGATTTTGGTATCCGAAATTAGAAAAATTCGATTTAATAGCTTATGCAGATGCCGATTTTGGCGGATGCAGGATAGATAGAAAAAGTACATCCGGAACATGCCAATTTTTAGGACATGCACTTGTTTCTTGGACTTCCAAGAAACAAAATTCAGTTGCACTATCTACGGTAGAAGCCGAATACATCGCTGCAAGTGCATGCTATGCACAAATTGTTTGGATTAAAAATACATTAGAATTGTTAAAATGATTTAACATGGATAATTCAAAAGCAATAAACACCCCTATGAGTACTTCGACTAAGTTAGATATGGATGAAAACAACGAGAATTTCGATCAAAAAATGTATAGGGGAATGATAGGTAGTCTACTCTACCTCACCGCGACTAGACCGGATATTATGTTAAGTGTATGACTTTACGCTAGGATTCAATCTAATCCTAAATTATCTCATCTCAAGAGTTTTAAAAGAATACTTAGATATCTTAAAGGAACTCCAAATTTAGGATTTTGGTACAATTGTTTGGATTAAAATACATTAGAAGATTATGGAATTCACTTGAAAATATTCCCATAAAATGTGATAATACAAGTGCCATATGTCTTACCAAAAATCTAATTCAGCACTCTAGAACTAAGCATATCGACGTTAGGCATCATTTCATACGCGATCATGTCCTTAACAATAATGTTGTTCTAGAATTCATTGACACAAAGCATCAATTGGTAGACATCTTTACAAAAGCCTTAAATGAAGACCAATTTGAATTCATTAGAAGGGAACTAGGCATGTTAAATTGTCCCTAAGAATGTACCTTTCGAAAAGTTTTTCATTCTCTTTCCGTTCCTTGATGGATTTGATCCTTCTCTTTCAATTCCAAAAGAAATGTTTATCCTAACATCTCTGAAAAATAAAAAAATAAAAAAAGGGGAAAGAAATGAAAATTTTTTCGCGGCATGCCAGCGGTGGCACCGCCAAAACCGGTGGTAGTACCACCTTCCTTCCGCGGCATGCCAGCGGTGGCACCGCTAGAACCAGCGGTAGCACCGCCTGAGCGTTCGGTCATTAGGCAATGGCACCGCTCGGTTTGGCGGTGGCACCGCCCGATAGCCCCTATATAAATCTAAGGGTTAGGGCCGGCGGTGACACTGCCCCCAACCCATGAGAACCTACCTCAACCCTCCCCCAACCTCTCTAAAGCCTGATTCCAACATTTAGAAGCCTTGGAAAGGGATTCTTGTTGGTCCAAGCATTCTATCTTTCAAGAAATTCTCCATAAGGTAAAACCTGAAATTTTCTTCTTCCTCTTTTTGTTATTTTTCCTACCCTTTACAGTTTCATATTTTTGATCCATCATCTTGTCTATATAATGGCTCTTAAGAGATAAAAAGGGAAAAGGATTGTAGGAGATTCATATGACCAAAATCTTTTTAAATCTAAAGAAGTAGCACTTAGATTTTCAAATTTCAAAACAAGAACTATACATAAGGGTAAACACGTTGATCTAAATGAACTAGGAAACCTAGAACCCATTAGGTGGTTTGCACATTTAGATGCCTTACCTCTCCTACAAATCAATGAACAAATTTATCCTAGGTTAGTTAGGCTATTTTATGCAAACTTGTGTGTGGACAACGAAAGCCTAAGTACATACCTTTTAGGAACACAGATTAGAATCTTTGATAGTACTATTTGTGAACTAATTGGAATTACTGAAAAGGATAATGGCCGTTACTTTAGAAACAAATGGGATGTCAATGTGATTGGAGAAATTTACTCCGAAACCTTAGAAACTATCTTTGAAAATTCGAACCCAGGCATGATACCCAAGAGTTGCGAGCACCTACTACCCTTTAACTCTAAAATTCTTCATCACATCATGACTAGCATACTACTTCCCAAGCAATTTCATCTTGATGAAATGAGTCAAATAGAGCTAAGCACCATGTATTGGATTATAACTGGACAAAGTAATTGTTTTGGATATTTAATCCGGCAACACATGCAGGATATAATACCTAAAGACACTATGTTACCATATGGGAGGTTAATTACTCGATTAATACTTGCCCATAATATTAGTGTCTCGCCTGATGAAGAAATTATTCAAGTTGATCGTTTTAACACCATAAATAAGAATCTATTGAAAAGACTTAGGTGCACTTTTAGCAATGGTATATGGGTGAGGCAACCTAGAAGGACTGATCCAATTCTCCCACCAGTAAAATACCCTAAAACACCAATTCTTAGGGGAAATGAATCTCCTCCTCCTAGTCCCTTTGGCGCAGCACCTTCAGCTCCTACTTCATTCTCTGAAGAACTCATTTTGGTAGAATTGTATCAGATCAAATCACAACAAGACCAACTCAAAACACAGCAAGAGCAGATTCAAACCCAGCAATTTAAAATTTTGCAGGAACTACGGCAAATGAATCAGAAAATAGATGTCCTATATCAGCACTATACATTTCCTCCTAAAGATTAATCAATGTATCTTTTATCTTGACATGCGATCTTTGCCATCTTCTTTCCTTGAATGATGTTGAACCTTCTTTTACAATGTATTTTGAATGATGTTGAACCTTCTTTTGCAATGTATTTTGAATGAAAGATAAAGTTTTAATTCTGGATTAATTTTTTTTTTAACTAAATTCTATAGTAATGTTGAATTCCTTTGCTTTAATAATCACAAATTATACGCTTAAAGTCGCTCTCCTTTTTGTTGATGACAAAGGGGGAGAAATATGGTAAATTGATAATTGCTATGCTATGATTGCCATATTTTCACTATGAAATGTTTGCATTATGTTAAGATATCAAAAGCTTAAATCATAATTTTATATGTTGATATCTTGCTATGATCACTATCATTCACGTTTGAAATATAAAACTTGAAAATGGTTGTCAAGTCTTGACATCATTTTTAGAAAGATACATCATGATAGGAATCATGATGGGAGTATTGATAAGGTTTAACTAATCAATATGTCTCTTGAATTCAAAGGCTTAGACCAACAAGATGGAGAGCTTGGACCAACAAGAATCTCTTGAATTCAATGGGAGTATGGAGAATTTCTTGAAAGATGGAGAGCTTGGACCAACAAGAATTTATTTGGACCAACAAGAATCCCTTTCAAGGCTTCTAAATGTTGGAATCAAGCTTTAGAGAGGTTGGGGGAGGGTTGAGGTAGGTTCTCACGGGTTGGGGGCGGTGTCACCGTCGGCCCTAACCCTTAGATTTATAAAGGGGCTCTCGGGCGGTGCCATCGCCAAACCGAGCGGTGCCATTGCCTAATGACCGAACGCTCAGGCGGTGCCACCGCTGGCATGCCACGAAATAATTTTCATTTCTTCCCCCTTTTTTTTATATTTTTTTATTTTTCAGAGATGTTAGGATAGACATTTCTTTTGGAATTGAAAGAGAAGGATCAAATCCACCAAGGAACGGAAAGAGAATGAAAAACTTTTCGGAAGGTACATTCTTAGGGATAATTTAACATGCCTAGTTCCCTTCTAATGAATTCAAATTGGTCTTCATTTAAGGCTTTTGTAAAGATGTCTGCCAATTGATGCTTTGTGTCAATGAATTTTAGAACAACATTATTATTAAGTACATGATCGCGTATGAAATGATGCCTAACGTCGATATGCTTAGTTCTAGAGTGCTGAATTAGATTTTTGGTAAGACATATGGCACTTGTATTATCACATTTTATGGGAATATTTTCAAGTGAATTCCATAATCTTCTAATGTATTTTTAATCCAAACAATTTGTGCATAGCATGCACTTGCAGCGATGTATTCGACTTCTACCGTAGATAGTGCAACTGAATTTTGTTTCTTGGAAGTCCAAGAAACAAGTGCATGTCCTAAAAATTGGCATGTTCCGGATGTACTTTTTCTATCCTGCATCCGCCAAAATCGGCATCTGCATAAGCTATTAAATCGAATTTTTCTAATTTCGGATACCAAAATCCTAAATTTGGAGTTCCTTTAAGATATCTAAGTATTCTTTTAAAACTCTTGAGATGAGATAATTTAGGATTAGATTGAATCCTAGCGCAAAGTCATACACTTAACATAATATCCGGTCTAGTCGCGGTGAGGTAGAGTAGACTACCTATCATTCCCCTATACGTTTTTTGATCGAAATTCTCATTGTTTTCATCCATATCTAACTTAGTCGAAGTACTCATAGGGGTGTTTATTGCTTTTGAATTATCCATGTTAAATCATTTTAACAATTCTAATGTATATTTAGATTGGTTAAGAAATATACCGTCACTAAGTTGTTTGATTTGCAATCCTAAAAAGAATGTTAATTCACCCATTAAACTTATTTCAAATTCATGACTCATATTTTTGAAAAATGATTCATATAGTGATTCATCCGAAGAACCAAAAATAATATCATCAACATAAATTTGCATAATAAGAAAATTATTTTTAAAATGTTTGACAAACAATGTAGTATCAACCTTGCCTTTGGTAAAATTATTTAAAATAAGAAAGGAACTATGTCTTTCGTACTAAGCTCTAGGAGCTTGTTTCAAACCATAGAGAGCCTTAGTCAATTTGAATACATGATTAGGAAGAAGAGAATTTTCAAATCCAGGAGGTTGTTCGACATATACTTCTTCCGAAATAAAACCATTCAAGAAGGCACTTTTGACGTTCATTTGAAATAGTTTAAAATTATTACTGCTAGTATAGGCAAGGAGCATCCTAATGGCTTCTAATCTTGCCACAGGAGCGAAGGTTTCTTCGTAGTTGATACCTTCTTCTTGGTTGAAACCTTTGGCCACTAATCTAGCCTTGTTTCTAACCACGATACCACATTCGTTTTGCTTGTTTCTAAAGACCCATTTAGTACCAATGACTAAATGGTCACTAGGTCTAGGAACAAGCTTTTATACCTCATTCCTCTCAAATTGATTCAATTTCTCTTGCATTGCAATGACCCAAGAATCATCTTTCAAAGCCTCGTCAATGCATTTAGGTTTAATTTGAGAGAGAAAGGCAGCATTAGCATAAAATTTTTTGAAAGAAGAACGAGTTTGAACCCCTTGTGATGTATCTACTATAATTTGCTCTTTTAGATGAGCATCTACATACTTCCATTCCTTGGGTAAGGAGATTTTGGAAGAAAATGCATCCAAGTTGCTATTTTGAGGAGGGGGTTCCTTTAAATCCAAATTTTCAAAACCAATATCATCATCAAAATCATTTTTCTTTATCTCGAAAATTTCATTAAAAATTACATGAATAGACTCTTCTATAACTAAGGTTCTTTTGTTAAAAACACGAAAAGCCTTAGAAACGGAAGAGTAACCAAGAAAGATGCCTTCATCGGATTTAGCATCAAATTTTCCTAAGGCATCTTTTTCATTTAAAATAAAGCATTTACAACTGAAAACTTTAAAATAAGAAAGGAACTATGTCTTTCGTACTAAGCTCTAGGAGCTTGTTTCAAACCATAGAGAGCCTTAGTCAATTTGAATACATGATTAGGAAGAAGAGAATTTTCAAATCCAGGAGGTTGTTCGACATATACTTCTTCCGAAATAAAACCATTCAAGAAGGCACTTTTGACGTTCATTTGAAATAGTTTAAAATTATTACTGCTAGTATAGGCAAGGAGCATCCTAATGGCTTCTAATCTTGCCACAGGAGCGAAGGTTTCTTCGTAGTTGATACCTTCTTCTTGGTTGAAACCTTTGGCCACTAATCTAGCCTTGTTTCTAACCACGATACCACATTCGTTTTGCTTGTTTCTAAAGACCCATTTAGTACCAATGACTAAATGGTCACTAGGTCTAGGAACAAGCTTTTATACCTCATTCCTCTCAAATTGATTCAATTTCTCTTGCATTGCAATGACCCAAGAATCATCTTTCAAAGCCTCGTCAATGCATTTAGGTTTAATTTGAGAGAGAAAGGCAGCATTAGCATAAAATTTTTTGAAAGAAGAACGAGTTTGAACCCCTTGTGATGTATCTACTATAATTTGCTCTTTTAGATGAGCATCTACATACTTCCATTCCTTGGGTAAGGAGATTTTGGAAGAAAATGCATCCAAGTTGCTATTTTGAGGAGGGGGTTCCTTTAAATCCAAATTTTCAAAACCAATATCATCATCAAAATCATTTTTCTTTATCTCGAAAATTTCATTAAAAATTACATGAATAGACTCTTCTATAACTAAGGTTCTTTTGTTAAAAACACGAAAAGCCTTAGAAACGGAAGAGTAACCAAGAAAGATGCCTTCATCGGATTTAGCATCAAATTTTCCTAAGGCATCTTTTTCATTTAAAATAAAGCATTTACAACTGAAAACTTTAAAATAAGAAACATTTGGTGTTTTGTTATTCCATAATTCATAGGGAGTTTTTAATAGAGATGGTCTTATTAGAACCCTATTCATGATGTAGCAAGTCGTATTCACAGCTTCGGCCCAAAAATACTTGGGTAGACTATGTTCATTCAACATAGTTCTTGCCATTTCTTGTAGATTTCTATTTTTTCTTTCTACTACTCCATTTCGTTAAGGGTTTCTTGGAGTAGAGAAGTTGTGGTTATATCTGTTAACTTCACAAAAATTTTGGAAATTACGGTTTTGAAATTCACCACCGTGATCACTCCGAATTGATGAAATCATGAAACCTTTTTTGTTTTGAGTGAGTTTACAAAATTTAGAGAAACATTTGAAACAATCACTTTTGTGAGCCAAGAAATAGGTCCAAGTGTATCTAGTATAATCATCTACAATTACAAAAGCGTATTTGCTTCCTCCTAGACTTGTTGTGTCAATTGGTCTAAATAAGTCCAAATGGATCAATTGTAATGGTCTAGTGGTGCTAATTTGATTTTTTGGTTTGAAACTAGTTTTTATTTGTTTACCTAGTTGACACGCATCGCATACTTTGTCCTTAACAAACTTCATATTTGGAATCTCTCGTACTAATTCTCTAGATGAGATCTTAGATATTAGTTTCATGCTTGCATGGCCTAATCTCCTATGCTAAAGCCAAGCATAATCTTTTAAAGTGGAGAGACACATTTCATTACCTAGTTCATCAAGATTGATGGTGTAGACATTATTTTGTTTTAATGCAATCATAGTCATGTTATTGTTTGGTTTTTCAATAATACACACATTTGATTCAAATCTAACCATATAACCTTTATCGCATAATTGACTAATACTCAAGAGATTATGTTTCAATCCATCAACTAGTAATACATTATCAATAGAAAAGTTTAATTTGTTACCTACGGTTCCCTTGCCAATGATTTTGCCTTTGTTGTTGTCTCCGAAGGTGACATAGCCTTCGTCTATGCTAGTGAGCTTGGAGAATTGGGATGGATCTCTGGTCATATGCCTTGAGCATCCACTATCAAGGTACCATCTCTTGCTCCTAGCTTGTGATGGTGTATGTTTCTACAAGAAGGGATTATTTTTAAGTACCCATTTACTTTTGGGTGCCTCAAAAACTGATCTAACTTGTTTATCATGTTGCATAGACTTGATCATGGTTCCTTTAGGAACCCAAATCAATTTGTTCGGACTAATTTTCTTGAGTGGACATTGATAAGTTTTATGTCCATATTTGTAACAAAAGTTGCAATTGTTTTGGTGTTGAATATGTAAGATAGGACCTTTAATGAAGGTGGTTGGATTTTGGTGAGAACTTCTCACAAATCCGATTCCACTTCTTTTAGGAACGTGACCCTTATTTGTAAGGATCATATTCAAAGACTTGCTACTGACCTCGAATTTCTTTAAGGTGTCCTTAAGTAGCAAGTTCTCCTTTTGAAGAGTTTCTAGATCATTGTTTTGGTATTTTATGCATGGAGCTAAACTATCATGATATTCAGTTTTTAATTTATCAAAATTACAAGTAAGACTATCATGCTCCTTTTTTAATAATTTGTATTTTCTACTAATTATTTTGCATTCATCAAATAACTCATGGAAGGCATTTAATAATTCATGATAAGATAAATCTGCATCAATTAAATTCGTTACCTCCTCTCCGATGGCCATTACGGCATAATAAGCAACTTGCTCGGTGTTGGACTCCTCTTCTTCGGATGCGCTTGAATCATCCCACGTTGCTTTGAGCGCCTTCTTCTTTGATGTTTTCTTTTTGGCTTGGGGACATTCATTTTTGAAATGCCCCAGCTTCTTGCATTCATAGCATATCACTTGGTTCTTTTTATGTTCAAGTTTGTTTTTGGTGTTATTTTTAAATTTGTTCTTTCTTATAAATTTTTTAAATTTTGGAGTCAAAAGTGCAACGTCATTGTCATTGTCCTCATCACTTGATGTTCCTTTCAAGTGGTCTTCTTGTGATTTGAGTGCCATATCTTTCTTGTTCTTTGGAAGGGGGTTCTCGAGCTCGGCATGAGCTTGACATGTCATTTTGTAGGTCATTAGAGACCCAATAAGTTCTTCAAGAGGGAATGTTTTAAGGTCCTTGGTCTCTTGAATGGTAGTAACTTTTGGATCCCAACTTTTAGGAAGGGATCTTAAGATTTTAGTTACTAGTTCAAAGTTAGAAAAATCTTTACCAAGAGCTTTGAGTCCATTGATGACATCCGTGAAACGGGTCTCCGATGGACTCACTTGGTTTCATTCGGAAAAGTTCGTAAGAGTGCACAAGAATGTTGATTTTGGACTCTTTCACTCGGCTAGTGCCTTCATGAGTGACCTCAAGAGTTCTCCAAATATCAAAAGCAGAATCACAAATTGAAACACGATTAAATTCATTTTTGTCTAGTGCACAAAACAAGGCATTCATAGCCTTTGCGTTTAAAGCAAAAACCTTCTTTTCCGATTCATTCCATTCGCTCATCGGAAGAGAAGATTTTTGAAATCCATTTTCAACAATAGTCCAAAGCTCGAAATCCATGGAAATGAGGAAGATTTTCATACGTGTCTTCCAATACGTGTAATCCGACCCATTAAACATAGGTGGACGTGTAATAGAATGTCCCTCATGCATGCCGGAGTAAGCCATCTCTCTTGGGTATTAAACCAAATATGAGAGTGAGCCTTGCTCTGATACCAATTGTTAGGATCGGAGCGGCACTAAGAGGGGGGGGGGAATTAGTGCAGCGGATTAAAACTAGTAGGTTTGAAATTGATTCTGTAAAATGCGAGGAGATTTCGTTCGATAGTAACTAGAGTAAAGTGAAGAACAAAAACTTGCTTCTATGTAGATAATGATTGCAGAAAAATAACAACTCATATATTCAAGTAACACGCAGATTTAAAATGGTTCGGTCAAAATGACCTACATCCACTTACGAAGCCTTCTTCGATGAGGCCCCCAACTTCCACTAGCAAATCACTTTGAAGGGGAAGGACAAACACCCCTCTTACAACCTTTACAAGTGGTTCACACTCTTACAAAATTTCAGCAAGAAAGAAAGGGAGGTGAACACTCAAGCAATTTGAAAGTAAGACTTGCTAAGGCTTTGCTAAGAATTTTTTACTCTATTGCTTCTCAAAAGTTGTAATCTCTGCTGAGAATTGAGGGGTATTTATAGGCCTCAAGAGGATTCAAATTTGGGCTCCAAAATTTGAATTCTCTTCGGTTCCCGAAGCTAGCGGTGCCACCGCCTATCAGTGGCGGTGCCACCGCTTGTCAGTTCTGACACTGACAGTGTACTGGGTGGTGCCACCGTCCACTCCAGCGATGGCACCGCCTAGCTCTTCGGGTGCTGGGCGGTGCCACTGCCCAGACCAGCGGTGCCACCGCCTAGCTCTTCGGGTGCTGGGTGGTGCCACCGCCCAGACAGGCGGTGCCACCGCTTGGCTCGGGTGCTGGGCGGTGCCACCGCCCAGTATGGCGGTTCCACCGCCCAACCTTACTGTTCACTGGTTGGGCTTTAAGTCTAGCCCAAACTAGGTTTCATTTTGGGCCCAATTGGCCCCTAATCAAGATATAGGATTATTTCTTAATCCTAACCTTAATTACATGCAAACTACGTAACTAAAAACATAATCCTAAGCAAGTTTTTAACCGGCGAACTTCAAGTCTTGTTCCGGCGAGCTTTCCGGTGAACTTCCGGTGGACTTCCGATACGCCCTTGGATTTCTTCCGACGGACTCCTAGCTGGCTCTCGATCTTGTGGCGAAATCAGCGAGTAGTCAAGCCTTCTCGGTGATCTCTGCGAACCTCCGATGATCTCTTCGGCGGACTTTCGAAAACTCCGACAAGTCCTCGATTTCTTCTCGATTGGTTCCGACAGCATCTCCGACGAATCTTCAGACTCTCAAACACCCATCGAACTTGATTCCGGTAGACTCACTTTATGTCTTCAAGCTTTCGTAGTTAATCCTGCATACTTATCTCAACATATGGATTAGATAAAACATGACAATTGACTTCATCATCAAAATCCAAGATTCAACAATTTATATGACCAAAATCTTTTTAGATCTAAAGAAGTAGCACTTAGATTTCCAAATTTTGAAACAAGAACTATACATAAGGGTAAACGCGTTGATCTAAATGAACTAGGAAACCAAGAACCCATTAGGTGGTTTGCACATTTAGATGTCTTACCTCTCCTACAAATCAATGAACCAATTTATCCTAGGTTAGTTAGGCTATTTTATGCAAACTTGTGTGTGGACAACGAAAACCTAAGTATTTACCTTTTAGGAACACAGATTAGAATCTTTGATAGTACTATTTGTGAACTAATTGGAATTACTGAAAAGGATAATGGCTGTTACTTTAGAAACAAATGGGATGTCAATGTGATCGGAGCAACTTACTCCGAAGCCTTAGAAACTATCTTTGAAAATTCAAACTCAGGCATGATACCCAAGAGTTGCGAGCACCTACTACCCTTTAACTCTAAAATTCTTCATCACATCATGACTAGCATACTACTTCCCAAGCAATTTCATCTTGATGAAATGAGTCAAATAGAGCTAAGCACCATGTATTGGATTATAACCGGACAAAATAATTATTTTGGATACTTAATCCGGCAACACATGCAGGATATAATAGCTAAAGACACTATGTTACCATATGGTGGGTTAATTACTCGATTAATACTTGCCCATAATATTAATGTCTCGCCTGATGAAGAAATTATTCAAGTTGATCGTTTTAACACTATCAATAAGAATCTATTGAAAAGACTTAGGTGCATTTTTAGCAATGGTATATGGGTGAGGCAACCTAGAAGGACTGATCCAACTCCCCCACCAGTAGAACACCGTGAAACACCAATTCTTAGGGGAAATAAATCTCCTCCTAGTCCCTTTAGCGCAGCACCTTTCGCTCTTGCTTCATCCTCTGAAGAACTCATTTTGGCAGAATTGTATCAGATCAAATCACAACAAGACCAACTCAAAACACAGCAAGAGCAGATTCAAACTCAACAATTTGAAATTTTGCAGGAACTACGACAAATGAATCAAAAAATAGATGTCCTGTATCAGCACTATGGATTTCCTCCTAAAGATTAATCGATGTATCTTTTATCTTGACATGCGATCTTTGTCATTTTCTTTCCTTGAATAATGTTGAACCTTCTTTTGCAATGCATTTTGAATGAATGCTGAACCTTCTTTTGCGGTGTATTTTGAATGAAAGATAAACTTTTAAATTCTAGATTAATTTTTTTTAACTAAATTCCATAGTAATGTTGAATTCCTTTGCTTTAATAATCACAAATTATATGCTTAAAGTCGCTCTCCTTTTTGTTGATGACAAAGGGGGAGAAATATGGTAAATTGATAATTGCTATGCTATGATTGCCATATTTTCACTATGAAATGTTTGCATTATGTTAAGATATCAAAAGCTTAAATCATAATTTTATATGTTGATATCTTGCTATGATCACTATCATTCACGTTTGAAATATAAAACTTGAAAATGGTTGTCAAGTCTTGACATCATTTTCAGAAAGATACATCATGATAGGAATCATGATGGGAGTATTGATAAGGTTTAATTTATCAATATGTCTCTTGAATTCAAGAATGACTTATCTCAAGTATGGCATATAGATTGATTGTCAATTGATTGTCATCATCAAAAAGGGGGAGATTGTTGAATCTCGGTTTTGATGATGAAGTCAATTGTCATGCTTTATCTAATCCATATATTAAGATAAGTATGCAGGATTAACTACGAAAGCTTAAAGACATAAAATGAGTCTCTCGGAATCAAGTTCGATGGGTGTTTGAGAGTCCGAAGATTCATCGAAGATGCTGCCGGAACCAATCGAGAAGAAATCGGGGACTTGTTGGAGTTTTCGAAAGTCCGCCGAAGAGATCATCGGAGGTTCGTAGAGATCACCGAGAAGGCTCGGCTACTCGCTGATTTCGCCACAAGATCGGGAGCCAGTTGGGAGTCCGTCGGAAGAAATCCAAGGGCGTATCGGAAGTTTGCCGGTTAAAAACTTGCTTAGGATTATGTTTTTAGTTACGTAGTTTGCATGTAATTAAGGTTAGGATTAAGAAAAAATCCTATATCTTGATTAGGGGCCAATTGGGCCCAAAATGAAACCTGGTTTGGGTCAGACTTAAAGCCCAACCAGTGACCAGTAAGATCGGGCGGTGGAACCGCCATACTAGGCTGTGGCACTGCCCAACACCCGAAGAGCTAGGCGGTGGCACCGCTCAGTACACTGTTAGTGTCAGAACTGATAGGCGGTGGCACCGCTAACTTCGGGAACCGAAGAGAATTCAAATTTTGGAGCCCAAATTTGAATCCTCTTGAGGCCTATAAATACCCCTCAATTCTCAACAGAGATTACAACTTTTGAGAAGCAATAGAGTAAAAAAAAAAGTCTTAGCAAAGCCTTAGCAAGTCTTACTTTCAAATTGCTTGAGTGTTCACCTCCCTTTCTTTCTTGCTGAAATTTTGTAAGAGTGTGAACCACTTGTAAAGGTTGTAAGAGGGGTGTTTGTCCTTCTCCTTCAAAGTGATTTACTAGTAGAAGTTGGGGGCCTCATCGAAGAAGGCTTCGCAAGTGGATATAGGTCATTTTGACCGAACCACTTTAAATCTGCGTGTTCCTTGAATGTGTGAGTTATTATTTTTCTGCAATCATTATCTACATAGAAGTAAGTTTTTGTTCTTCACTTTACTCTAGTTACTATCGAACGAAATCTCCTCGCATTTTACGGAATCAGTTTCAAACCTACTAGTTTTAATCCGCTGCACTAATTCACCCCCCCTCTTAGTGCCGCTTCGATCCTAACAAAAGAGTCATCAAATGAAGGATCAAAAATCCATGAATCAAGGCTCTTCTTTAGCAAATAGAAAGAGGAAGGATTCATACGTGACAATCTCGATTTAAAAGGAAAATTTAAGTTATGAAAAATCAAGAAATTTGAAAAATATGCAAGAGGAACTCATGCTTTCGAAAGCTTTAACATGCCTAATTCTCTTTTAATAAAATCAAATTGTTCCTTATTCAATGGTTTTATAAAAATATCTGCTAATTGATGCTTTGTATCAATAAATTCTAAAGATATATCATGATTATTAATATGATTTCAAATAAAATGATGCCTAATGTCAATATGCTTAGTTTTAGAGTATTGAATGAGATTCTTGGTTAAACATATTGCACTAGTGTTATTGCATTTTATAGGAATATTTTTCAAATAAATTTCATAATCTTCTAAAGTATTTTTCATATATATAACTTGTGTACAACATACACCTGCTGCTATATATTCAGCTTCGGTTGTAAATAATGTAACCAAGTTTTGTTTCTTGGAAAACCAAGAGATAAGTGTGTGACCTCAGAGTTGACATGTTTCGGATGTGCCTTTTTTATATATTTGACAACCAGCAAAATTAGCATTGGTATAAGCAATCAATTCATGATCTTTAGTTTTTGGATACATAATCCTAAATTAGGAGTTCCTTTTAGGTATCTAAAAATTCTTTTAATAGTTTTTAAGTGAGATTGCTTAGAATTGGATTAAAATCTAGCATGTAGTCCAACACTAAACATGATATTGGGTTTGGTTACTATGAGGTAAAAGAAACTACCTATCATACCCCTATAAGTCTTTTGATCAAAACATTTTCCATTAATGTCCATATCTAATTTTGTCCATATCTCCATTAAATCATTTTAATAGATTTAAACATATTTTGTTTAACTAACAAAAAATCCATCACTAATTTGTTTGATTTGTAAACCTAAGAAAAAAGTTAATTCCTCTATCAAACTCATTTCGAATTCATGGCTCATACTATTGGGAAAAAATTTATATAAAGACTCATTTGAAGATTCAAAAATGATATCATCAACATAAATTTGAACAATGAGAAAATTATTTTCAAAATATTTGATAAATAATGTGGTATCGACCTTGCCTTTCATAAAATTATTTTGAATAAGAAAAGAACTAAGCCTCGCATACCAAACCCTAGGGGCTTGTTTTAATTGATAGAGAGCCTTAATCAACTTAAATACATGATTTGAAAAGTTAGCATTCTCAAATCTGGGAGGTTGTTCAACATAAACTTCTTCAGAAATAAAGCCATTAAAATAGTACTTTTAATATCCATTTGAAATAACTTAAAATTATTACAACTAGTATAGGTAAGGAGAATCCTTATGGCTTCAAGTCTAGCCACAGGAGCAAAAGTTTCTTCATAATCGATACTTTCTTCTTGGTTGAAACCTTTAGCTACTAATCTAACCTTATTTCTAACCACGATAACAAGTTCATCTTGCTTGTTTCTGAAGACCCATTTAGTACCAATTACCAAATGGTCATTAAGTCTAGGAACAAGCTTTCATACCTCATTTCTCTCAAATTGATTTAATTTCTTATGCATTGCAATAACCCATGAATCATCTTTTAGGACCTTATCAATGCATTAGGTTCAATTTAAGATAAAAAGATTACATTCGCACCAAAAATTTTAAGAGAAGAATGCATTTGAATATCTTTGAAGTGTCCTCCAATGATTAGAATCCTTATAACCATCAAAATCAAAATCATTTTTCTTGGATTCGGAAACCTCATTGAAAACAACATGAATAGATTTTTCTATAACTAAAGTTCTTTTATTAAATACATGATTTGAAAAGTTAGCATTCTCAAATCTGGGAGGTTGTTCAACATAAACTTCTTCAGAAATAAAGCCATTAAAATAGTACTTTTAATATCCATTTGAAATAACTTAAAATTATTACAACTAGTATAGGTAAGGAGAATCCTTATGGCTTCAAGTCTAGCCACAGGAGCAAAAGTTTCTTCATAATCGATACTTTCTTCTTGGTTGAAACCTTTAGCTACTAATCTAACCTTATTTCTAACCACGATAACAAGTTCATCTTGCTTGTTTCTGAAGACCCATTTAGTACCAATTACCAAATGGTCATTAAGTCTAGGAACAAGCTTTCATACCTCATTTCTCTCAAATTGATTTAATTTCTTATGCATTGCAATAACCCATGAATCATCTTTTAGGACCTTATCAATGCATTTAGGTTCAATTTAAGATAAAAAGATTACATTCGCACCAAAAATTTTAAGAGAAGAATGCATTTGAATATCTTTTGAAGTGTCTCCAATGATTAGCTCCTTATGATGAGCATTTATATACTTCCAATCCTTAGGTAAGGATTCTTTGGAAGAAGATACATTCGAGTTGCTAGTAGGAGGAGAGGGTTTATTCAAATTTAAACCATCAAAATCAAAATCATTTTTCTTGGATTCGGAAACCTCATTGAAAACAACATGAATAGATTTTTCTATAACTAAAGTTCTTTTATTAAATACATGAAATGCTTTAGAAGTAAAAGAATAATCAAGAAAAATGCCTTTATCGGATTTTGCATCAAATTTTCCTAAGGCATCTTTTCATTTAAAACAAAACATTTGCAACCGAAAACTTAAAAATATGAAACATTGGATTTTTTGTTATTTCACAACTTATATAGAGTTTTTGAAAGTAATGGTCTTACTAGAACCCTGTTCATGACATAGCATGTCGTGTTAATGGCTTCGACCCAAAAATATTTGGGTAGGCTATGTTTGTTTAATATGGTTCTTACCATTTCTTATAAATTCTTATTTTTTCTTTCAACTGTTCTATTTTGTTGTGGGTTTCTTGGAGTAGAGAAATTATGATTATACCCATTTGATTCACAAAAGTTTTGGAAATCATGATTTTGAAACTCACCACCGTGATCACTACGTATAGATGAAATCATAAAGCCATTTTAATTTTGAATAAGTTTACAAATTTAAAAAAATACTTAAAACAATCACTTTTGTGTGTTTAAGAAGTATGTCCAAGTATATCTACTATAATCATCAACAATTACAAAGGCGTATTTGCTATATCCTATGCTTGTTTTATCAATTGGTCCAAATAAATCCATATGGATTAATTACAATGGTTTAGAGGTGCTTATTTGATTCTTTGACTTGAAACTACCTTTTATTCATTTTCCTAGTTGACATATATCACACATTTTGTCTTTGACAAACTTGATGCTAGGGATTCCTCTTACAAGTTCTCTAGATGAATTTGGGAGATTAGTTTCATGCTAGCATGACCTAACCTCCTATGCCAAAGCCAAGCATCATTATTTAAAACCGAAAAGCAAGTTTCACTACAAAACTCATTAAGATCAATGGTATAGATATTGTTGGTCCTTAAGGCAATCAAAGATCTATTCATGTGTGGTATTTCTATAATGCAAGCATTAGATTCAAACTTGATGTTGTAACGTTTATCACATAATTGAGTAATGCTTAACAAGTTATACTTTAAACCATCTACTAATAAAATATTTTTAATCAAAAGGTTTGATTTGTTATCTATATTTCCTTTTCCAACAATTTTTCCTTTGTTGTTGTCTACGAAGGTGAGAAATCCTTTGTCTTTGCTGGTGAGCTTAGAGAAGTGTATTGGATCTTCGGTCATGTGTCTTGAGCATCCACTATCAAGGTACCACCTCTTGCTCCTTGCTTGTGATTGTAGACATATCTATAAGAAAGGGAGTTTTCTTTCAAGTACCCATTTTACCTTGGGTTCCTAATAAATAGATCTACCTAACTTATCATTTTGTATTAAGTCATTTAAGGTTTCTTTAGGGACCCAAATTAGCTTATGTGGACTATACCTCTTAAATGGACATTTATGAGCATAATGTACAAATTTGTAATAAAAGTTATATTTGTTTCAAAGAGTGAAATATGAAAAGTTGGGCCCTTAACGAAGATGATTGGCTTTGGTGAGTGTTTCTCCCAAAGTCGATTCCATCTCTTTTATGTACATGATCCCTTATTAAAAGGATTATGTTTAAGGATTTGCTTCCTATTTCAAATTTTTCTAAGGTTTCATGTAGTAGCAAATTTTCCTTTTTAAGCGTATTTAATTCTTCACATTTTGTATAAGGAAGCAATATTTCATTATCATGCTTAATATTTAATCTATTGAATTCATCAACAAGAGAGGCATACTCCTATTTAAATAGTTTATACTTTTTACTAACTATTTTACATTCATCAAATAAATCATAAAAAACATTCAATAATTCATCAAAGGATAAATGAGCTTCGCTTGAGTTACTTACCTCATCGGCAAGTGCCATTAAGTTATAGTTAGCAACTTCTTTATTGGTTGGTTCCTTGTCTTTGGATGTGCTTGAATCGTCCCAAGTAGCTTTTAACGCTTTCTTTTTCTTTGGTTGCTTCTTCTTCACTTGGGGACATTTACATTTGAAGTGTCCTGACTTCTTGCATTCATAGCAAATTATTTGGTCCTTTTTAAGTTTATTTTTATTTTTAATGTCATATTTAGTTTTGTTCCTTTTTATAAAATTTTTAAATTTTCTTGTTAGAAGTGCCAAGTCATCATCATCATCATCATCATCATCATCATCATCATCACTTTTCTTTTAAGTGGTCTTCTTGAGTTCTAAGTGCCAAATCCTTCTTGTTCTTTGGAAGGTAGTTCTTAATTTCTTCATATGCATTACATGTCATTTCTAAGTCATCAAAGACCGAATAAGTTTTTCGAGTGGAAAGTGTTAGGAATGAGTCGACATTAAGAGGGGGGTGAATTAGTGTAGTGATAAAATCACCGATTTTGGAAAATATTCGTTCGTTGAAAATCGATCTCAGAAAGATAACTTCAAATTCAATGATTGACTTGAAAGCATGTTTGTTCGTAAGCATAGTGAAAGTAAAGTAAAGAAGAAGTTTGCTATGAAAGTAATGTTAGGAACGAGTCAGCACTAAGAAGGGGGGTGAATTAGTGTAGTAGATAAAATCATATTCCGTTTGAAAAATTCATACGTTCGATTAAAACCGATTCCAGAAAGATGTTAACTTGAAATATATTTGGAAGGGTGTGTAGCAAAAGTAATGAGGAAGTAAAGAAATTTGCAATAAAGATAAACAACAAAACAGAAATGCAAATCATTTTATAGTGATTCGGTCGTCGTGACCTACATCCACTCCACTGATTCCTCTTCCGTTGAGTCCATTGGCATGCACTAATGATCTTCCTTCAATGAGTGAAGATTAAACACTCTTATAACTAAATTCTCTTTTTGATAGGTGCTAGTCATAGGTGTCCAACAAGCCAATCACGTGAGTAATGACACGTGTGACTTGACATGGAATCTTTTTGCTTATTATATTTTGGCATTTATCACTTTATATTGTCTATTGCATATATGCATATATATATTATGATGTCCTTGGATCTGTGCAATGGGAATCAGATCATGATAATGAGATCAATTCACCTTTAAACACAGATCCTAAATAATCTTGGTCATAGGTTACTCGAGAGGAATATCATGATAATTGGACAGATTGGTGTGCTGTATACCCGTCCATATATTGGATACGACTGGTCTCATAGCTGCTCGTGTGGGGACACTAGGGATATAGTACAGGTGCTCATTGGAAAATGAATTCACTGATTGATCCGCTTATGGAATACTGGATGGTTGATGATGCCTTATTGTCAGACAGCGATTTCGTAGTCCTAGTGGTATATCTGGTTCTTAGACTTGAGACACCAAGGATGTCCTGTATGAGTGCTACACTCTTTGATACAAGACTTATAGGTTTGGATGTCCCAGATCTAGTACAGCTGGTCATTGGGAGTGGTAGTCAACCTTACAAGAGCTATTGAGTGTCGATAGAGGATCATCCACTCTCGGCGTCATGAGAGGAATATCCCATGTGTTCTTGCTCAGAGAAATCCTTGGCCAGGGTCATTCAGGTTGAGAGAGAAAGAGTTCTCCGGGAGAATCCGATTAGAGCGAGACTCGAGTAGAAACCGTATGGGTCTGACAGCACCATTACCGATATACGGTCTCTGGGATATTAGATGGATGAGAGACTATAGGTACATGGTAACTGAGGATAGACAAGTCCAATGGATTGGATTCCCCTGTATCGTTTGGGGACTATGACATAGTGGCCTAGCACGTTCGTAGTCGATGAGTCGAGTGAATTATTATAGAAATAATAATTCACTGAGCCAAAAGGAGTTCTGACAACTATGACTCATGGCAAGCTCGATATTAGGCCTAGAGGGTCACACACATATGGTAGGCATTGCGATGAGTAGAGGTTCGGATATGAGATATCCGCTGGAGCCCCTATCTTATTGGATATCCAATAAGCCCTTGAATTATTGGATCCCATGGACGAGATCAAATAAGAGCCAATAAGAGATTATTGGATAGAGATCCACTAATCTAAAAAGCTTGGGTAATTGGATGCAGATCCAATACCCACTAGGGGAGGATCCATTAGGGTTTGATTGGGGGCCTCTATAAATAGGAGGGATTTAAAGCCTCATAGGCTAGAGCCTTCATTTGCCTCTCCTATTCTCCTTCCCCTCTCCATCAGAACAGGCCTAGAGTTTTAAGGAGCATTGTCGCAGCCCTATTGTGTGGATCACTGCTAGAGAGCAAGACGCTTGACCTCCTTTATCCTCTCCTAGATATCTGCAAGGAAATAGGGATATACAATCTCCCTAGGTAACATAATCTATTCTATACGCAGTTTGTTTCACGGATTTTTATGCACTAATCTTTGCATGACGATGAACATCTTTTTGAACTACGTGTGTTAGTGGGAATGATTGGTTTTTGAACTATGTGTGTTGTGTTTAGAAAGAATTTTGATGTCAAAATCGTTGATGCAAAAGTGAAAAAGGCAACAATTGTTGCTACCCTTGCTGTTGTCGTAGATGGCAGCGTTGCCATCTACGTGCAAGCATGCTGCTTGCAGCGACAATCGCAAGGCCGGCGACGAGCGGCCAGGCCCCTGAGTGTGGGCACGACGGCCACTTGCGCGCGGGCACTGCGCCCGTGCACAATGGTGGCGCCTGCGGCCGTTGCACCCGCGAGCAGAGGCATCGCGGTTTGAGGCACCTGTGACCGCTGCGCCCGCGGGCAAGGGCGCCGCAGGGCAGCAGCGCCTACGACCGCTTCTCCCGTAGTAGCAAGGGAGAGGGGCTTAGGGTTTTGGGCAAAAGATAGTTTTACCCCTCAGAATTTGAGAAATTCTAGTTACTGTCCTTTGACCAAATGATGAAATGCCCCTCAGAATTCAGAAAATTTCCTACATGTCCTTGATTTCAGAAAATATTAATTAATTAAAAGGTGTAGTTAATTATTATTTTTATTATTATCTAGTAGTCTTACATGACAATGATTTATACATGTGATGTATGATGCGTGGACGGATGATCATGGACCGTGTGATATGTGTACTTGTGATTATTATTATTGGGATCTGCGAGCCTCCATTATATTTCTCGTTTATTACCGGGTCTGCGTGCCTATGATTAAGTTGTAATCATATGAGAAGGCGCAGCGGGAGCGTGGATGTGATAACGGGACCCACGAGATGGATGATTGCGATGCATGGAGATGCATCGAGATATCGACGGAACCGACGAGGACTAGATGGACGATCACAGGGCATGAAGATGCACCGTTGCATACATAAATCTTGATGTGAGTGATTAGGCCTATTAGCTCGGGCCTGATCACATTAGGATGTGGTTCATGATCATCTGGTGTGATTACTCATGTGATGTGTGATTGCTTATATACCTATTAGATATGTATATATATTTGCATGCGATGTAGATATATATTAAATATGTATATGTATGACATGTCATATTAGGAGACCAAATCATAGAAACCTCTCTCTCTTTCGATAATATTAAGTTGGTAAATGTGAGGCAATTAGATTGACCCACGTGGCCTTCCATTGTTATAGGTAGGAACTAATTCCTGGTGTAGGTTGAGTTGGACGAGTCCCTCAAGGCTTACCTATATCACGATTTGCTATCTTATCTACGATATAGAGATGTCACCGGTGACTTAAGGGCATGGTATGCTTGGTCGAGTCCCTCGAGGGTATATCATCAAATCAAACTCATCTTGTAACGAAGGTGTTGACTTAACTGAACATCATGATTGGTCGAGTCCCTCGAGACCATGGTGATTCAGAGGCCGAACAAGATGGGAATCACAAGGAGTTGTGATCGGAAGAGTTACCTATCATTTGAGCTTAGTGTGATTGGTCGAGTCCCTCGAGGTTATACTAAGATGTTGATTGGATCCTAATCCCCACTAGAAGTCTGCTAGAGACTTCCGTTTTACGTGTTGAGGGTGTTGCATGACTCGCTAGTAAAATAGTGGGAGCATATTAAGATAGAAGTCCATATCTTGATAGTTTATTTCTTGCAAAATCTACATGTTATTCATTTCTGCTGCATCTTTATTTTCAGAAAATGTCACTTTCAAATCCCTTACGTGGCATACTTGATGTCAACCGCCTCATTGGTCTAAATTATATGGATTGACTCCACAACTTGAGAATTGTTCTCACAGTAGAGAAAATCGTATACATCCTTGATACAGTAATGCCTACGCTTGAGGAAGGGGCAAGTGAGGATGAGATCGCTCGCTACGTAAAGTACATTGATAACTCCACTCTTGCTTAGTGCTATATATTGGGCTATATAATTCCTGAGTTATAGAGACAACATGAAAAGATGGATGCTAGATCCATTCTCCTACATGTCCGTAAATTGTTTGAGGAACAAGGAAGGACTCAACGATATAAGATATCTAAGAGCCTCTTCCGCACTAGGATGATTGAGGGGACATCAGTTCAGAACAATGTCCTAAAGATAATTAAGTGGATGGAGAAACTCACAGGTCTAGGAATGGTCCTAGAGGATAACTTGTGTGTGAACATTGTGCTTCAGTCCCTACCAGATTCCTTTTCATAGTTCATAATGAATTTTAATATGAACAAGCTTGAGGTGACTCTCCCAAAGCTTCTCAATATATTGAGGGAGGCAATGAGTACTATTAGGAAAGAGAAGCTAGTTCTCTACACTGGTGAGACCAGAAAGAAAAGGAAAGCAGAAAAGTCCCTTAAGAAGGGAAAGGGCAAGGGTAAACCAGGAAAAGCAAAGGTTGCTAAGAAAGACCCAGCAAAGGACAAAGGCCAATGCTTCCACCGTGACAAAGATAGGCATTGGAAGAGGAACTGCAAAGAGTACCTTGTAGAAAAGGTGAAACAGAAGCTTAGTGAAGCTTCAGATACATTCATGATTAGTCTCCATTTGTCAGACTCTTATGATAATACAAGGGTATTGGAAACCGGTAGTGCTTATCATATATACAATTCGTTACAGGTTCTGACAAGGCCTAGGAGACTAGAGAGAGGCGAGATGGACCTCAAGATGGGCAATGGAGCAAAAGTTGCTATTGTAGCCATTGGCGAGGTCGCCCTACATCTGCCTAGTGGAGCTTTTATTGCATTAGATGCATGTTATTTTGTTCCTTCTATTATCAAAAAAATTATCTCAATTTCATGTTTGATAGTTAGTAGATATAAATTAGTTTTTGAGAACAATGGTTGTTCGATATTATTAGATGATGAGATCATCATGAAAGAAACATTGCATAATGATTTATTTATGCTAGACACTACTCTACATATCATGAATATAAGTGTGTCCAAGAGGAAATGATAAGAGATAAATAGTGCATACCTATGGCATTGTAGGCTAGGTCACATCCATACATAGTGATGTATGGACCCATGTGATGTATGTGGACCCATGTCAACTTATGTCATTGGTGGTTACTCCTACTTCATTACCTTTACTGATGATTTCTCAAGGTATGGATATATGTACTTAATGAAGTACAAATCTAAGGCCTTTGAGAAATTCAGAGAGTATAAGAATGAGGTGGAGAACCAGACTGGAAAGAGTATTAAAACTCTTCGATCAGATCGAGGAGGTGAGTACTTAAGTACAGAGTTTACTCAGTTCCTCAAGGACCATGGGATATTATCCCAATGGACAACTCCTTATACACCTCAGCTCAATAGTATGTCTTAAAGGAGAAATCGTACGCTGTTAGACATGGTATGATCCATGATAAGTTTTGCTGACCTACCCATCTCATTCTGGGGATATGGCCTAGAGACTGCAGCTTACCTTCTGAACAGAGTTCCAACTAAGTCAGTATTGTCTACACCATAAAAGATATGGAAAGGGAAGAATTCCGATCTTAAAGTTGTTAAGATTTGGGGCTACCCTACCCACGTTAAAAGACACAACCCCGATAAGTTGGAATAGAGAATAGAGCAGTGCAAGTTCATGGGATACCCCAAGGAAACTTGTGGGTATTATTTCTATCATCTCGAGGACCAAAATGTCTTTATAGCTAAGAGAGCAGTGTTCCTTGAGAAGGAACACATTCTTGGCGGAGATAGTGGGAGCATGATAAAGTTGAGCGAGGTTGGAGAACTCAGCTCAAGCACCACTCTACAGCTTGAGTCTATTCAGGTACCTAACATACAAGTTCCAACTTTACATAGGTCCGGTAGAGTATCCCATCCTCCTGAGAGATATGTGGGACATATTAGAGGAGAAGATGTTAAGGATATTGATCCTAGACCTACGAGGAGGCTATTATGAGTATAGACTCCGAGAAGTGGCAAGAAGCCATGAATTCTGAGATGGATTCTATATACTCCAACAAGGTTTGGAACCTAGTTGATGCGCCCAAAGGTATTGTACCCGTTGGTTACAAATGGATCTTTAAGAAAAAGATCGTAGTAGATGGAACCTTCTCAACCGTAGCAATACTAAAATCCATCCGAATTCTATTGGCTATTGCAGCACACTATGGTTATGAGATCTGGCAGATGGATGTGAAAACTGCATTCCTCAATGGGAACCTCGTTGAGGAGATGTATATGATATAACCTAAGGGATTTGTGTCCAAGGAATGCCCAAATAAGGTGTGCAGGTTGCTTAGATCTATTTATGGACTAAAGCAAGCTTCCCGAAGTTGGAAAATAAGATTTGATGAGGCAATCAGATCTTATGACTTTGTTAAGAATGAAGATGAGCCTTGTGTGTACAGGAAGGTAAGTGGGAGCGCTATCACCTTTTTGGTGTTATATGTAGATGACATCCTGATCATTGGGAATGACGTAGAAATGCTATCCACAGTAAAGGCTTGGTTATCTAGAACACTTCTCCATGAAGGACTTAGGGGAAGCATCCTATATCTTGGGGATTTAGATCTATAGAGATAGATCTAAGAGGATGCTTGGCTTGTCCTAATCCAGGTACATAGAAACCATTATCAAAAGGTTTGGCATGGAAAATTCCAAGAGAGGTCTCATACCGATGAGACATGGGATATCGTTTTCTAGGAGTATGTCCCCAAAGACTCCAGAAGAAAGGGCAAACATTGATATGATACCTTATGCCTCGGCGATAGGGTCTAACATGTATGCCATACTATGTACTAGGCCTGATATAGCGCATGCTCTGAGTGTCACAAGTAGGTATCAGGCGGATCTAGGCTTGGAGGATTGGAAAGCAGCAAAGTGTATCCTTAAGTGCTTGAGAAGGACTAAGGATCTTTTACTAGTATATGGAGGTAGTAGCCTCAAGGTTGAAGGCTACACAGACTCGAGTATTCGGTCTGATGTTAATGATAGCAAGTTGAATTCGGGGTATGTGTACACCTTGAATGGAGGAGCAGTACGCTAGAAGAGTTCCAAGCAAGATACTATTGCTGACTCGACCATAGAGGCAGAATACATTGCTGCAGCAGATGCAGCAAAAGAGGGAGTCTAGATGAAGAAATTTATCACAGATTTGGGAGTCATGCCAGATAGCGAGGAGCCGATTTCCTTATATTGCGACAACAACAGGGTGATTACTCAAATAAGGGAACCTGGGTCTCATCAAAAGTGTTCTGAGGAGGTTCCAACTTATTAGAGAGATTATGACCCGAGGAGATGTAGTAGTGAAAAGAGTTCCATCCGAATATAACATTGCAGATCCACTAACAAAGCCGTTGTCTCAGATTATCTTTGAGCATCACAAGAGTCTGACAGGGATCAGACACATAGGTGATTAGCTTTAGGTCAAGTGGGAGATTACTAGTCATAGGTGTCCAACAAGCCAATCAAGTGAGCAATGGCATGTGTGACTTGACATGGAATCTTTTTGCTTATTATATTTTGGCATTTATCACTTTATATTGTTCATTGCATATATGCATATATATATTGTGATGTCCTTAGATCCGTGCAATGGGAATCAGATCGTGATGAGATCATGATAATGAGATCAATTTACCTTTAAACATAGATCCTAAATAATCCCAGTCATAGGTTACTCGAGAGGGACATTGTGATAACCGGACAGACTAGTATGTTGTATACCTGTCCATATGATGGATGCAGCTGATCTCATAGCTGCTCGTGTGGGGATACTAGGGATATAATACATGTGCTCATTGGAGAATGAGTTAACTGATTGATCCGGTTACGGAATACTGGATGGTTGATGATGCCTTATTGTCAGACGGTGATTCCGTAGTCCTAGTGGTGTATCTGGTCCTTAGACTTGAGACACCAAGGATGTCCTGTATAAGTGCTCTACTCTTTGATACCAGACTTATAGGTTTGGATGTTCCAGATCTAGTACAACTGGTTATTGGGAGTGGCAGTCGACCTTACGAGGGTTATTGAGTGTCGATAGAGGATCATCCACTCTCAGCGTCATAAGAGGAATATCCCATGTGTTCTTGCTCAAACAAATCCCTAGCCAGGGTCATTTGGGTTGAGAGAGAAAGTGTTCTCCGGGAGAATCCGATTAGAGCGAGACTCGAGTAGAAACCGTATGGGTTTGACAGCACCATGCTTGATATACGGTCTCTGCGATATTAGATGAATAAGAGACTATAGGTATTGTAACTGAGGACAGATAGGTCCAATAGATTGAATTCCCCTGTATCGTCTGGGGACTACGTCGTAGTGGCCTAGTACGTCCGTAGTCGATGAGTCGAGTGAATTATTACAGAGATAATAATTCACAGAGCTAGAAGGAGTTTTGACAGCTATGACTCATAGCCAGCTTGATATTAGGCCTAGAGGGTCACACACATATGGTAGGCATTACGATGAGTAGAGGTTCGGATATGAGATATCCGTCGGAGCCCCTATCTTATTGGATATCCAATAAGCCCCTGAATTATTGGATCCCATGGACGAGATCCAATAAGAGCCCATGAGAGATTATTGGATAGAGATCCATTAATATAAAAGGCTTGGGTAATTAGATGCAGATCTAATACCCACTAGGGGAGGATACATTAGGGTTTGATAAGGGGCCTCTATAAATAGGAGGGTTTCAGAGCCTCATAGGCTAGAGCCTTTGTTTGCCTCTCCTATACTCCTCCCCTTCTCCACCTCAAAGCAGGCTTAGAGTTTTGAGGAGCGTCATCGTAGTCCTGCTATATGGATCACCACTAGAGAGGAGGACGCTTGACCTCCTTCACTCTCTCTTAGAGATCTGCAAGGAAATAGAGATATACGATCTCTCTAGGTAACACAATTTATTCTATATGTAGTTTGTTTCACGGATTTTTGTGCACCAATCTTTGCACGACGAAGAACATCTTTTTGGAAAATTGAGGATTTTGTTTTTTTTATTCTTCCACTATACATGTGATGTTGCCCCCAAAATTTCCTAACAATAGGTTCAGGAGAAATCCTTTACAACCCCTTTTTATAAAGCTTCCCTCACTCTCCCTTAGAATGGTCTCTAAACTTTAGAATGAGAGACTTTACACTTTACAAGGATTTTCAACTTTAGAAACACAGAGTTTTTGATCACCTTTCTTACTACTCTATGTAGGAATAGCTGGGGTATTCATAGACCGCAAATGACTTCAAAACTCGGAGCCAAAATTCAAATCCCTAAGATTTCGAGGTACGGGCGGTACCATTGCCCAGTTTGGTGGTACTATCACCTGACACACTGTTATTGGGCGGTGCCACCACCTGACAGCTTTGGAGACCGAGTTTTTTGAGTTTTCCAACTCATAGGTGATTCTACCGCTTGTTCTGGCAGTACCACTGCTTGGCCCAACATTTGGGTCATTGAATGAGCCACTCAATGAGCCCAAATCACTCCCAATTTAGGCCTAATTGGATCGTAATTGAGTTAGCCCATTTCTAACCCAATTGTGTGCTAACTATGAATTTTAAGACATTCATTAAGCTAAATAAATGTGTAATTCTAGGTTTCTTCCGGCAAGCTTCCGACGATCTTTTGATGAACTTCCGACAATCTCTCGGTAATATTCCAACAGACTCTCGTCAAGCTCCTGGACTTCATGACGATCTTCTTGGTGAGTTTTGATGAGCTTCTTTAGTAAGCTCCTGGACTTCTCGGTCAATTCTGATAAAACTTTCGACGAACGTTCGGACTTCTGGCAAACTCTCGAACTCCCAATGAAATCTCGTTCTTGACTCCGGGAATTCATTTTACTTTATGCCTTGCTATCATAGTTAATTCTGCATACTTAAAACCCACTTCATTCTAAACAATTATTATAAAGTTTGAATCAAGTGTTGTCCGGCATGTCATTGGTTTATCCGCCCTTCATCCAAATCTTTAGCAGATCGTCCTCTCTTGTGGCCTATTGTCCAATCGGCCAGTTAACCTCCACAACTCCGATTTACTTAGCATAATTTTTACTCTTCTTGGCCCAATGCCCAAACCCATGGCCCGAAGCCTTTTGCCGATACATTGACCTATCTTACGGCTCAACGTCTAATCTTCTGACATGTTTTTCTCGGCCCAATATGATTCTTCCTACTTTAATTGTCTCATCCTGATCGAAGCTTCCTGCATCACTCAAAATACAGATTAAATCATAAACACTCTCAATTGGTTTCATCATCAAAATCTGAGATTCAACAATCTCCCCATCTTTGATGATGACAACCAATTGATGACAGAGTTTAAACAAACTCCCCTTATCAATATGCCTTATTGATAGAAGCTTTGAAATCATAATATTTCATCATTGCAAGTAATATGAGTATTGAAATAACCAATTTATCACATCATTGCATGCATCATAAAATCATGCATAATCATCATTCCATGCATGATTGTCATCATAACTTCTCTCCCTTTGTTATATACAAAAAGGAGAAGTACAACTAGCAAGTGATTAGACATAATTTCAAATCATTGCATAATAAACATATTCTCAAGTTTTATTATCATTCAAGCTAGCAATAATTTTGAGTTTTGCAAGTTTGTAAATAATTTACTAAGCTAAATAAGTCCATAAGTCTAGGTTTCTTCTAACGAGCTTCCGACGAACTTTCGACGATCTCTTGGTAATATTCCAGTGGACACTTAGTAAGCTCCTAGACTTCATGATGATCTTCTTGGCGAGTTTTGACAAGCTTCTTTGGCAGGCTCCTGGACTTCTTGGGTCAATTTCGACAGAACTTCCGACGAATATCCGGACTTTTGACGAACTCTTGAACTCCCAACGAAATCTCATTCGTAACTCCGGGACTTCATTTTGCTTTATGTCTTGATTGCTATCATAGTTAATCTAGCACACTTAAAACCTACTTCGATCTAGACAATTATTACAAAGTTAATCAAATGTTATCCGACCATGTCAATGGTTCATTAATGCTTCATCCGATTCTTTGACGCATCGTCCTCTCTTGCGGCCTATTGCCTAATCGGCCAATTGACATCTGTAACTTTGATTTCCTTAGCATAATTTTTGCTCTTCTTGGCTTGATGCTCAAACCCATGGCCCAAAGCCTTCTATCGATACATTGATCGATCCTTCGGTGCGACGTCCAATCTTCTAACATGATTATTCCGACTTTAATTGTCTCTCCTTGATTGAAGCTTCCTGTGTCACTCAAAATACAGATCAAATCATAAACACTATCAAGTGGTCTCATCATCAAAAATCCAAAATTCAACAATCTCCCCCATTTCGATGATGACAACCAATTGATGATGGAGTTTAAACAAACTCTCGGAGTTTAAACAAACTCCCCGTATCAATATACCTTATTGATAGAAACTTTGAAATCATATTATTTCAATATTGCATGTAATATGAGTATTGAAATAACCAATTTATCACATCATTGCATGCATCATATAATTATGCATAATCATCATTCCATGTATGATTGTCATCATAACTTCTCCCCCTTTGTCATCAACAAAAAGGAGAAGTGCAACTAGCAAGTGATTAGACATAATTTCAAATTATTACATAATAGACGAAGCGTTGATGACCTAATGACATGTTGGACAATATTGTTCAAAGCTTTATAATAATTGTCTAAATCGAAGTAGGTGTTTATGTGTCCTGAATTAACTATGATAGCAAGGCATAAAGCAAAATGAAGTCCTAGAGTTAATAACGTGATTTCGTTAGGAGTTTGAGAGTTTGTCAGAAATTCTATCGGAATTGACTGAGAAATCCAGGAACTTACCAAAGAAGCTCATCAGAACTCACCAAGAAGATCATCATGAGGTCCAGGAGCTTGCCAAGAGTCCACTACAATATTGCCGAGAGATCATCGGAAGTTCGCCGGAAGATCGCCAAAAGCTCGCCGGAAGGAACCTAGACTTACATACTTATTTAGCTTAGTAAATGTCTTAAATTTCGTAGTTAGCATATAATTAGGATTAGAATTGGGAAATCTTGGGGGCGACATCACATGCGCAGCGGAAGATCAAGAAAAACAAAATCCCTAATTTCCCAAAAGGATGTTCATCATCGTGCGAAGATTGGTGCGCATAAATCCGTGAAACAAACTACGTATAAGATAAATTGTGTTACCTAGGGAGATCATATATCCCTATTTCCTTGTAGATCTCTTGGAGAGGATGAAGGAGGTCAAGCATCCTCCTCTCTAGCGGTGATCCACACAGCAGGGCTACGACGACGCTCCTCAAAAACTCGAGGCCTACTCTGAGGTGGAGAGGGGGAGGAGAATAGGAGCGGCAAGCAAAGGCTCTAGCCTATGAGGCTCTGAATCCCTCCTATTTATAGAGGCCCCCTGTCAAAACCTAATGGATCCTCCCCTAATGGGTATTGGATCTGCATCCAATTATCCAAGCCTTTTAGATTAGTAGATCAATATCCAATAATCTCTCATGGGCTTTTATTGGATCTTGTCCATGGGATCCAATAATTCAGGGGCTTATTGGATATCTAATAAGATAGGGGCTCCGGGGGATATCTCATATCCGAACCTCTATTCATCGCAACGCCTACCATATGTGTGTGACCCTCTAGGCCCAATATCGAGCTGGCCATGAATCGTAGCTGTCAGAACTCCTTCTGGCTCAGTGAATTATTATCTCTATAATAATTCACTCGACTCATCGACTACGGACGTACTAGGCCACTACGTTGTAGTCCCCAGACGATACAGGGGAATCCAATCCATTAGACCTGTCTATCCTCAGTTACCGTGTACCTATAGTCTCTCATCCATCTAATATCCCAGAGACCGTATATCAGGCATGGTGCTGTCAGACCCATATGATTTCTACTCGAGTCTCGCTCTAATCAGATTCTCCAGGAGAACTCTTTCTCTCTCAACCCGAATGACCTTGGCTAGGGATTTGTCTGAGCAAGAACACATGGGATATTCCTCTCATAATGCCGAGAGTGAATGATCCTCTATCGACACTCAATAACCCTCGTAAGGTCGACTACCACTCCCAATGACCAACTGTACTAGATCTGGGACAGCCAAACCTATAAGTCTGGTATCAAAGAGTGGAGCACTTATACAGGACATCCTTGGTGTCTCAAGTCTAAGGACCATATACACCACTAGGACTACGGAATCGCTGTATGATAATAAGGCATCATCAACCATCTAGTAATCCGTAAGCGGATCATTCAGTGAACTCATTCTCCAATGAGCACCTGTATTGTATCCCTAGTGTCCCCACACGAGTAGCTATGAGACCAACTACATCCATCATATGGACGGGTATATAGCATACCAGTCTGTCCGGTTATCACGATGTCCCTCTCGAGTAACCTATTACCGGGTTTATTTAGGATCTGTGTTTAAAGGTGAATCGGTCTCATTATCGTGATCTCATCACGATCCGATTCCCATTGCATAGATCCAAGGATATCACAATGTATACATGCATATATGCAATAGACAATATATAAAGTGATAAATGCCAAAATATAATAAGCAAAAAAGATTCTGTGTCAAGTCACACGTGCCATCACTCATGTGATTGGCTTGTTGGGCACCTATGACTAGCAATCTCCCACTTGACCTAAAGCCAATCACCTATGTGTCTGATCCCAATCAGACCCCTGTGACGCTCAAAGATAATCTGAGACAACGGCTTTGTTAGTGGATCTGCAATGTTGTCTTCGGATGGAACTCTTTCCACTACTACATCTCCTCTGGTTACGATCTCTCTGATAAGGTGGAACCTCCTCAGAACATGCTTAGATCGCCCCATTGTTGTCGCAATATAAGGAAATCGGCTCCTCGCTATTCGGCATGACTCCCAAATCTGTGATGAATTTCTTCATCTAGACTCCCTCTTTTGCTGCATCTGCTGCAGCAATATATTCCGCCTTTGTGTTTGAGTCAGAAGTAGTATCTTGCTTGGAACTCTTCCAGCATACTGCTCCTCCATTCAAGGTGTACACATACCCCGAATTCGACTTGCTATCATCGACATCAGACTAAAAACTTGAGTCTGTGTAGCCTTCAACCTTGAGGCTACTACCTCCATATACTAGTAAAAGATCCTTAGTCCTTCTCAAGTACTTAAGGATACACTTTACTGCTTTCCAGTGCTCCAAGCCTGGATCCGCCTGATACCTGCTCATGACACTCAGAGCATGCGCTATATTAGGCCTAGTACATAGCATGGCATACATGATAGACCCTATCGCCGAGGCATAAGGTATCATATCCATGTTTGCCCTTTCTTCTGGAGTCTTTGGGGACATACTCCTAGAAAGCGATATCCCATGTCTCATCAGTATGAGACCTCTCTTCGAATTTTTCATGCCAAACTTTTTGACAATGATTTCTATGTACCTGGATTGGGACAAGCCAAGCATCCTCTTGGATCTATCTCTATAGATCCGAATCCCCAAGATATAGGATGCTTCCCCTAAGTCCTTCATGGAGAAGTGTCTAGATAACCAAGCCTTCACTGTGGATAGCATTCCTACGTCATTCCCAATGATCAGGATGTCATCCACATATAACATAAAAAAGGTGATAGCGCTCCCACTTACCTTCCTGTACACACAAGGCTCATCTTCATTCTTAACGAAGTCATAAGATCTGATTGCCTCATCAAATTATGCATGAAATACTCATGATATTATGTTGATGCATATAAATGAGAAGTTATGGTCATGCATAGTAGGATGTAATGTAATTTGACATTTTGATACCATCATGATTTGAAATACTTATGATTTGGAATTATGCATGCAATATTATGATTTTTTTTGAAATAATGTGAAAGTCTACAATTATCATTTCCTGAAATGATACTATATTGCAATAAGAATGATACATTATCTTTATCATAATTTAAAAATTGATATAAAGGGAAATGAATTATACCATTATTTTATTATTCTCCTCTTTTTGCTAATGACAAAGGGGGAGAAAAAATTGCTAGTGTTCATATCTCAAAAGAGAAAGACTTACTAGCTTGCACAATTCAAGAAGATGCAAAAAATATGCTAGCTTGCTCATCTCAAAAGTGTTGAATCTCAGATTTTGATGATGAAGTCAATTGTCATTTGTTATTTGATCCATATGTTGAGATAAGTGTATAGGATTAACTACGATGGAAGCAAGACATGCAGCAGGAGTTGCGCCGGAGTCAAGACCATGATCACGTTGGGGGTTCGAGAGTTCAATTGAAGTCTGGATGGTCGTCGGAGGTTCTGCGGGAACAAATCCGAGAAGTCTAGGAGCTTGCCAAAGAAGCTCATCGGAACTCGCCAAGTGGATCGTCGCAAGTCTAGGAGTTTGTCGGAAGTCCACCGAAGCATCATTGAGGGCTCGTCGGATGTTTGCCGGAAGTTCGCTGGAAGAAGCGATTGACGCACCAGAGCAAGTTGCAGTATTAATGCCTTAAACATCATAGTTAGCATGATGATTAAGTTAGGAATGAGAGGTGATCCCATTAACTTAATTAGGGGGCAATTGGGCCCTTAAAAGATCCAAATTGGGTTGAATGAGTTAGCCCATTCAAACCCAGAATTCCTGGCCGGCGGTGGCACCACCCAAGAGACTCAGTCTCCTAGGAGTTCTAGGTGGTAGTACCACCCCTATTAGGCGGTGGTACCACCTAAGCTCGATCTCAAAGTGATGTCAGGCAATAGTACCGCCTAGTTATGCCCTATTATGGCGGTAGTACCGCCTAGTTATGGCGGTAGTACCGCTAGGGCCCCGAAAATCCGGGAGATGACATTTTTGAGCTCCAAATTCAAACCAGTTTGGGGCCTATATAAACCCCACCCTTTCATGCATAAAAGGGTATTGAAATCTTGATCTTATTCTATGAATTTTAAAGCTCAAAAGTGTTGTAAAGGCCAAAAGTTCTTCTCCCTCTTTTCTTCTAAGTTTTGATCATTCAAGAGAGGAGTGAAAAATCTATAAGGGTTGTCTCCTAAGACCGTCAAAAGGAGTAAAGCTATAAAAGGGTGGTTGGCCTTCGCCTATTGAAGGAAGGCCTCTAATGGACATCGGTGACCTCATCGGAGGAGGTAGCCAAAAGTGGATGTAGGTCAAGATTGACCGAACCACTCTAAATCTTGTTTTGCATTTACATTCTGCTCTCTATCTTAAACTGCAAACTGCCTCCATTACTTTCCTTCAACTCTACTCTCGCTTAATCTTAAGTTGAAGTAATTTTCGAATCGGCTTTCACATCAAAATCATCTTTATCGTACGAACATCGTTTTAAATCGTTGAAAGTTTTTCGCTGCACTAATTCACCTCTCTTAGTGCTCTTGATCCTAATAATTGGTATCAGAGTGGGGTTAACTCTCAATTGGATTAAAACCCAAGAGAGATGGCATATGCCGGAAACCAAGAGGGCCACTCTATTACACGTTCGCCCATATTCAATGGGATGGACTATACCTATTGGAAAACTCGAATGAGGATCTTCCTTATTTCCATAGATTTTCAAGGTCTTCTCTTCCAATGATCAATTGGAATGAATTGGAGAAGAAGACTTTCACTCTTAATGCAAAGGCTATGAATGCCTTATTTTGTGCACTTGATAAAAATGAGTTTAATTGTATTTCGGTTTGTGAAACTGCATTTGATATTTGGCATACACTCGAAGTGACTCACGAAGGCACAAGTAGAGTGAAAGAGTCAAAAATCAATTTTTTGATACATTCTTTTGAACTTTTTCGAATGAAACCGAGTGAGACCATAGGCGATATGTACACCTATTTTATGGATGTCGTCAATGGTCTAAAAGGACTCGACAAAAGTTTTTTGGATTTTGAGCTCGTAAAAAAGATTCTAAGATCCCTTCCTAAGAGTTGGGACCCTACAGTCACTACTTTTCAAGAAGCTAAAGATTTAAACAACTTCCCTCTTAAAGAATTAATCGAGTCATTAATGACCTATGAAATGACTTGCAAAGCTCATGAAGAGTAAGAAGACATCTTTCCAAAGAACAGGAAGGATATTACACTTCAAACTTTCGAAGACCACTTGAGAGAAAACTCAAGTGATGAAGACTGTGACGATGACTTGGAACTTCTAACAAGGAAATTTAAAAATTTTATTAAAAGAAACAAGTTCAAAAATGACACAAAGAATAAATTTGAACCCAAAAAGGATCAAGTTATTTGCTACGAATGCAAGAAGCCGGGATACTATAAAAGTGATTGTCCCCCAAGCCAAGAAGAGAATACCAAAGAAGAAGGCGCTCAAAGCAATGTGGGATGACTCAAGCGCATCCGAAGAAGAAGAGTCCAATACCGAGCAAGTTGCTCATTACGCCCTAATAGCCATTGGAGAGGAGGTAACGAATTTAATTGATGCAGATTTATCATTTGATGAATTATTAAATGCCTTCCATGATTTGATGAATGCAAAACAATAAGTAGAAAATATAAATTGCTAAAAAATGAGCATGATTGTCTTATTAGTAATTTCGATAAATTAAAAACTAAATATCATGATAGTTTAGCTCCATGCCATAATCTAGAAACTCTCCAAAAGGAGAACCTGCTACTTAAGGACACCTTGAAGAAATTCAAGATTGGTAGCAAGTCTTTGAACATGATCCTTACAAATAAGGGTCACATTCCTAAAAGAAGTGGAATCGGATTTGTGAGAAGTCCTCACCAAAATCCAGTCACCTTCATTAAAGGCCCTATCCTACATGTTCGACACCAAAGCAAATACAACTTTTGTTGCAAACATGGATATAAAACTTATCATTGTCCATTTAAGAAAATTAGTCTGAACAAACTAATTTGGGTTCCTAAAGGAACCATGATAAATTCTATGCAACATGATAAATAGTTTAGATCAGTTTTTAAGGCACCCAAAAGTAAATGAGTACCTAAAAATCATCCTTTTTTGTAGAAACATATATCACCATAAGCTAGGAGCAAGAGATGGTACCTTGATAGTGGATGCTCAAGGCATATGACCGGAGATCCATCTCAATTCTCTAAGCTCACTAGCATAGACGAAGGCTATGACATCTTCGGAGACAACAACAAGGGTAAAATTATTGGCAAAGGAACCATAGGTAACAAATCCAACATTTTTATTGAAGATGTTTTGTTAGTTGATGGTTTAAAATATAACCTCTTGAGCATTAGTCAATTGTGTGATAAAGGATATATTGTCAAATTCGAATCTAATGCTTGCATCATTGAAAAATCATACAAAAACACATCTATGATTGCATTAAAACAAAATAACGTATACACCGACATCAATGATCTTTGTAATAAAATGTGTTTCTCAGTTTTGAATGATGATGCTTGGCTTTGGCATAAGAGATTAGGTCATGTTAGCATGAAACTAATAACCCAAATTTCATCCAAAGAACTTATAAGAGGAATTCCTCATATCAAGTTCATCAAAGATAATGTGTGTGATGCTTGTTAATTAGGAAAATAAATAAAGGGTAGCTTCAAATCTAAGAATCAAATAAGCACCTCTAGACCATTGCAATTGATCCATATGGACTTATTCGGACCAATCTCTATATCAAGCCTAGGAGGTAGCAAATACACTTTTGTTATTCTAGATGATTATAGTAGATAAACATGAACTTATTTCTTGAAACACAAACACGAATGCTTTAGATATTTCACCAAGTATTGTAAACTTGTTCAAAGTGAAAAGGGTTCTATGATTTCATGAATTTGAAGTGATCATGGTAGTGAATTTCAAAACGATGATTTCCAAGAATTTTGTGAATCTAATGGATACAACCACAACTTCTCTACTATAAGAAATCCTTAACAAAATGGAGTAGTTGAAAGAAAGAATAGAAACTTACGAAAAATGGCAAGAACCATGTTGAATGAACATAGTCTACCCAAATATTTTTGGGTCGAAGCCGTAAACACTGCATGCTATATTATGAATACAGTTCTAGTAAGACCCTTACTCACCAAAACTCCTTATGAGTTGTGGAACAACAAAAAACCCAATGTTTCATATTTTAAAATTTTTGGGTGTAAGTGTTTTATCTTGAATGAAAAAGATGCCTTAGGAAAATTTGATGCTAAATCTGATGAAGAAATTTTTCTTGGTTATTCTTCGATTTCTAAGGCATTTCGTATCTTCAATAAAAGAACTTTAATTATAGAAGAATCCATTCATGTTGTTTTCAATGAGATTTCCGAAATCAAGAAAAATGATTTTGATGATGATGCTAATTTCGATTCTTTGAATTTAAATGAAACCCCTTCTCCAACTAGCAACTTATATGCATTCACTTCCGAAACATCCTTACCCAAGGATTGGAAGTACGTAGATGCTAATGTTGAATCTCAGATTTTGATGATGAATTCAATTGTCATGTTTTATCTAATCCATATGTTGAGATAAGTATGCAAGATTTACTACGACAGCTTGAAGACATAAAGCAAGTCTACCGGAGTCAAGTTCGATGGGTGTTCGAGAGTCCGTTGAGAGTCCGAAGATTCGTCGGAGATGCTGCCGGAACCAATCGAGAAGAAATCGGGGACTTATCGAAGTTTTCGGAAGTCCGTCGAATAAGATCATCGGAGGTTCACAGAGATCACCAAGAAGGCTCGGCTACTCGTTGACTTCGCCACAAGATCGGGAGCCAGCTGGGAGTCCGTCGGAAGAAATCCAAGGGGGTATCGGAAGTCCGTCGGAAGATCGCCGGAAAGCTCGCCGGAACAAGACTTGAAGTTCGCCGGTTAAAAACTTGCTTAGGAGTATGTCTTTAGTTACGTAGTTTGAATGTAATTAAGGTTAGGATTAAGAAATAATCCTATATCTTGATTAGGGGCCAACTGGGCCCAAAATGAAACTTGGTTTGGGCCGGACTTCAAGCCCAATCAGTGACTAGCAAGGTCGGGCGGTGGCACCGCCCAGCACCCGACAGCTAAGTGGTGGAACCGCCGGTCTGGGCGGTGGCACCGCCCAGTACACTGTCAGTGTCAAAACTGATAGGCGGTGGCACCGCCCAGTACACTGTCAGTGTCAAAACTGATAGGCGGTGGCACCGCCCATGGACTGGCGTGGCACCGCCCAGTACACTGTCAGTGTCAAAACTGATAGGCGGTGGCACCGCTAGCTTCGAGAACATAAGAGAATTCAAATTTTTGGAGCCCAAATTTGAATCCTCTTGAGACCTATAAATACCCCTCAATTCTCAGCAGAGGACACAACTTTTTGAGCAGCAAGTGATTGAGAGAAAGGTCTTAGAAAAGTCTTAGCAATCCTTGGTTTTCAATTTGCTAGTGTTCACCTCCTTCTTTCTTGAAAATCTGTAAGAGTGTGAACTGCTTGTAAAGAGTTGTAAGAGGGGTATTTACCCTTCCATTTCAAGAGATTTGCTAGTGGAAGGTGGGAGCCTCGTCGAAGAGGGGCCTCGCAAGTGGATGTAGGTCATTTGACCGAACCACTTTAAAAACGGCGTAATCTCTGGTTTGCATTTCATTGTTGCTATTCACATTACTGCAAACTTTCTTACTTGCTTCATTTACTCATTACCTTAGCTGCTCTACTATACGAATACGCTTTCAAGTTCAATTTTTACCGTACGAAAGATTTATCAAAACCGACGTTTTAATCCGCTGCACTAATTCACCCCCCCCCTCTTAGTGCCGCTCCGGTCCTAACAATTGGTATCAGAGCAAGGCTCACTCTCATATTTGGTTTAATACCTAAGAGCGATGGCTTACTCCGGCATGCATGAGGGACACTCCATTACACGTCCACTTATGTTTAATGGGTCGGATTACACGTATTGGAAGACACGTATGAGAATCTTCCTAATTTCCATGGATTTCGAGCTTTGGACTATTGTTGAAAATGGATTTTAAAAATCTTCTCTTCTGATGAGCGAATGGAATGAATCGGAGAAGAAAGTTTTTGCTTTAAACGCAAAGGCTATGAATGCCTTGTTTTGTGCACTAGACAAAAATGAATTTAATCGCGTTTCAATTTGTGATTCTGCTTTTGATATTTGGAGAACTCTTGAGGTCACTCATGAAGGCACTAGCCGAGTGAAAGAGTCCAAAATCAATATTCTTGTGCACTCTTATGAACTTTTTCGAATGAAACCAAGTGAGTCCATCGGAGACATGTACACCCGTTTCACGGATGTCATCAATGGACTCAAAGCTCTTAGTAAAGATTTTTCTAACTTTGAATTAGTAACTAAAATCTTAAGATCCCTTCCTAAAAGTTGGGATCCAAAAGTTACTGCCATTCAAGAGGCCAAGGACCTTAAAACATTCCCTCTTGAAGAACTTATTGGGTCTCTAATGACCTACGAAATGACATGTCAAGCTCATGACGAGCTTGAGAACCCCCTTCCAAAGAACAGGAAGGATATGACACTCAAATCACAAGAAGACCACTTGAAAGGAACATCAAGTGATGAGGACAGTGACAATGACATTGCACTTTTGACTCAAAAATTTAAAAAATTTATAAGAAAGAACAAATTTAAAAATAACACCGAAAACAAACTTGAACATAAAAAGGACCAAGTGATATGCTATGAATGCAAGAAGCCGGGGCATTTCAAAAATGAATGTCCCCAAGCCAAAAAGAAAACATCAAAGAAGAAGGCGCTCAAAGCAACGTGGGATGATTCAAGCGCATCCGAAGAAGAGGAGTCCAACACCGAGCAAGTTGCTCATTACGCCCTAATGGCCATCGGAGAGGAGGTAACGAATTTAATTGATGCAGATTTATCTTATCATGAATTATTAAATGCCTTCCATGAATTATTTGATGAATGCAAAATAATTAGTAGAAAATATAAATTGTTAAAAAAGGAGCATGATAGTCTTACTTGTAATTTTGATAAATTAAAAACTGAATATCATGATAGTTTAGCTCCATGCATAAAATGCCATGATCTAGAAACTCTCCAAAAGGAGAACTTGCTACTTAAGGACACCTTGAAGAAATTCGAGGTCGGTAGCAAGTCTTTGAACATGATCCTTACAAATAAGGGTCACGTTCCTAAAAGAAGTGGAATCAGATTTGTGAGAAGTTCTCACCAAAATCCAACCACCTTCATTAAAGGTCCTATCTTACATGTTCAACACCAAAGCAATTGCAACTTTTGTTGCAAATATGGACATAAAACTCATCAATGTCCATTCAAGAAAATTAGTCCGAACAAATTGATTTGGGTTCCTAAAGGAACCATGATCAAGTCTATGCAACATGATAAACAAGTTAGATTAGTTTTTGAGACACCCAAAAGTAAATGGGTACCTAAAAATAATCCCTTCTTGTAGAAACATACACCATCACAAGCTAGGAGCAAGAGATGGTACCTTGATAGTGGATGCTCAAGGCATATGACCGGAGATCCATCCCAATTCTCCAAGCTCACTAGCATAGACGAAGGCTATGTCACCTTCGGAGACAACAACAAAGGCAAAATCATTGGCAAGGGAACCATAGGTAACAAATTAAACTTTTCTATTGATAATGTATTACTAGTTGATGGATTGAAACATAATCTCTTGAGTATTAGTCAATTATGTGATAAAGGTTATATCGTTAGATTTGAATCAAATGTGTGTATTATTGAAAAACCAAACAATAACATGACTATGATTGCATTAAAACAAAATAATGTCTACACCATCAATCTTGATGAACTAGGTAATGAAATGTGCCTCTCCGCTTTAAAAGATGATGCTTGGCTTTGGCATAGGAGATTAGGCCATGCAAGCATGAAACTAATATCTAAGATCTCATCTAGAGAATTAGTACGAGGGATTCCAAATATGAAGTTTGTTAAGGACAAAGTATGCGATGCGAGTCAACTAGGTAAACAAATAAAAACTAGTTTCAAACCAAAAAATCAAATTAGCACCACTAGACCATTACAATTGATCCATTTGGACTTATTTGGACCAATTGACACGACAAGTCTAGGAGGAAGCAAATACGCTTTTGTGATTGTAGATGATTATACTAGATACACTTGGACCATTTCTTGGCTCACAAAAGTGATTGTTTCAAATGTTTCTCTAAATTTTGTAAACTCACTCAAAACGAAAAAGGTTTCATGATTTCATCAATTCGGAGTGATAACGGTGGCGAATTTCAAAACCGTGATTTCCAAAATTTTTGTGAAGTTAATGGATATAACCACAACTTCTCTACTCCAAGAAACCCTCAACAAAATGGAGTAGTAGAAAGAAAAAATAGAAATCTACAAGAAATGGCAAGAACTATGTTGAATGAACATAGTCTACCCAAGTACTTTTGGGTTGAAGCCGTGAATACGACTTGCTACATCATGAATAGGGTTCTAATAAGACCATCTTTATCAAAAACTCCCTATGAATTATGGAATAACAAAACACCAAATGTTTCTTATTTTAAAGTTTTCGGTTGTAAATGCTTTATTTTAAATAAAAAGGATGCCTTAGGAAAATTTGGTTACTCTTCCGTTTCTAAAGCTTTTCGTATTTTTAACAAAAGAACTTTAGTAATAGAAGAGTCTATTCATGTAATTTTTAATGAAATTTTCGAGTTAAAGAAAAATGATTTTGATGATGATATTGGTTTTGAAAATTTGGATTTAAAGGAACCCCCTCCTCAAAATAGCAACTTGGATGCATCTTCTTCCAAAATCTCCTTACCCAAGGAATGGAAGTATGTAGATGCTCATCCAAAAGAGCAAATTATAAGAGATACATCACAAGGGGTTCAAACTCGTTCTTCTTTCAAAAATTTTTGTGCTAATGCTGCCTTTCTCTCTCAAATCGAACCTAAATGCATTGACGAAGCCTTAAAAGATGATTCTTGGGTCATTGCCATGCAAGAGGAATTGAATCAATTTGAGAGGAATGAGATATGGAAGCTTGTTCCTAGACCTAGTAACCATTTAGTCATTGGTACTAAATGAGTCTTTAGAAACAAGCAAGACGAATGTGGTATCGTGGTTAGAAACAAGGCTAGATTAGTGGCCAAAGGTTTCAACCAAGAAGAAGGTATCGACTACGAAGAAACCTTCGCTCTTGTGGCAAGATTAGAAGCCATTAGGATGCTCCTTGCCTATGCCAGTAGTAATAATTTTAAACTATTTCAAATGGACGTCAAAAGTGCCTTCTTGAATGGTTTTATTTCGGAAGAAGTATATGTCGAACAACCTCCTGGATTTGAAAATTCTCTTCTTCCTAATCATGTATTCAAATTGACTAAGGCTCTCTATGGTTTGAAACAAGCTCCTAGAGCTTGGTACGAAAGGCTTAGTTCCTTTCTTATTTTAAATAATTTTACCAAAGGCAAGGTTGATGCTACATTGTTTATCAAACATTTTGAAAATAATTTTCTTATTGTGCAAATTTATGTTGATGATATTATTTTTGGTTCTTCGGATGAATCACTATGTGAATCATTTGCCAAAAATATGAGTCGAATTTGAAATGAGTTTAATGGGTGAATTAACATTCTTTTTAGGATTGTAAATCAAACAACTTAATGACGGTATATTTCTTAACCAATCTAAATATATATTAGAATTGTTAAAACGATTTAACATGGATAATTCAAAAGCAATAAACACCCCTATGAGTACTTCGACTAAGTTAGATATGGATGAAAACAACGAAAATTTCGATCAAAAAACGTATAGGGGAATGATAGGTAGTCTACTCTACCTCACCGCGACTAGACCGGATATTATGTTTAGTGTGGGACTTTGCGCTAGGTTTCAATCTAATCCTAAATTATCTCATCTCAAGAGTGTTAAAAGAATATTTAGATATCTTAAAGGAACTCCAAATTTAGGACTTTGGTATCCGAAATCAGAAAAATTCGATTTAATAGCTTATGCAGATGCTGATTTTGGCGGATGCAGGATAGATAGGAAAAGTACATCCGGAACATGCCAATTTTTAGGACATGCACTTGTTTCTTGGACTTCCAAGAAACAAAATTCAGTTGCACTATCTACGGCGGAAGCCGAATACATCGCTGCAAGTGCATGCTGTGCACAAATTGTTTGGATGAAAAATACATTAGAAGACTATGGAATTCACTTGAAAAACATTCCCATAAAATGTGATAATACAAGTGCCATATGTCTTACCAAAAATCCAATTCAGCACTCTAGAACTAAGCATATCGACGTTAGGCATCATTTCATACGCGATCATGTCCTTAACAATAATGTTGTTCTAGAATTCATTGACACAAAGCATCAATTGGCAGACATATTTACAAAAGCCTTAAATGAAGACCAATTCGAATTTATTAGAAGGGAACTAGGCATGTTAAATTGTCCCTAAGAATGTACTTTCCGAAAAAATTTTCATCATCTTTCCGTTCCTTAGTAGATTTGATCATTCTCTTTCAATTCCAAAAGAAATGTTTATCCTAACATCTCTAAAAAATAAAAATAAAAACGGAAAAGGAATGAAAATTTTTTTTTTTCGCGGCAGCCAACGGTGGCACCGCCAGATCCAGCGGTGGCACCGCTAGAGCCAGCGGTGGCACTGCCAGAACCAGCGGTGGCACCGCCAGAACCAGCGGTAGCACCGCCTGAGCGTTCGGTCGCTAGGCGGTGGCACCGCCCGAGAGCCCTTATTTATATCCTAAGGGTTAGGGTCGGCGGTGACACCGCCCCCAACCCGTGGGAATCTGCCTCAACCCTCCCCCAACCTCTCTAAAGCCTCATTCCAACATTTAGAAGCCTTGGAAAGGGATTTTTGTTGGTCCAAGCTCTCCATCTTTCAAGAAATTTTCCATAAGGTAAAACTTGAAATTTTCTTCTTCCTCTTTTCATTATTTTCCCTACCCTTTACAGTTTCATATTTTTGATCCATCATCTTGTCTAGATAATGGCTCCTAAGAGATCAAAAGGGAAAAGGATTGTAGGAGATTCATATGACCAAAATCTTTTTCAATCTAAAGAAGTAGCACTTAAATTTCCATATTTCGAAACAAGAGCTATACATAAGGGTAAACACATTGATCTAAATGAACTAGGAAACCTTGAACCCATTAGGTGGTTTGCACATTTAGATGCCTTACCTCTCCTACAAATCAATGAACCAATTTATCCTAGGTTAGTTAGGCTATTTTATGCAAATTTGTGTGTGGACAATGAAAGCCTAAGTACTTACCTTTTAGGAACACAGATTAGAATCTTTGACAGTACTATTTGTGAATTAATTGGACTCACTGAAAAAGATAGGGGCTGTTATTTTAGAGGTAAATGGGATGTAAATGTAATCGGAGCAACTTACTTCGAAGCCGTAGAAACTATTTTTGCAAATTCGAACCTCGACATACTACCCAAGAGTTGCGAACACTTACTACCCTTTAACTCTAAAATTCTTCATCACATCATATTTCCTAAACAATTTCATCTTGATGAAATAAGTCAAATAAAGATGAGCACAATGTATTGGATTATGACCGGTCAACATAATTGCTTTGGATACTCAATCCGGCAACACATGAAGGATATTATGGCTAGAGACGGTATGTTATCATATGGGGGGTTAATCACACGACTTATACTTGCCCATGACATTTGCATCCCACCCGATGAAGAGACAATTCAAAGTGATCGATATAACATCATCAATATAAATCTATTGAAAAGACTTAGGTGCACTTTTAGCAACGGTATATGGGTGAGGCAACCTAGAAGGACTGATCCAATTCCCCCACCAGTAGAACACCCTGAAACACCAATTCTTAGGGGAAATGAATCTCCTCCTCCTAGTCCCTTTGGCGCAGCACCTTCAGCTCCTGCTTCCTCCTCTGAAGAACTCATTTTGGCAGAATTGTATCAGATCAAATCACAACAAGACCAACTCAAAACATAGCAAGAGCAGATTCAAACTTAGCAATTTGAAATTTTGCAGGAACTACGGCAAATGAATCAAAAAATAGATGTCCTGTATCAGCACTATGCATTTTCTCCTAAAGATTAATCGATGTATCTTTTATATTGACATGCGATCTTTGTCATCTTCTTTCCTTGAATGACATGTTGAACCTTCTTTTGCAATATATTTTGAATGATGTTGAACCTTCTTTTGTGATGTATTTTGAATGAAAGATGATGTTGAATTCCTTTGCCTTAACAATCACAAATTAAATGCTTAAAGACGCTCTCCTTTTTGTTGATGACAAAGGGGGAGAAATATGGTAAATTGATAATTGCTATGCTATGATTGCCATATTTTCACTATGAAATATTTGCATTATATGTTGATATCTAGCAATGATCACTATCATTCACGTTTGAAATATAAAACTTGAAAATGGTTGTCAAGTCATTGATAATTGCTATGCTATGATTGCCATATTTTCACTATGAAATGTTTGCATTATATGTTGATATCTAGCAATGATCACTATTATTCACATTTGAAATATAAAACTTGAAAATGGTTGTCAAGTCTTGACATCATTTTCAGAAAGATACATCATGATAGGGAATCATGATGGGAGTATTGATAAGGTTTGACTTATCAATATGTCTCTTGAATTCAAAGGCTTTGAATTCAAGAATGACTTATCTCAAGTATGGCATATAGATAGGGGGAGTTAATATTAACTCCATTATCAATTGATTGTCATCATCAAAAAGGGGGAGATTGTTGAATCTCGGATTTTGATGATGAAGTCAATTGTCATGTTTTATCTAATCCATATGTTGAGATAAGTATGCAGGATTAACTACGAAAGCTTGAAGACATAAAGCGAGTCTACCGGAATCAAGTTCGATGGGTGTTTGAGAGTCCGAAGATTCGTCGGAGATGCTGCCGGAACCAATCGAGAAGAAATCGGGGACTTATCGAAGTTTTCGGAAGTCCGCCGAATAAGATCATCGGAGGTTCACAGAGATCACCGAGAAGGCTCGGCTACTCGTTGACTTCGCCACAAGATCGGGAGCTAGCTGGGAGTCCGTCGGAAGAAATCCAAGGGGGTATCGGAAGTCCGTCGGAAGATCGCCGGAACAAGACTTGAAGTTCGCCGGTTAAAAACTTACTTAGGAGTATGTCTTTAGTTACGTAGTTTGAATGTAATTAAGGTTAGGATTAAGAAATAATCCTATATCTTGATTAGGGGCCAACTGGGCCCAAAATAAAACCTGGTTTGGGCCGGACTTAAAGCCCAATCAGTGACTAGCAAGGTCGGGCGGTGGAACCGTCGGTCTGGGCGGTGGCACCGCCCAGCACCCGAGAGCCAAGCGGTGGCACCGCTGGACTGGGCGGTGGCACCGCCCAGTACACTGTCAGTGTCAAAACTGACAGGCGGTGGCACCGCCACTGACAGGCGGTGGCACCGCTAGCTTCGGGAACATAAGAGAATTCAAATTTTTGGAGCCCAAATTTGAATCCTCTTGAGGCCTATAAATACCCCTCAATTCTCAGCAGAGAACACAACTTTTTGAGCAGCAAGTGATTGAGAGAAAGGTCTTAGAAAAGTCTTAGCAATCCTTGGTTTTCAATTTGCTAGTGTTCACCTCCTTCTTTCTTGAAAATCTGTAAGAGTGTGAACTGCTTGTAAAGAGTTGTAAGAGGGGTATTTACCCTTCCATTTCAAGAGATTTGCTAGTGGAAGGTGGGAGCCTCGTCGAAGAGGGGCCTCGCAAGTGGATGTAGGTCATTTGACCGAACCACTTTAAAAACGGCGTAATCTCTGGTTTGCATTTCATTGTTGCTATTCACATTACCGCAAACTTTCTTACTTGCTTCATTTACTCATTACCTTAGCTGCTCTACTATACGAATATGCTTTCAAGTTCAATTTTTACTGTACGAAAGATTTATCAAAACCGACATTTTAATCCGCTGCACTAATTCACCCCCCCCCTCTTAGTGCCGCTCCGGTCCTAACAGCTCATCCTAAGGAGCTAATCTTAGGAGACATATCTAAGGGGGTTCAAAAACGTTCTTCTCTTAAATATTTTTGTGCCAACGCTGCTTTTCTCTCCCAAATTGAACCTAAATGTATTGATGAAGCCATGAAAGATGATTCATGGATTATCGCAATGCAAGATGAGTTAAATTAATTTGAGAGAAATGAGGTGTGGAAGATTGTTCCTAGGCCAAATGACCATTTAGTTATTGGTACTAAATGGGTCTTTAGAAACAAGCAAGATGAATCTGGTATCGTGGTTAGAAACAAGGCTAGATTAGTGGCCAAAGGTTTCAACCAAGAAGAAGGTATCGATTACGAAGAAACCTTTGCTCCTGTGGCTCGATTAGAAGCCATAAGGATGCTCCTTGCCTATGCTAGTAGTAATAATTTTAAGTTGTTTCAAATGGATGTTAAAAGCGCTTTTCTTACTGGCTTTATTTCTGAAGAAGTTTATGTTGAATAACCTCCTGGATTTGAGTATAATAGTTTCCCTAATCATGCGTTTAAATTAATTAAAGCTCTCTATGATTTAAAACAAGCCCCAAGAGCTTGGTATGAGAGACTCAGTTCTTTTCTTATTAAAAATAATTTCTCTAAAGGCAAGGTCGATATTACATTATTTATTAAAAATTTTGAAAATAATTTTCTCATTGTTCAGATTTATGTTGATGATATTATCTTTAGTTCTACGAATGAATCTCTGTATGAATCTTTTGCTAAAACTATGAGCCTTGAGTTTGAAATGAGTTTGATGGGAGAATTAACCTTCTTTTTAGGCTTACAAATTAAGCAACTAAGCAATGACATCTTTATTAGTCAAACTAAATATGCTTTAGATTTACTAAAAAGATTTAATATGGAAAGCTCAAAAGCTATCAATACTCCTATGAGCACCTCTACTAAGTTAGAAATTGATGAAAGTGGAGAAAACTTTGATCAAAAAATTTATAGGGGTATGATAGAAAGTTTACTTTACCTCACTACAACTAGACCGGATATCATGTTCAATGTAGGACTTTGTGCTAGGTTTCAATCAAATCCTCAGATATCTCATTTTAAAGCAGTTAAAAGAATACTTAGATATCTTAAAGCTACCACAAATCTAGCATTGTGGTATCCAAAATCTAAGAATTTTGAGTTAATTGCTTATGCTGATACGGATTTTGCTGGGTGTAGACTAGATAGAAAAAGCACATCAGGAATATGTCAATTTTTGGGACATGCCCTTGTTTCCTGGTCATCTAAGAAACAAAACTCGATTGCCCTATCAACAACCGAAGCTATGTATATGATAGCTAGTGCATGTTGTGCATAAGTTGTGTGGATGAAAAATACCTTAGAAGATTATAAAGTTCATCTGAAAAATATTCCCATTAAATGTGACAACACAAGTGCAATATGTTTAACAAATAATCTCATTCAACACTCAATAATAAAGTATATTGATATTAGACATCACTTTATATGAGATCATGTCACGAATCATGATATAATTATAGAGTTCATTGATACTAAACATCAACTAGCTGATATTTTTACAAAGTCTTTAAGTGAAGAATAATTTGACTTCATTAGAAGAGAATTAGGAATGTTGATTTGTCCAAATGCATGAATTTGTTAAATTTCATTTTCGGACTTTCTTGATCCTTGATCAATCACTTAGAAACTCAATGCTGAAAATCTTATAATACGAATTTTACTTGATTACATGCCTTAATAATAAGTTAAAAATTATATGTTTTGGATACAAAAATTTCCATGATAATAAGCATGTTTTATCTTCATGATTGTGTTTGAAAATCTATAGCAAAACCTTGTCCGAATGCATGAAAGTGTTAAATTTTATTTTTAGATTTTCTTGATCCTAACGATACATTATTCTCTTCCAGACTTAATGCAGCCCTTATAAGCATATGTCATATAGAGTTTAATTCATATCATTGATTTTTGACATATAGAATCAATTAGCAAATGCATCTCTTATAGACTTATCGTGTGAAAAATATCTTTTTTCAAGAAATGGATTTGATGAAATGATTCTTTCTTATAAATTCCTTCTTGAGAAAGGAAGATTCTTTTTTAGCAGGATTTGATTCACATACATATCTTGATCCTTATAAAAATGAAACGTGATTTAAATCTCTTATCAACTTTAACTTCATTCAAATGGCTTTCCTCCTTCAGCAAAAAGATAATAACAAATAAAAAGGAAGAAGTAATGAAAGCTATCTCCATGTCATGTTTCCTTGATATGTTTGTATAATTGATATTCTATCACTCATTGTTGAAAAATGACATGAACCTAGCATGAATCATTACTGCGCTTATGTTCAAAATTTACTTAAATCGCTCTCCTTTTTGTTGATGACAAAGGGGGAGAAATATATGGTAAATTGATAATGGCTACATCGCAATTTTACATATTGATATCTTTCCATATGATGAATTGCTACGATTACTATCATTCATATTTGAAATGTAAAACTTGAAAATGGATGTCAAGCCTTGACATCATTTTCAGAGAGATACATCATGATAGGAATCATGATGGGAGTATTGATAAGGTTAAACGATCTTAACTTATCAATATGTCTATTGAATTCAAAGGCTTTGAATTCAAGAATGACTTATCTCAAGTATAACATATAGATAGGGGGAGTTAAGGTTAACTCCGTTATCAATTGATTGTCATTATCAAAAAGGGGGAGATTGTTGAATCTTGGATTTTAATGATGAAGTCAATTGTCATTTGTTATCTAATCCATATGTTGAGATAAGTGTATAGGATTAACTATGATGGAAGTAAGACAGCAGCAGAAGTTACGCCGGAGTCAAGACCATGATCAGGTTGGGGGTTCGAGAGTTCGATAGAAGTCCGGACGGTCATCGGAGGTTTTGCAGGAACAAATCTGAGAAGTCCAGGAGCTTGCAAAAGAAGCTCGTTGGAACTCGCCAAGTGGATCTTCATAAGTCTAGGAGTTTGCTGGAAGCCCATTGGAGCATTGCCGAGGGCTCGTCGGATGTTCGTTGGAAGCTCGCCGAAAGAAGCGATTGACACATTGGAGCAAATTGTAGTATTAATGTCCTAAACATCATAGTTAGCATGATGATTAAATTAGGAATGGGAGGTGATCCCATTAACTTAATCAGGGAGCAATTGGGCACTTGAAAGACCCAAATTGGGTCGAATGGGTCAGCCCATTCAGACCTAGAATTCCTAGCCAGCGGTGGCACTGCTTAAGAGTCTCGGTCTCCCAAGAGTTCTGGGCGATAGTACCACCCAGTTATGGCGATAGTACCGCAAGGACCTCGAAAATCCGGGAGATGACATTTTTGAGCTCCAAATTCAAACCAGTGTGGGGCCTATATAAACCTCACCCTTTCATGCATGAAAGGGTACCAAAATCTTGATCTTATTTTGTGAATTTTAGAGCTCAAAAGTGTTGTAAAGGCCAAAAGTTCTTCTTCCTCTTTTCTTCTAAGTTTTGATTATTCAAGAGAGGAGTGAAAAATCTGTAAGGGTTGTCTCCTAAGCCCGTCAAAAGGAGTAAAGCTGTAAAAGGATGATTGGCCTTCGCCTATTAAAGGAAGGCCTCTAGTGGACATCAGTGACCTCATTAGAGGAGGTAGCCAAAAGTGGATATAGGTCAAGAATAACCAAACCACCCTAAATCTCGGTTTGCATTTACATTCTGCACTTTATCTTAAATTGCAAACTGCCTCCATCACTTTACTTCAACTTTACTCTCGCTTAATCTTAAGTTGAAGTAATTTCCGAATCGGCTTTCACATCGAAATTATCTTTATCGTACGAACATCGTTTTAAATCGTCGAAAGTTTTCCACTGCACTAATTCACCCCCCTCTTAGAGCTCTTGATCCTAACAAAAAGAGAATCAAATATTGATAATGTGTATATTTCAAGAGGCAAAAGTTACATTTTTGAACATCTCAAATATTGCTAGCTAACATTTTTTAAAATGATATAAAAATTTTGCTAGCTTGTGCTTTGCCAAGGAAGCAAAAATTGCACTTCTCAAAAGGGAAGAAAGAAAATTACTTGCTAAATGCACTTCTCCCTTTTGTTGATGACAAAGGGGGAGAAGTTATGATGACATGTTACAGATTTTCATTGCCTTGACTTGAATTTAAGGTTCTATTAATATGACACATTGATAGGGGGAGTTAAGGTTAACTCCGTTATCAATTGATTGTCATTATCAAAAAGGGGGAGATTGTTGAATCTTGGATTTTAATGATGAAGTCAATTGTCATTTGTTATCTAATCCATATGTTGAGATAAGTGTATAGGATTAACTATGATGGAAGTAAGACATGCAGCAGAAGTTACGCCGGAGTCAAGACCATGATCAGGTTGGGGGTTCGAGAGTTCGATAGAAGTCCGGACGGTCATCGGAGGTTTTGCAGGAACAAATCTGAGAAGTCCAGGAGCTTGCAAAAGAAGCTCGTTGGAAGCTCGCCGAAAGAAGCGATTGACACATTGGAGCAAATTGTAGTATTAATGTCCTAAACATCATAGTTAGCATGATGATTAAATTAGGAATGGGAGGTGATCCCATTAACTTAATCAGGGAGCAATTGGGCACTTGAAAGACCCAAATTGGGTCGAATGGGTCAGCCCATTCAGACCTAGAATTCCTAGCCAGCGGTGGCACTGCTTAAGAGTCTCGGTCTCCCAAGAGTTCTGGGCGATAGTACCGCAAGGACCTCGAAAATCCGGGAGATGACATTTTTGAGCTCCAAATTCAAACCAGTGTGGGGCCTATATAAACCTCACCCTTTCATGCATGAAAGGGTACCAAAATCTTGATCTTATTTTGTGAATTTTAGAGCTCAAAAGTGTTGTAAAGGCCAAAAGTTCTTCTTCCTCTTTTCTTCTAAGTTTTGATTATTCAAGAGAGGAGTGAAAAATCTGTAAGGGTTGTCTCCTAAGCCCGTCAAAAGGAGTAAAGCTGTAAAAGGATGATTGGCCTTCGCCTATTAAAGGAAGGCCTCTAGTGGACATCAGTGACCTCATTAGAGGAGGTAGCCAAAAGTGGATATAGGTCAAGAATAACCAAACCACCCTAAATCTCGGTTTGCATTTACATTCTGCACTTTATCTTAAATTGCAAACTGCCTCCATCACTTTACTTCAACTTTACTCTCGCTTAATCTTAAGTTGAAGTAATTTCCGAATCGGCTTTCACATCGAAATTATCTTTATCGTACGAACATCGTTTTAAATCGTCGAAAGTTTTCCACTGCACTAATTCACCCCCCTCTTAGAGCTCTTGATCCTAACAAAAAGAGAATCAAATATTGATAATGTGTATATTTCAAGAGGCAAAAGTTACATTTTTGAACATCTCAAATATTGCTAGCTAACATTTTTTAAAATGATATAAAAATTTGCTAGCTTGCATGATGTAGAATTTATTGTCTTGAACATCACCAAGAAAGCAAATTTTGCTAATCTAGCAAATTTTACAAACTTGCAAACTGCCTCCATCACTTTACTTCAACTTTACTCTCGCTTAATCTTAAGTTGAAGTAATTTCCGAATCGGCTTTCACATCGAAATTATCTTTATCGTACGAACATCGTTTTAAATCGTCGAAAGTTTTCCACTGCACTAATTCACCCCCCTCTTAGAGCTCTTGATCCTAACAAAAAGAGAATCAAATATTGATAATGTGTATATTTCAAGAGGCAAAAGTTACATTTTTGAACATCTCAAATATTGCTAGCTAACATTTTTTAAAATGATATAAAAATTTGCTAGCTTGTGCTTTGCCAAGGAAGCAAAAATTGCACTTCTCAAAAGGGAAGAAAGAAAATTACTTGCTAAATGCACTTCTCCCTTTTGTTGATGACAAAGGGGGAGAAGTTATGATGACATGTTACAGATTTTCATTGCCTTGACTTGAATTTAAGGTTCTATTAATATGACACATTGATAGGGGGAGTTAAGGTTAACTCCGTCATCAATTAGTTGTCATCATCAAAATAGGGGAGATTTTGAATCTTGGATTTTGATGATGAGACCAATTGATAGTCTTTATTTTATGTTTTGAGTGTCACAGAAAGCTTCAATCAAGGAGAGATAATTAAAGTAGGAAGAATCATGTTGGGCTAGAGTGGAACATGTCAGAAGATTAGACATCATAACGAAGGATCGGTCGATGTATCGATAGAAGGCTTTCGGCCATAGGATCGAGCATCAAGCTAAGAAGAGCAGAAATTGCGCCAAGGAAATCGAAGTTGCGGAGGTCAACTGGCCGATTGGGCAATAGGTTGTAATAGAGAATGATGCGCCAAAGAATCAGATGAAGTGTCGATGAACCATTGATAGTCTTTATTTTATGTTTTGAGTGTCACAGAAAGCTTCAATCAAGGAGAGATAATTAAAGTAGGAAGAATCATGTTGGGCTAGAGTGGAACATGTCAGAAGATTAGACATCATAACGAAGGATCGGTCGATGTATCGATAGAAGGCTTTCGGCCATAGGATCGAGCATCAAGCTAAGAAGAGCAGAAATTGCGCCAAGGAAATCGAAGTTGCGGAGGTCAACTGGCCGATTGGGCAATAGGTTGTAATAGAGAATGATGCGCCAAAGAATCAGATGAAGTGTCGATGAACCATTGACATAGTCGGACAATATTTGATTAGCTTTGTAATAATTATCCAGATCAAAGTAGGTTTTAAGTGTTCTGGATTAGCTATGCTAGCAATCAAGGCATAAAGCAAAATAAAGTCCTGGAGTCGAGAACAAGATTTCGTTGGGAGTTCAAGAGTTCATCGGAAGTTCTGCCAGAATGACCAAGAAAGCAAATTTTGCTAATCTAGCAAATTTTACAAACTTGCAAAACTCAAAATTATTGCTAGCTTACAATATAAAATGATGTAAAATTTTGCTAGCTTGTGCTTTGCCAAGGAAGCAAAAATTGCACTTCTCAAAAGGGAAGAAAGAAAATTACTTGCTAAATGCACTTCTCAAAAGGGAAGAAAGAAAATTACTTGCTAAATGCACTTCTCAAAAGGGAAGAAAGAAAATTACTTGCTAAATGCACTTCTCAAAAGGGAAGAAAGAAAATTACTTGCTAAATGCACTTCTCAAAAGGGAAGAAAGAAAATTACTTGCTAAATGCACTTCTCAAAAGGGAAGAAAGAAAATTACTTGCTAAATGCACTTCTCAAAAGGGAAGAAAGAAAATTACTTGCTAAATGCACTTCTCAAAAGGGAAGAAAGAAAATTACTTGCTAAATGCACTTCTCAAAAGGGAAGAAAGAAAATTACTTGCTAAATGCACTTCTCAAAAGGGAAGAAAGAAAATTACTTGCTAAATGCACTTCTCAAAAGGGAAGAAAGAAAATTACTTGCTAAATGCACTTCTCAAAAGGGAAGAAAGAAAATTACTTGCTAAATGCACTTCTCAAAAGGGAAGAAAGAAAATTACTTGCTAAATGCACTTCTCAAAAGGGAAGAAAGAAAATTACTTGCTAAATGCACTTCTCAAAAGGGAAGAAAGAAAATTACTTGCTAAATGCACTTCTCAAAAGGGAAGAAAGAAAATTACTTGCTAAATGCACTTCTCAAAAGGGAAGAAAGAAAATTACTTGCTAAATGCACTTCTCAAAAGGGAAGAAAGAAAATTACTTGCTAAATGCACTTCTCCCTTTTGTTGATGACAAAGGGGGAGAAGTTATGATGACATGTTACAGATTTTCATTGCCTTGACTTGAATTTAAGGTTCTATTAATATGACACATTGATAGGGGGAGTTAAGGTTAACTCCGTCATCAATTAGTTGTCATCATCAAAATAGGGGAGATTTTGAATCTTGGATTTTGATGATGAGACCAATTGATAGTCTTTATTTTATGTTTTGAGTGTCACAGAAAGCTTCAATCAAGGAGAGATAATTAAAGTAGGAAGAATCATGTTGGGCTAGAGTGGAACATGTCAGAAGATTAGACATCATAACGAAGGATCGGTCGATGTATCGATAGAAGGCTTTCGGCCATAGGATCGAGCATCAAGCTAAGAAGAGCAGAAATTGCGCCAAGGAAATCGAAGTTGCGGAGGTCAACTGGCCGATTGGGCAATAGGTTGTAATAGAGAATGATGCGCCAAAGAATCAGATGAAGTGTCGATGAACCATTGACATAGTCGGACAATATTTGATTAGCTTTGTAATAATTATCCAGATCAAAGTAGGTTTTAAGTGTTCTGGATTAGCTATGCTAGCAATCAAGGCATAAAGCAAAATAAAGTCCTGGAGTCGAGAACAAGATTTCGTTGGGAGTTCAAGAGTTCATCGGAAGTTCGTCGGAAGATCGTCGGAAGCTCACCGGAAGAAACATAGACTTATGGACTTATTTAACTTGGTAAATGTCTTAAAATTCATAGTTAGCATATAATTGGGTTGGCCCAAATATAATCCCAATTATGTGCTAACTACAAATTCTAAGATATACTTAAGCTAAACAAGTCCGTAAGTCTAGTTTCTTCCAACAAGCTTTTGGCGATCTTCCAGCGAACTTCTGACGATCTCTCGGTAATGTTCCAACGGACTCCCAGTAATGACACGCCCCCCGAATTTAATCCATTCAGGATGTGTGACCCTGTCTAAAATCAATAATATTATAATTCATCATCACAAATCAATCCAGGATCCAATCTAACATTTAAGGATACTAAGAACCATTTAAATTAATATTCACAATTCATAAACCTGTACATTTCATAAATCAATACTCCACTTCACTTAGAGATTCATAAAATCCAAAGGCAACTCAACTAAACATCAACCACAACACAAATCCATATTCGTAGAAATATATACCATCACAAAAATATTATTCACCATGAGTTCATATACTTAGACAACTTAAGCTTATCATTCCATAAACATGAGCGGATCCATTAAACTTTTACATCACATAAGTATCAACATATCCTTAACATTACATCAGAAGTAAAGTATACTATACAACAAAAACCTATCAACCAACAAATATTAGTCCAAAATCTTCTAGCCTTTCATTGCTTCAACCCAATTCTAGCTTTCAGTGCGTGACAAGCTACCCTGAAAAATTTATATAACAATGAGGTGAGCATAAAGAGCTCAGCAAGCGACTAACATATCCATGGCGGCAGGAGAAATTCAAGCAGGCTTAGTATCAAGACAACAAAAGCAGAAATACAAGTGTTCATTTGAAATCATCTCATTTGGTATAAAAATCACAAAGGGTTTCCTCATTCGAAAACAAGCGTTAGACATAACAATACGAGAAAGGAAATTGGAGCATTCATGGCAAAATAAGCATTTAGCATGTATCAAATGGCACCTGAAGCATTTCAGTGTATATCAAAGGCGTAAGAGAGTTTTGAGAGCATAACAATGACATACGAAACACTCCAAAGTATAACAAGTGAACCGAATAGTAAATACAAGCTTGTATGTCATTTTTGAGGTAGCATGCATTCCATTTTTATCCAAAGCATAAATATAAACTCATTAGCAAAGCTTTGGATATCATATCAAAAACATAGAGGGCGCTGTGGGATCACATACATAATGTGATTCATCCATTTCAGGATGACCACCAAGCAAAAGTCTCCCACGTTGGGAGCTCCATCCACCCACATCTGAGTGAAGTCAATGGGGCCAACAGAGCATCGCGGGCTCTATGCATAACTCCATTACCATTTCTGGCAAAGGTTCACAATATCCCACAGACACCAGAGTACAAAAGGGTAGCATGAACAATGACATTGGCATATATCGGATGCACATGCGGAAACAACGGAATATGCGTGTGCCTTTATCAAACAAGGAAATGCCAACAAAACATTACATAATAAATTTCAGACATACAACAATTTCAGGATGAATAATACAAGAATTTTCAAAGGACTGCAAAAGAATTTAATAGAAATCAAACTTCCAACAGAATGAGACTCGAATAGGCAAAATTCAACAAAGTTTTCAAATTCTGGCAGAATTCGAATGGTACATTTCCTGATTTGTTTGAGTGACCAAGCATACTCTAATTCACTAAAAATAGGTGTCAAAAGAAAGATATGCAAATCTAGTTCCCAAAGAATCAAGTTTTTTCATAATTCAGAATTTTCAGTAGAGAGTTATGAGCAATTAGTAACAGAAGGTCAGAATTGATCATCTCTGTTTTGCAGAATAGATAGCATCAATTTAAATAGATGTTCAGAAGGCAAACATACTTCAAAATTTCCAAACTAGTTTTCAAAAGAAAGATATGTGAATCTAGTTCGCAAAGAATTAATTTTTGCATAATTCAGAATTTTCACTAGAGATTTATGAGCAATTTAGTAATAGAAGGTCCGAAATTACAGTCCCTATTTTGTAGAATCTGTAGGGGTTAATTGCAATAGAAATCATATTAGGTATTTCGACTCCAAATCATTCAACCTAGGTGTCCAAAATAAAGTGCTTCGAGTCTACTTCAAATGGAAACAGGTTTTGCCTAAATCAAGTTTAGTACAAAAAGTTAGGACCAAAACAATGCATGAAGGTCAGATTACCAGAAAAATTACAAATTCACTGGCTTTGTATCAAAACGAAGAAATATTTGGTTCTCAGCTGAAATCCTTATCAAAATTTTGTAGAATTGAAAAGAAAACAGAGATTAGGGTTCTGTTGGATGGGGTTAGAACACTGCCTTAAAAGTTTTGATTTCCAAATGTGGGGGAATTGATGCAAAAGCCTTAAGCTAAGATAAAACTTTCTTTCTTCTTCAATTCTTTCTCCTCTTCTCCTTCAATTCCTTCTCCTCTTCTCAAGTTATGTTGGCTGCAAAGTTTCCCTTAGTTGTGCCTTAAATTACTTAGGTTTGGCTCATGCGAAAATAGTGAGGTGGCAAGCATGCATGGAGGTTTAGGTGTCAACTTTAGAATAAGTGCAAGTGGCTCATCCTTGCTAATGCCACAAGTCCTGCATATAATTTAATATTGATATAATAAACTGAACTATTAATGTACTATATAAGCATTTTTTTTTTTTAAATGAGGGATGTTACACTCTCCCCTCCTTAAAAGAAAATTTAGTCCTCTAAATTTGTCATACCTCTTTCGGGAAAAGATGAGGATAAGCTTTCTTCATTTCTTCCTCTAGCTCCCAAGTCGCTTCATTTGCAAGATGATGCTTCCAGATTACTTTAACCAGAGTGATGATTCTATTTCTTAAGATCTTCTCCTTTTGATCAATAATCTGAATGGGCTCTTCCTTGTAAAACAAGTCTTTCTCAATCGCAATCGGCTCATACTCAATGACATGAGAGGGATCAGGTATATACTTTCGGAGCATTGACACATGAAATATATTATGGATATGACACATCGATGGTGGCAAGGCAATCTTGTAAGCGACAGAGCCAATTCTTTTTCTCCTCTTCTCCTTCAATTCCTTCTCCTCTTCTCCTTCAATTCCTTCTCCTCTTCTCCTTCAATTCCTTCTCCTCTTCTCCTTCAATTCCTTCTCCTCTTCTCCTTCAATTCCTTCTCCTCTTCTCCTTCAATTCCTTCTCCTCTTCTCCTTCAATTCCTTCTCCTCTTCTCCTTCAATTCCTTCTCCTCTTCTCCTTCAATTCCTTCTCCTCTTCTCCTTCAATTCCTTCTCCTCTTCTCCTTCAATTCCTTCTCCTCTTCTCCTTCAATTCCTTCTCCTCTTCTCCTTCAATTCCTTCTCCTCTTCTCCTTCAATTCCTTCTCCTCTTCTCCTTCAATTCCTTCTCCTCTTCTCCTTCAATTCCTTCTCCTCTTCTCCTTCAATTCCTTCTCCTCTTCTCCTTCAATTCCTTCTCCTCTTCTCCTTCAATTCCTTCTCCTCTTCTCCTTCAATTCCTTCTCCTCTTCTCCTTCAATTCCTTCTCCTCTTCTCCTTCAATTCCTTCTCCTCTTCTCCTTCAATTCCTTCTCCTCTTCTCCTTCAATTCCTTCTCCTCTTCTCCTTCAATTCCTTCTCCTCTTCTCCTTCAATTCCTTCTCCTCTTCTCCTTCAATTCCTTCTCCTCTTCTCCTTCAATTCCTTCTCCTCTTCTCCTTCAATTCCTTCTCCTCTTCTCCTTCAATTCCTTCTCCTCTTCTCCTTCAATTCCTTCTCCTCTTCTCCTTCAATTCCTTCTCCTCTTCTCCTTCAATTCCTTCTCCTCTTCTCCTTCAATTCCTTCTCCTCTTCTCCTTCAATTCCTTCTCCTCTTCTCCTTCAATTCCTTCTCCTCTTCTCCTTCAATTCCTTCTCCTCTTCTCCTTCAATTCCTTCTCCTCTTCTCCTTCAATTCCTTCTCCTCTTCTCCTTCAATTCCTTCTCCTCTTCTCCTTCAATTCCTTCTCCTCTTCTCCTTCAATTCCTTCTCCTCTTCTCCTTCAATTCCTTCTCCTCTTCTCCTTCAATTCCTTCTCCTCTTCTCCTTCAATTCCTTCTCCTCTTCTCAAGTTATGTTGGCTGCAAAGTTTCCCTTAGTTGTGCCTTAAATTACTTAGGTTTGGCTCATGCGAAAATAGTGAGGTGGCAAGCATGCATGGAGGTTTAGGTGTCAACTTTAGAATAAGTGCAAGTGGCTCATCCTTGCTAATGCCACAAGTCCTGCATATAATTTAATATTGATATAATAAACTGAACTATTAATGTACTATATAAGCATTTTTTTTTTTTTTTTTTTTTTTAAATGAGGGATGTTACACTCTCCCCTCCTTAAAAGAAAATTTAGTCCTCTAAATTTGTCATACCTCTTTCGGGAAAAGATGAGGATAAGCTTTCTTCATTTCTTCCTCTAGCTCCAAGTCGCTTCATTTGCAAGATGATGCTTACAGATTACTTTTAAAACCAGAGTGAGATTCTATTTCTTAAGATCTTCTCCTTTTGATCAATAATCTGAATGGGCTCTTCCTTGTAAAACAAGTCTTTCTCAATCGCAATCGGCTCATACTCAATGACATGAGAGGGATAAGGTATATACTTTCGGAGCATTGACACATGAAATATTATGGATATGACACATCGATGGTGGCAAGGCAATCTTGTAAGCGACAGAGCCAATTCTTTCGAGGATCTCAAAAGGTCCAATTGAACCTGGGTTTAACTTTCCTTTCTTCCAAATCTTATAACGCTTTTAGAAGGGGAGACCTTTAGGAATACAAAATCCCTACTTAGAACTCAATATCTCGTCTTCTGTTGTCTACATAGCTCTTTTGCAACTTTGAGCAGCCTTAGCCTTTTATGATAACCTGAATCTTTTCAGTAGTCTCTTGTACTTTATCTGGTGCTAACAATTTTCTATCACCAACTTCCTCCCAACATATAGGCGTTCTGCACTTTTGCCCATACAATGCTTCATAAGGAGCTATCTGGATGCTCGAATGGTAACTATTATTACAAGTAAACTCAATAAGAGAAATATCTTTATCCCATTCACCTCTCCAATCCATAACTAGGCTCTAAGCAAATCCTCAAGTACTTGAATTGTTCTTTCAGATTGACCATTAGTTTGAGGGTGATAGGCAGTGTTAAACTTTACTTTGGTGCCCATAGAATCTTGTAATCTCCTCCACAATCTAGAAAGAAATATGGAATCTCTGTCCGAGATGATCTCCTTCGGGACACCATGAAGTCTTACTATTTCATCAACATACAAATCTGTAAGCCTATCAAGAGAATAAGTCATATTGATTAGTAAGAAATGTGCAAATTTGGTTAACCTATCAACAATGACCCAAATAGCATCATGCTTTCTAGAGGTTCTGGGTAGTCCTGAAACAAAGTCCATAGTAATGCATTCCCATTTCCATTTAGGAATATCTAAGGGCTGTAACAAACCACCAGGTCTCTGGTATTCTGCTTTGATTTGCTGACATGTCAAACACCTTGAAACATATATTGCAATCTCCTTCTTCATGCCTTTCCACCAATAATGACTTTGGAGATCTCTATACATTTTCGTGCTACCAGGATGCATGGTGGTACTTTGAATTGTGACCCATGGTGTACTTTGAATTATGACCTTCGTTTAAAATTTGGTTCTTGATATCTGGGTTATTTGGAACACATATTCTATTCCCAAATCTCAATAGGCTATCATCTGAAATTTGAAAATTCAACTTCGGTCCCTTATCAACTTCATTCCTCAAGTATATTAAATGTGGATCTTGTAGTTGTCCTTCTTAATTTGTTGAATGAGATCAGTTTGCACCTGGATAGAGGCCATCAACATTATTGAGTCTTGCCCTTTTCTCACTATATTTGAATCATAATTTCTTTCTAATAGCTTCCATTGTTTCACAACCAGACTAGCCATAAAACTTGTAGATTTTCTACTAAGTGCATCAGCTACAACATTGGCTTTACCTGGGTGATAACGGATGGTACAATCATAATCCTTTAGAAGTTCTATCCATCTTCGCTGCCTCATATTTAACTCCTGCGTAAAAATGTATTTTAAACTCTTGTGATCAGTAAAGATATCAAATGTCCGCCCATACAAGTAATGTCTCCAAATCTTTAGAGCAAAGATGATTGCTGCCAATTCCAAATCATGAGTCGGATAATTCAATTCATAATTCTTTAGCTGTCTTGAAGCATAAGCAATTACTTTCCCTTCATGCATCAAAACACATCCAAGACCCTTTCTTGAAGCATTAGTATAAACTATAAATCCTTCATTATCACTCGGAATAGTGAGAATAGGGGCACTAGTCAATTTTCTTTTTAATTCTTGGAAACTTTGCTCACAATCACTACTCCATTCAAATTTCACATTCTTTTGAGTCAGTTTGGTGAGGGGATGAGCAATTTGAGAAAATCCCTCCACAAATCTCCTGTAATAACCTACCATGCCCAAGAAACTTCTAATTTCTGTTACATTTGTTGGCACTTCCCAATTAACTACTGCTTCCACCTTCTTTGGATCAACAGATATGCCCTTTCCTGAAATCACGTGGCCTAAGAAAGCAATTTCCTTCAACCAAAATTCATATTTGCTGAACGTTGCATACAGCTTCTTTTCTCTTAGTATAGATAATACATCTCTCAAGTGTTTATCATGCTCTTGATTACTCCTTGAATATACTAATATGTCATCAATGAATACAATTACACAATTATCTAAGAGTGGCTAAAATATTCTATTCATTAGTTCCATAAAAGCTGCAAGAGCATTAGTCAAGCCAAAAAGCATTACTAAAAATTCATAGTGACCATATCGAGTTCTGAAGGTTGTTTTTGGAATATCCTCCTTGACCTTCAACTGATAGTAGCCTGATCTTAGATCAATCTTGGAGAATATTTGTGCACCCTGCAATTGATCAAACAAGTCATCAATCCTAGGTAGGGGATACTTATTTTTTATGGTCACCTGATTTAATTGTCTATAATCAATACAAAGTCTCAATGTCCCATCCTTCTTCTTAACTAATAGCATTGGAGCACCCCAAGGTGATGTTGAATCTCGGATTTTGATGATGAAACTAATTGATTGTGTTTACATGTTTAACTGCATTTTGAGTGATGCAGGTCTACTCGATCAGGATTAGATAGTTGACGCAGGAGGAATTGACGTTGCGCCGGAGGAGATCACGTTAGGATATTGGACGGTAGAACGCTTCGGACGTCAGGCATCAAGCCAAGGAGAGCAGAATTGCACCAAGGATATCGGGGTTGCGGAGGTCAACCGCCGATTGGGCAACAACCCACAAGAGTGGACGATGCACTAAAGAATCGGACGAAGCGCCAACCAATGACGTGCCGGGCAATAGAATGTCAATTCGCGTTGTAATAATTGTCTAGATCGGAGTAGAGTTTTGGCTTGTGTATGCAGGATTAACTATGATAATGATGAAGACATAAAGCAAAACAAAGTGCCGGAGTCAAGCGTGAAGGATTCGTTGGGAGTTCGAGAGTCCGACGGAAGTCTGAAGGTTCATCGAGAATGCTGCCGGAACTAGCCGAGAATGAGTAGGGAGCTTGCCGAAGGGTTTTCGGAAGCTCGCCAGAATGTACGTCGGAAGTTCACGGAGCTCACCGAGAAAGATCGTAGCTTGCCGAAGAAGCTCATCGGAACTCGCCAAGATCAAATCGTGAAGTCTAGGAGCTTGCCAGGAGTCCGCAGAATGGTTTCCGAGAGTTTCTCGGAAGACCGCCGGAAGTTCGTCGGAAGAAGTCTTGACTTATGGACTTTGTAATAGCTTAGGAAATGTCTTTAAATTTGTAGTTAGCATGTTAATTAGGGTTAGGATTAGGTGTTAATCTTATAACCCAAGTAGGGGCCAAGTTTGGAGCCCAACCAGTGAGCTGAAATAGCCAGGCGGTGGCACCGCCTAGCACCCGAGAGCCAAGCGGTGGCACCGCCAGTCTGGGCGGTGGCATCGCCTAGTACACTGTCAGTGTCACAACTGACAGGCGGTGGCACCGCTAGCTTCGGGAACCGAAGAGAATTCAAATTTTGGAGCCCAAATTTGAATCCTCTTGAGGCCTATAAATACCCCTCTATTCTCAGCTGAGATAACAACTTTTGAGAAGCAATAGATTGAGATAAAAGCCTTAGCAAAGTCTTTAGTAAGTCTTGTTTTCAATTGCTTGAGTGTTCACCTCCTTCTTTCTCATTGAAACTTTGTAAGAGTGTGAACCACTTGTAAGAAGTTGTAAGAGGGGTATTTGTCTTTCCTCTTCAAAGTGATTTGCTAGTGGAAGTTGGGAGCCTCATCGAAGAAGGCTTTGCAAGTGGATGTAGGTCATTTTGACCGAACCACTTTAAAATTGGCATGTTCACTGGTTTGCATTTATTTATTGCACTTTACCTTACTGCAAATCTTTATAAGTGCTTTACTTCCTCATTACTTTTGCTGCACACATTTACGAACACGCTTTCAAGTTAAGCACTTCCGAGTTTAGTTTTTATCGTACGAAAAAGTTTCCAAAACCGACGTTTTAATCGGCTGCACTAATTCACCCCCCCCTCTTAGTGCCGCTCCGATCCTAACAATTGGTATCAGAGCCCGGTATTTCTCATTTTGGATTTACACCCGAGAGAAATGGCTCTTCATGGCTTTCAAGAGGGCTTTTCGGTTTTTCGTCCACCGTTGTTTAACGGATTGGACTACACTTATTGGAAAACTCGAATGAGAGTTTTCTTGATTTCTATGAATTTGGATTTATGGAATATTGTTGAAAACGGTTTTCAACTTCCCTCTAAACCGATGAACGAATGGTTGGATTTGGAGAAGAAGTATTTTTCTTTAAACGCAAAGGTTATGAATGCCTTATTTTGCGCTTTGGACAAAAATGAGTTCAATCGGATTTCTATATGCGAAACAGCTTTTGAGATTTGGCGAACACTTGAAATCACACACGAGGGAACTAGTAGAGTCAAAGACTCGAAAGTTAACATTTTATTGCATGATTTTGAGCTTTTTCGAATGCAACCAAGCGAGACTATAGGCGACATGTACACCCGTTTCATGGATGTCGTCAATAATCTAAGAGTTCTTGGTAAATCTTTTTCGAATTTTGATCTCGTAAGTAAGATCTTAAGATCCCTTCCAAAAAGGTGGGATCCTAAAATAACCGCAATACAAGAGATAAAAAATTTAAATAATTTTCTATTAGAAGAATTAATCAGGTCATTAATGACCTATGAAATGACATTTTGGAATATTTTGAACCCGATGAGCACTTGAACCACCTTCCAAAGAATAGGAAGGATTTGGAACTCCGGACAAATGAATACCACTTGAGCGATGACTCAAGTGATGAGGACAATGATGAACTTGAACTTCGAACACTAAATCTTAATAAGTTCATTAAACAAAAATCTAAAATAAACAATGAACTTGAACGGAGGAAGAGGCCAAAGAAGAGGAAGGCAACCAAGGATGAATCAAGAACTTCCAAAGGTGAAACGGTGAATTGGGCTTTGACGGGCTTCGACTACAAGGTAAGTAACTCAACTCCCTTAATTTATTTTGAAATTACTTGATGTTTTCCATGATGCGCTTTCTTTTTTTGAATAATTATTTTTCTTGAAAATTGCATGTTTTATGTTAATGGAATAAAAAGTTAGATATAAATCTAATGATTGTAAACCTAGTGAGATTAATCTTATATATGTGCTTGAGAAGCAAGAATGTGTATTTTGATTATTTCATATTGCTTTTCAATGAAGATGCATGGCTTTTGTATGAAAGGCTTGATATTTTTATGTACATTATCTTTGTTTTTCAAACATGATGTATGGTTTTGACATAAGAACAAAAATTTGAGCATGCTATTATAAAATCAATCATATAAATTAAAACTAAAGAAGTTTTAGGTATCTATAAGAATCATTCAAAATTATGTTCAATGAAACCTTGCTTAATGTTGTAATGAAAATATTAAAGTTGTGATACCATGATATAACAATTTTATGCATAAAATTTTAAAGTTATACATGATGATTTTTGTGATTTATTGGTCTTGATGGTTTTATGACGAAATTCATTTTTCGATCCTAAACGTTGATGCATGTTTTTATTTGACATAAATGAAAAAGCATGCTAACATGAAATCAATCACTTAAAATGAAACACTTAAAAAAGGGGAAAATATATTATCAATGAAATCATGAATCTATTTATGTTATGAATTTTGTGAACCTTAAAAATGATTTTGATGATTTAAATTTGAAATGAGTTTTATCAAAATCATGATCTTGATTTCTTGGAATAACATGAGATTTCCTTTGACGATCATTTTAATTATTTAAAAGGAGATTTGTCGAAATGATTCATAGAATTTTGGATTCATGAATTGATCCTTCATTTGTTTATGAGATGGTTGAAATCTTTGTACCTTTGAATTCTTTCCCTTCTCCCTTCAATTTTTAAATTTATACATGTTATATGTTGAAGATTTGAAACCATATTTTGATATCATGCATACCCAAGAAATGGTGATTTGACAAATTGAATGAATTGAAAATGAATGATGAATTTTCTCTTGAATATTACTTGTGATATTTCTTATGAATCATTATCTTGATTTCATTTCTTGATATTTGATATATGAAATTTTATAATGAATCAAGATTTTTCTTTAATCAATCTCCTAAGATTTTCTTTTGATTATTTATAGGAGGTTCTTCAAAAAGAAATCATGTCTTTTGGTATACACATATTCTAATCCTTCATGATATGATTTTTAATGCAATTGCTTGTGTTCATGAAAATATTCATTTCATCATCCAATTAATTCTTCTTGATATTCCTAATATGATGAAATGAAATTATGCATGAAATACAAATGAGAAGTTAATTATCATGCATGATAGGTTGTAATGAACTTTGACATTTAGATACCATCATTTGAAAAGCTATGATCATGTTGCCAAAATAATGTATCATGAATGCTTGAATATCATGTATAATATGCTCATAATGATGATTGATTTATTTGTATCATGCATGAAAAATGAAAGGTATAGTTTTGAAATTGTACAATTTGAAAATATGATGATGAATTCATGTTGTTCTCCTAGATTTATTTATCAAAGAGGAGAATCTTCCGAATGAATGAAATAATACAAATGAATCACTTATGCTTCAATCATGTTATATCTCCCTTAATTCATGTTGTTCTCCTAGATTTATTTATCAAAGAGGAGAATCTTCCGAATGAATGAAATAATACAAATGAATCACTTATGCTTCAATCATGTTATATCTCCCTTAATTCATGTTGTTCTCCTAGATTTATTTATCAAAGAGGAGAATCTTCCGAATGAATGAAATAATACAAATGAATCACTTATGCTTCAATCATGTTATATCTCCCTTAATTCATGTTGTTCTCCTAGATTTATTTATCAAAGAGGAGAATCTTCCGAATGAATGAAATAATACAAATGAATCACTTATGCTTCAATCATGTTATATCTCCCTTAATTCATGTTGTTCTCCTAGATTTATTTATCAAAGAGGAGAATCTTCCGAATGAATGAAATAATACAAATGAATCACTTATGCTTCAATCATGTTATATCTCCCTTAATTCATGTTGTTCTCCTAGATTTATTTATCAAAGAGGAGAATCTTCCGAATGAATGAAATAATACAAATGAATCACTTATGCTTCAATCATGTTATATCTCCCTTAATTCATGTTGTTCTCCTAGATTTATTTATCAAAGAGGAGAATCTTCCGAATGAATGAAATAATACAAATGAATCACTTATGCTTCAATCATGTTATATCTCCCTTAATTCATGTTGTTCTCCTAGATTTATTTATCAAAGAGGAGAATCTTCCGAATGAATGAAATAATACAAATGAATCACTTATGCTTCAATCATGTTATATCTCCCTTAATTCATGTTGTTCTCCTAGATTTATTTATCAAAGAGGAGAATCTTCCGAATGAATGAAATAATACAAATGAATCACTTATGCTTCAATCATGTTATATCTTTTTGAAATATCTTTTTAATGTGATGTTGATAATTTGAGATGCCTATTGGAATTCATGACATGAGATAATTGAATCCTTGACTTACTCTTTATATGGCTTGAGAATAGATGGTTAAAATCTTGCTTGATGAGTTGTTTTATAAGATTTTGCCTTTATGTCTTGAACTTTCATGCTTATCTTGAATTTGGCATATAAAGACTAAGGCATGCTTAGATGAAAAAGAATTACTTAAAAAATACTTTTCCATCTGATCGAGATTAATGATTTCATGATATTTTGTGAATCTCGAAATTGATTTTGATGACTTGATTATGAGTTTCAAGTTAACGATTTGATTTGAATAAGTTTTATCTAAATCATCATCTTGATCTTGCAAAATTGGAATCACAAATAATATCTTTTGGTATTCATGAATTGATACTCACAATATAAAAGTATTGGTATTCATGACTGAATTTGATTGAAATATTGCATGCTTAAATTAATCATTCTCCTATGTTTCAAAAATTCTTTAAATGCCTTATGTGATGATTGAAAATTAATTTGCTTTATGATAAATCTATGTATACCATTTTGAATATCTTTTAATGTGATGTTGATAATTTGAGATGCCTATTGGAATTCATGACATGAGATAATTGAATCCTTGACTTACTCTTTATATGGCTTGAGAATAGATGGTTAAAATCTTGCTTGATGAGTTGTTTTATAAGATTTTGCCTTTATGTCTTGAACTTTCATGCTTATCTTGATTTGGCATATAAAGACTAAGGCATGCTTAGATGAAAAAGAATTACTTAAAAAATACTTTTCCCATCTGATCGAGATTAATGATTTCATGATATTTTGTGAATCTCGAAATTGATTTTGATGACTTGATTATGAGTTTCAAGTTAACGATTTGATTTGAATAAGTTTTATCTAAATCATCATCTTGATCTTGCAAAATTGGAATCACAAATAATATCTTTTGGTATTCATGAATTGATACTCACAATATAAAAGTATTGGTATTCATGAATTGATACTCACAATATAAAAGTATTGGTATTCATGACTTGAATTTGATTGAAATATTGCATGCTTAAATTAATCATTCTCCTATGTTTCAAAAATTCTTTAAATGCCTTATGTGATGATTGAAAATTAATTTGCTTTATGATAATCTATGTATACCATTTTGATTTGAATATCTTGAAAGTAATGTTGAGATTTTGATGAATTTGATGATTTGGTATTATGCATGCAATACTTTAACGTATGATAATGATGCACAAATAAGATTGATACTTACCTTTGTCATAATTGATGTAAAGGGTCTTCCCTTCTTTTTGACAATGACAAAGGGGGAGAGATAGCTAATTTGTACAAGTCAAGAAGATACAAAAACTTGATTGCTATCTTGCCTATCTTAAGTAGCAAAGATTGCTAACTTGCTTATTTCAAGAAGCAAAAGTTGTCTTCTTGAACATCACTATCTTGCCTATCTCAATAAGCAAAACATGCTAACGTGCACATCTAGCAAACTTGTATATTTTAAGAAGCAAGGGTTGCTTTCTTGAACATCTCAAAACTGCTAGCTTGCATGTTCTAAAAATATTGTAAAATTTGCTAGCTTGTACGTTATAGAAATTGCTATCATACTACCTTGCATATCTATGATGATAGCAAAATTGCATAATGATAAAACTAGGAGATTATGTTAATTATGCAATGTGTTAAACTTGGATATTTCAAAAACTTGTAAATTGCAATAGGAAGCAAGAATCATGGGCTTACACAAGAAAGCTATCTTGCATTTGCTTTCAAAATTTTTGCTAGCTTGTATGTAGCAAAACTTGCATATCGTAAAAATTGCTAGCTTGTAGTCTAAAGAGAAGCAAACAGTTGCTGTCTCAAGAAAAGCAAACATGCTAAACTTGCACATCTTTAATTGCTAAATTGCATGATGATAAAATTGGATACTATGTTTATTATGCAATGATTAGAACTCATATCTCTAAACACATAAGAGTTGGGACTTCTCCTTTTTATTGATGACAAAGGGGGAGAAGTAAGTTGATGACATGCATAATTTGATCATGGCATATTGTTTGGATTTTTGAATCCAAGAGTTTCTATCAATATGGCATATTGATAGGGGGAGTTTGTTTAAACTCCGGGGAGTTAAGGTTAACTCCGGTAGTCATCAATTAGTTGTCATCATAAAAAAGGGAGAGATTGTTGAATCTCGGATTTTGATGATGAAACTAATTGATTGTGTTTAGATGTTTAACTGCATTTTGAGTGATGCAGGTCTACTTGATCAGGATTAGATAGTTGACGCAGGAGGAATTGACGTTGCAACGGAGGAGATCACGTTAGGATATTGGACGGTAGAACGCTTCGGACGTCGGGCATCGAGCCAAGGAGAGCAGAATTGCACCAAGGATATCGGGGTTGCGGAGGTCAACCGCCGATTGGGCAACAACCCGCAAGAGTAGACGATGATGCACTAAAGAATCGGACGAAGCGCCAACCAATGACGTGCCGGGCAACAGAATGTCAATTCGCGTTGTAATAATTGTCTAGATCGGAGTAGAGTTTTGGCTTGTGTATGCAAGATTAACTACGATAACGACGAAGACATAAAGCAAAACAAAGTGTCAGAGTCAAGCGCGAAGGATTCGTTGGGAGTGCGAGAGTCCAACGGAAGTCTGAAGGTTCATCGGGAATGCTGCCGGAACTAGCCGAGAATGAGTAGGGAGCTTGCCGAAGGGTTTTCGGAAGCTCTCCAGAATGTACGTCGGAAGTTCGCGGAGCTCACCGAGAAAGATCGTAGCTTGCTGAAGAAGCTCATCGGAACTCGCCAAGATCAAATCGTGAAGTCTAGGAGCTTGCCGGGAGTCCGCAGAATGGTTTCCGAGAGTTTCTCGGAAGACCGCCGTAAGTTCGTCGGAAGAAGTCTTGACTTGTGGACTTTGTAATAGCTTAGGAAATGTCTTTAAATTTGTAGTTAGTATATTAATTAGGGTTAGGATTAGGTGTTAATCTTATAACCCAAGTAGAGGCCAATTGGGCCCGAGTTCGGACTAGTTTGGACCAAGTTTGGAGCCCAATCAGTGAGCTGAAATAGCCAGGCGGTGGCACCGCTAGTTTGGGCGGTGGCACCGCCCAGCACCCGAGAGCCAAGCGGTGGCACCGTTGGACTGGGCGGTGGCACCGCCCAGTACACTGTCAGTGTCACAACTGATAGGCGGTGGCACCGCCACTAACAGGCGGTGGCACCGCTAGCTTCGGGAACCGAAGAGAATTCAAATTTTGGAGCCCAAATTTGAATCCTCTTGAGGCTTATAAATACCCCTCTATTCTTAGCTGAGATAACAACTTTGAGAAGCAATAGATTGAGATAAAAGCCTTAGCAAAGTCTTTAGCAAGTCTTGTTTTCAATTGCTTGAGTGTTCACCTCCTTTCTCATTGAAACTTTGTAAGAGTGTGAACCACTTGTAAGAAGTTGTAAGAGGGGTATTTGTCCCTCCCCTTCAAAGTGATTTGCTAGTGGAAGTTGGGAGCCTCATCGAAGAAGGCTTCGCAAGTGGATGTAGGTCATTTTGACCGAACCACTTTAAAATTGGCGTGTTCACTGGTTTGCATTTATTTATTGCACTTTACCTTACTGCAAATCTTTATAAGTGCTTTACTTCCTCATTACTTTTGCTGCACACATTAACGAACACGCTTTCAAGTTAAGCACTTCCGAGTTCAGTTTTTATCGTACGAAAAAGTTTCCAAAACCAACGTTTTAATCCGCTGCACTAATTCACCCCCCCTCTTAGTGCCGCTCCGATCCTAACAGGTGAGACGCTGGGTCGAATAAAACCCTTATCTAACAACTCTTGTATTTGCTTCTTCATTTCCTCGAGCTCAAGTGGTGCCATTCTGTAGGGAGGCTTAGATATTGGGGTTGTCCCAGGGACTAAATCAATAAAATATTCACCTTCTCTGTCTGGAGGTAGTCCAAGCAAATCCTCTGGGAATACATCAGGGAACTCTTTAGCCACGGAAATTTCATTTAGGTGAGTTTCTTGTTCTGAATGTTCCTTTACACATATAACATAACAACAACATCCCTTCTGCATAAAGCGTTGAGTTTGAAGTGCCGATATTAAGCAAAGAGGCAAATCATGCCTAATACCCTCAAAGTAGAAGATAGGCTGATTTGGTATACAGAAAGTAATTATTTTTGTGTAGCAATCAATACTATCATGATAGGAAGATAACCTTGGATTTCTAGGAGTATAATATCAAAACCTTGGATTTCTAGGAGTATCAAATCGGCAAGGAGTTCATGTTCTCCGATAGAAATCAAACAAGATAGATAAACCAGATTTGTAGTCAAAGAATCCCCAACAGCAGTAGTTACGTGTAGCAAATAATCCAGTGGTTTAGGTTGAATGCTCAAGTGATAAGCAAAATATTGTGAAACAAAGGATAAGTTGGAACCAGGATCAAACAAAACTTTTGCATTTCTATTAGAAACATGTAGAATACCTTCAACCACTGATTTAGAGGCTCTGGAATCTTGTTCTGTGATAGCATATACTCTAGCATGGGTCGTTGGCTTAGGGGTTAGTGGCTCTTTCTTCTTGTTTAGTGGGCAATCCCTGACTTTATGATCTAACTTTCCACAGGCAAAACAGGCTCCAGTCACCTGAAAACACTCACTTGTTTCATGATTACGTCCACATTTTGTACACGATAGAGTTCTTTGTGATAGAGTTCCTTTCTCAAATCTAGGTACCTTTACCCTCTTATTACTTCTTTCTGCTTCATTTCCTCTCTTACTTTTACCAACAAACTTATTCTTGTTGTTCTTGTCCCTGATTTCTTGGATCTCCTCCAAGTCTTTTTCAAGTATGAAAGCTCTTTCTACTACATCAGTGTATACCTGGAGTTTTAAAGCTGATATCCGACTTCTTATTGCCGGCCTTAGTCCTCTTTCAAATCTTCTTGCTTTCCTATATTCATCATCGATCATATGCTTGGCAAATCTAGAGAGCTCAGTGAATTTAGACTCATATTTGGCTACTGTCAAATTTCCCTGGATGAGATTCAAGAACTCCAATTCTTTCTGCTCTCTGATACAATCTGGAAAGTATTTATCATTGAACTTTTCTGTAAATACCTTCCAAGTGATTGGCTCCTGTCGAGCTTCAGAAATCCTCTTCATGGTTCGCCACCAGTGCTCAGCCTCTCCTTCTAGTATGAAGGTAGCAAGAGAAACCTTCTTATCATCTGGGCAATTTAAAACATCAAATATTTTCTCTATCCGCATCATCCATTGTTCTGCTACCATTGGATCAGGCTCACCACTAAAACTGGGAGGACTAAGCTTCTTAAACTGTTCAATTCCCAACCCAGTCTGGTTTGAATTCTCCGTTTCATCATTTCTTCCTTGTCGAACTTGTTGTTGCATTACTTGTGTCATAGCCTCTAGAGTTTTCATAATTCTACTCAATTGATCAGATGTAGATGTAACAGGAATACCAGATGACCTCGTCATCCTTGCTTCCTAAAAATAGCAAAAGATAACTTTTGATCAGTCTCTAAATAGAAATCACTAAACCTCAAATTTTATTATTCATCTAGCATATCAAAATTCTTAGAAATCCTCAAACAATGCTCTGATACCAACTCTGACACGGCCCCCGAATTTAATCCATTCAGGAGGTGTGACCTTGTCTAAAATCAATAATATTATAATTCATCATCACAAATCAATCCAGGATCCAATCTAACATTTAAAGATACTAAGAACCATTCAAATCAATATTCACAATTCATAAACCTGTACATTTCATAAATCATACTCCACTTCACTTAGAGATTCATAAAATCCAAAGGCAACTCAACTAAACATCAACCACAACATAAATCCATATTCGTAGAAATATATACCATCACAAAAATATTATTCACCATGAGTTCATTTACTTATACAACGTAAGCTTATCATTCCATAAACATGAGCGGTCCATTAAACTTTTACATCACATAAGTATCAACATATCCTTAACATTACATCAGAAGTAAAGTATACTATACAACAAAAACCTATCAACCAACAAAGATTAGTCCAAAATCTTCTAGCCTTTCATTGCTTCAACCCAATTCTAGCTTTTCAGTGCGTGACAAGCTACCCTGAAAAATTTATATAACAACGGGGTGAGCATAAAGAGCTCAGCAAGTGACTAACATATGGCGGCAGGAGAAATTCAAGCAAGCTTAGTATCAAGACAACAAAAGCAGAAATACAAGTGTTCATTTGAAATCATCTCATTTGGTATAAAAATCACAAAGGGTTTCCTCATTCGAAAACAAGCGTTAAACATAACAATACGAGAAAGGAAATGGGAGCATTTCATTGGCAAAATAAGTATTTAGGCATGTATCAAATGGCACCTGAAGCATTTCAGTGTATATCAAAGGCGTAAGAGTGTTTGAGAGCATAATAATGACATATGAAACTCTCCAAAGTATAACAAGTGAACCGAATAGTAAATACAAGCTTGTATGTCATTTTTGAGGTAGCATGCATTCCATTTTTATCCAAAGCATAAATATAAACTCATTAGCAAAGCTTTGAATATCATATCAAAAACATAGAGGGCACTATGGGACCACATACATAATGTGATTCATCCATTTCAGGATGACCACTAAGCAAAAGTCTTCCACGTCTGGGAGCTCCATCCACCCACGTCTGAGTGAAGTCAATGGGGCAATCAGCCTTCATAGAAATAGGAAAGTTGGATGGAGTATGGCAGAGCATCGCGGGCTCTATGCATAACTCCCTTTACCATTTCTGGCAAAGGTTCACAATATCCCACAAGACACCAGAGTACAAAAGGGTAGCATGAACAATGACATTAGCATATATCGGAAGCACATGCGGAAACAACGGAAATATGTGTGTGCCATTATCAAACAAGGAAATGCCAACAAAACATTACATAATAAATTTCAGACATACAACAATTTCAGGATGAATAATACAAGAATTTTCAAAGGACTGCAGAAGAATTTAATAGAAATCAAACTTCCAATAGAATGAGACTTGAATAGGCAAAATTCAAGAAAGTTTTCAAATTCTGGCAGAATTCGAATGGTACATTTCCTGATTTGTTTGAGTGACCAAGCATGCTCCAATTCACTAAAAATAGGTGTCAAAAGAAAGATATGCGAATCTAGTTCCCAAAGAATCAAGTTTTTTCATAATTCAGAATTTTCACTAGAGAGTTATGAGCAATTTAGTAACAGAAGGTCAGAATTGATCATCTCTGTTTTGCAGAATAGATAGCATCAATTTAAACAGATGTTTCAGAAGGCAAACGTACTTCAAAATTTCCAAACTAGTTGTCAAAAGAAAGATATGTGAATCTAGTTCGCAAAGAATTTTGCATAATTCAGAATTTTCACTAGAGAGTTATGAGCAATTTAGTAATAGAAGGTCCGAAATTACAGTCCCTATTTTGTAGAATCTGTAGGGTTAATTTCAATAGAAGTCATATTAGGCATTTCGACTCCAAATTATTCAATCTAGATATCAAAATAAAGGTCTTCGAGTCTACTTTCAAACGGAATTGGTTTTGCCTAAATCAAAGTTTAGTACAAAAAGTTAGGACCAAAACAATGCATGAAGGTCATATTACCGAAAAATTACATATTCATGGCTTTGTATCAAAACGAAAGAAATGTTTGGTTCTCAGCTGAAATCTTTCAAAATTTTGTAGAATTGAAAAGAAAACAGAGATTAGGATTCTATTGGATGGGGTTAGAACACTTGCCTTAAAAAGTTTTGATTTCCAAATGTGGGGGAATTGATGCAAAGCCTTAAGCTAAGATAAAACTTCTTTTTCTTCAATTCTTTCTCATTCTCTTCTCCTTCAATTCCTTCTCCTCTTCTCAAGTTACGTTGGCTGCAAGTGCAAGTGGCTCATCCTTGCTAATGCCACAAGTCCTCCATATAATTTAATATTGATATAATAAACTAAACTATTAAAGTACTATATAAGCATTTTTTTTTTTTAAATGAGGGATGTTACAAGTAAGCTCTTGGACTTCACAACGATCTTCTTGGTGAGTTCCAATGAGCTTCTTCGGCAAGCTCCAGGACTTCTTGGTTGGTTCCGTTAGAACTTCCGACGAACATCCGAACTTTCGACGAACTCTCGAACTCCCAATGAAATCACGTTCTTGACTCCGGGACTTCATTTTGCTTTATGCCTTGCTATCATAGTTAATCCTACATATGTAAAATATACTTTGATCTGGAAAATTATTAGTAAGCATGAATCATGTTGTCCGGCATGTCATTGGTCCATCGATGCTTCGTTCGATTCTTCGTTGTATCGTCCTCTCTTGCGGCCTATTACCCAATCAATCAGTTGACTTTCACAACTCCAATATCCTTGGTGCAATGTCTACTCTTCTTGGTCCGATGCCCGAATCCATAGTCTGAAGCCTTCGTTCGATTCTTCCTGCTTTAATTGTCTTATCCTGATTGAAGCATCTTGTGTTACTCAAAATGCAAATCAAATCATAAACACTTATTAATTGGTTTCATCATCAAAATTCGAGATTTAATAATCTCTCCCTTTTTGATAATGACAACCAATTGAGGACGAAGTTAACCTTAACTCCCAAAGTTTAAACAAACTCCACCTATCAATATACCATATTGATAGAACTCTTGGATTTAAAAATCCAAGCAACATGTTATCATAAAACTTATGCATAACATCATCATACTTCTCCCCCTTTATCATCAACAAAAAGAAGTCCAACTATCAAGTATTTAGACATACAAGTTCAAATCATTGTATAGGCAAACTAGCAATTCTTGATGATGTTCAGGATAATAAGTTTTACATCATGCAAGCTAGCAACTTTACATCATTTAAAATAAAATATAAGCTCGCAATATTTGAGATATTCAAGAAGACAACATTTGCTTCTTGAAATATGAAAGTTAGCAATCTTTACTTCTATTTTGATAAGTGCGATTTTTTGCTTCCTTTACAATGTTTGAGCTAGTAATTTTTGCTTTCTTTGCAAAGTGCTAGTTTCTAAATTTTGCATCTTGAGCTAGCAATTTTTCTCCTCCTTTGTTATTGTCAAAAAGAAGGGAAGAATACAATATTGTAATTCTTTTTCCCTTTACATAACTTTTCAAATCATGACAAAGGTAAATAACAAAGATGAAAAATCAAGTCATGAATGTCAACCAATTTTTTTTTATCATGAATATTTCATCATTGTATGCATCATTATCATAAGTTGAAGTGTTGCATGCATAATACCAAATCACCATTCATAATTATATCAATATTCCAATCATTATCTTCAATCATAAAAAATGAAAGATCAAGTCATGATTTTTGACATATCTCTTCTTTTATATATGTTGGGAAATCTTGGGGGCGACATCACATGCGTAGCGAAAGAACAAAAACAAAATCTCCTATTTCCAAAGAAATGTTCATCATCGTGCGAAAATTAGTGCGTAAAAATTCGTGAAACAAACTGCATATAAAATAGATTGTGTTATCTAGGGAGATCGTATATCCCTGTTTCCTTGCAGATCTCTAAGAGAGGGTAAAGGAGGTCAAGCATCCTCCTCTCTAGCGGTGATCCACACAACAGGGCTACGACGATGCTCCTCAAAACTCTAGGCATACTCTGAGATAGAGAGGGGGAAGAGAATAGGAGAGGCAAGCAAAGGCTTTAGCCTATGAACCATTAAATTCCTCATATTTATAGAGGTCCCCTGTCAAACCCTAATGGATTCTCCCCTATTGGATCTGCATCCAACTACCCAAGTACAAATATCCATTTAAGAAATATAGTCTACATAAATTGATTTGGGTTCCTAAAAGAACATCAAATAACTCAATGTAACATAATAAGCTATGTAGATCGATTTTTGAGGCACCTAAGGTTAAATGGGTACCTAAAAATCACCCTTTTTTTAAGAAAAATATACCATCACAAGCTAGAAGTAAGAGATGGTATCTTGATAATGGATGCTCAAGGCATATGACTATTGATCCATCTCATTTCTCTAAGCTCACTAGCCTAGACGAAGGATATGTCACCTTCAGAGACAATAATAGGGTAAAATCATTGGTAAAGGAACCATAGGTAACAAATCCAACTTCTCATTAAAGATGTATTGTTAGTTGATGGTTTAAAACATAACCTTTTGAGTATTAGTCAATTATGTGATAAAGGATATATCGTTAGATTTGAAACTAATGCTTGCATTATTGAAAAACCATACAAAAACACATCTATGATTGCACTAAAATAAAATAACGCATACACTATTGACATTAATGATCTATGCAATGAAATGTATTTTTCGATTTTGAATGATGATGCTTGGCTTTGGCATAGGAGATTAGGTCATGCTAGTATGAAGCTAATCTCTCAAATCTCATCTAAAGAACTTGTGAGAGGAATTCCTCACATTAAAGTTCAAGTTTACAATAAAAGTTGTATTTGGTGTGAGGTGATACATGCAAGGTAGGGCCTTTAATAAAGGTAGTTGGATTTTGGTGAGAGCTATTCATAAATCCGATTCCACCTTTTCTATGAACGTGACCCTTATTGTCAAGGATCTTGTTCAAGGACTTACTACGAACCTCAAATTTCTTCAAGGTTTCCTTTTGAAGTATTTCTAGTTCATGATATTTTGTGCAAGAAGCTAAGCTATTTTCATGCTTAATGTTTAGTTTATCAAAATCACTAATAAGAGAAGCATATTCCTTTTTCAAAGAGTTATGCTTTTTATATAAGATTCTACATTCATCAAACAATTTATAAAAAATATTTAATAGTTCATCAAAGGATAAATTTGCATCAAATGAACTACTCACCTCATCTCTAATGGCCATTAGTGCATAGTGAGTAACTTGCTCGGTGTTGGTTGGCTCCTCTTCTTCGGAAACACTTGAGTCGTCCCATGTAGCTTTAAGAGCCTTCTTCTTTGGTTGTCTCCTCTTTGCTTGGGGACATTCACTCTTGAAGTGTCCCAGCTTCTTGCATTCATAACATATCTATTGTTCTTTCTTATGTTTAAATTTATTTTTAGTATCATTTTTAAATTTATTTCTTTTTATGAATCTTTTGAACTTCTTTGTTACGAGTGTCAAGTCATTATCAAAGTCCTCATCACTTGAGTTTTCTTTCAAGTGGTCTTCTTGTGTTCTCAGTGTCATATCCTTCCTGTTCTTTAGAAGAGTGTCCTCAGGCTCTTTATGAGCTTTACATGTCATCTCATAGGTCATTCGTGACTCAATTAGTTCTTTAAGAGGAAAATTATTTAGATCTTTGGCCTGTTGAATGACAGTTACTTTAGGGTCCCAACTTTTTGGAAGAGATCTTAAAATCTTATTAACAAGTTCAAAATCTGAGAAACTTTTACCAAGTCCTTTTAGACCATTGACAACATCCGTAAATCGGGTGTATATGTCTCCAATGGTCTCACTCGATTTCATCCGAAATAACTCATAAGTGTGCACTAAAAGATTGATTTTTGACTCATTCACTCTACTAGTGCCTTCATGAGTCACTTCGAGTGTGTGTCAAATATAAAAAGCTAATTCACAAATTGATACTTGATTAAACTCGTTTTTATCTAATGCACAAAACAAGACATTCATAGCCTTGGTATTTAAAGTAAAAGTCTCCTTCTCCAACTCATTTCAATCATTCATTGGAAGGGAAGACTTTTGAAAATCATTTTCGACAACATTCCATAGCTCAAAATCCATTGAAAATAGGACGATCTTTATTCTAGTATTCCAATATGTGTAATCCATCCAATTGAACATGGGCGGATGTGTAATTGAATGACCCTCTTGGTTACCGACAAATGCCATCTCTCTTGGGTTTAAAACCAAATAAGAGTGAACCTTGCTCTGATACCAATTGTTAGGATCAAGAGCGGCACTAAGAGAGGGGGGTGAATTTGTGTAGCAGAAAACTTTCATGATTTCAAAAGTCATTGTTTCGATTAAAATTGATTCTGACGAAAATAGTTTCGATTCAATCCGTTTCGAAGAGAAATTGAACTTAAGAGCTCTCATAAAAGTGCAAGAGAAGATTAAAGAGATTTGTAGTAATGTAAATTGCATAAATGAAAAGTAAACCAGAATTTAGAGTGGTTTAGTTAACGTGACCTACATCCACTTTTGGATTCCTCTCCCGATGATGTCACCGACTTCCACTAAAGGCCTTCCTTCAATAGGTGAAGACCAACCACCTCTTTATAGTGCTTTCTCCTTTTCACGGGTTTTGGAGAGAACCCTTACAAGTCTCACACCTCTCTTGAATGATCTCACACTTAGAAAGGGAGGAGGAGAACTCTAGCACTTTTACAACTCTTTAACACTTCAAAGACTCAAGATTATATCAATACTTTTCGTGCCCTTTCATGCAGAAAAGGGTGGGGTTTTTATAGGCCCCAATAGCTTAAAAAATGGGACCAAGAAGTGTCTTATCCTAGTTTTTCGGGGTATTAGTGGTACTACCATCATTATTGGGTGGTACCACCGCTTGACACTTGACACTAGGCGATACTACCGCTCAATCTGGGTGGTATACCGCCTGACTGAGCTCGAAGACCGAGCTTTGGCTATACCACCATTGGCAGCATTAACTGCTGATGGTACCACCGCCCAGATAACCTAGGGCACTGCTTTCAAAGCGGTGCCACCGTCGGCCATGTTTTCAGGGGCTGAATTGGCTACTCAATTCAGCCCAATTCAGCCTTATTAAGGGCCCAATTGGCCACTAATTAAATTAATGGGATTACCTCCTAATCCTAACTTAATTTATGCTTTAACTACGATAATTTAGATATGATCATAGCACTTCTTGTTCCGATGTGTCAATTGCTCTTCTAACGAGCTTCTGGCGTACTTTCGGCGAACATCCGACGAACTCTCGGCAATGCTCCGACGGACTCTCGGCAAGCTCCCGAACTTTACGATGATCTTCTTGGTGAGCTCCGACAAGTTTCTTTAGCATGCTCTTAGACTTCTTGGTTGGTTCCGGTAGAACTTTTGATGAACGTCTAGACTTCCGACGAACTCTTGAACTCCCAATAAGATCTCGATCTTGACTCTAGTACAACACCTGCTTTATATCTTACTACTGTCATAGTTAATCTTGCACACTTTTCTCAACATATAGATTAGATCAAACAATTTATAATTGATTTCACCATCAAAATCTGAGATTCAACAAATGGGTCTTTAGAAATAAGCAATATGAACTTAGTATCGTGGCCAAAGGTTTCAACTAAGAAGAAGATGTCAATTCTGAAGAAACCTTCATTCTTGTGGCTAGACTTAAAGCCATAAGGATTCTCCTTACCTATGCTAGTTGTAATGATTTAAAGTTATTTCAAATGGATGTTAAAAGTGTTTTTCTTAATGGCTTTATTTTTGAAGAAGTTTATGTTGAACAACCACTTGGATTTGAGAATGTAATTTTTCTAAATCATGTGTTTAAGTTGTCTAAGGCTCTTTATGGATTAAAACAAGCCTCTAGGGCTTGATGTGAGAAGCTTAGTTCTTTCCTTATTCAAAATAATTTTATAAAAGGCAAGGTTGATACTACATTATTTATTAAATATTTTAAAAATAATTTTTTTATTGTCCAAATATATGTTGATGATATCATTTTCGGTTCTTCAAATGAATCTTTGTGTGAATCGTTTACCAAAATTATAAGTCAAGAGTTTGAAATGAGCTTAATGAGTGAATTAATCTTTTTCTTAGGATTACAAATTAAACAATTAAGTGATGAAACTTTTATTAGTTAGACTAAATATGCTTTAGATCTATTGAAATAATTTAAATGGATAGTGCTAAAACTATTAATACACCAATGAGCACTTCTACAAAATTAGATATAGACATTAATGAAGAATGTTTTGATCAAAAGACTTATAAGGGTATGATAGATAGTTTATTATACCTCACAACAACTAGACCTGATATTATGTTTAGTGTTGGACTATGTACTAGATTTCAATCTAATCCCAAGCAATCTCACTTAAAAGCTGTTAAAAAGATTTTTAAATACCTAAAAGGAACTCATAATATAGGTTTATGGTATCCAAAATCTAAAAACTTTGAGTTATTTACTTATGTCGATGCTGATTTTGCCGATTATCAAATAGATAGAAAAAGCACATCCGGAATGTCAACTCTCAGGACATACACTTGTCTCTTGGTCTTCCACGAAACAAAACTCGATTGTATTATCTATAACCGAAGCTGAATATATAGTAACAGGTGCATGTTGTGCACAAGTTATATGGATGAAAAACACATTAGAAAATTATGAAATTCACTTAAAAAATATACCTATAAAATGTGATAACAATAGTGTAATATGTTTAATAAAAAATCTCATTCAACACTCTAGAACTAAACATATTGATATTAGACATCATTTTATTAGAGATCATATTAATAATCATGACATATCGTTAGAATTTATTGATACTAAACATCAATTAGCTGATATTTTTACAAAACTATTGAACGAGGAACAATTTGATTTTATTAGAAGAGAATTAGGTATGTTAAATCTTTCTGATGCATGAGTTCCTCTTTTATATTTTTTGGATTTCTTGATTTTTGAAAATTAAAATTTCTTTTTCGAGATCGTTTACTATCATTCATTCTCTTTACAATTCATAAAAGAAGAGATCTAATTCATGGATCATTGCTATATTTAATCTTTTCCATATGAATGACTTGATATGATATTTACGCAAATGAGTGTTTGTACCATATAATGATTGTGATATTGCTTATCTCAAAAGAAAAGGTGGCAAGAGTATTTGCTTGATGTATCTAAAAAAAAAAGACAAAGACAATCAACAGCAAAATAATGCACCAGCGGTGGCACCATTGGACTGGTGATAGCACCGCTAGTATGCACTGCTTATAGGCGGTAGCACCGGCCAGCTAGTAGTATCACCGCCCGTAACCTTGCCCTATAAAAATCAAAGTTAGTGCTGTTAGGATCAAGAGTGGCACTACGAGGGGGGGTGAATTAATGCAGCAGAAAACTTTTACGATTTCAGAAAAAAGGTTCATTTCGATTAAAATCGATTCCGATGAAAATGATTTTGATTCAATTCGTTTAGGAGAGATTATGAACTTGAAAGCTTTTGTAATAGTGCAAGAGAGAATTAAGGAGATTTGTAGTAATGTAAATTGCTCAAATGAAAAGCAAACCAGGATTTACAGTGATTCGGTCAACGTGACCTATATCCACTTTCGGATTCCTCCTCCGACGAGGTCTCCAACGTCCACTAAAGGCCTTCCTTCAATAGGTAAAGACCAATCACCTCTTTTACAGCGCTTTCTCCTTTACACAGGTTTAGGACAGAACCCTTACAAGTCTCACACCTCTCTTGAATGATCTCAAAACTTAGAAAGGGAGGAGGACTCTAGCACTTGTTTATAATACTTTTAGCCCCAATAACTCAAGATTATCTCAATACTTTTAAGCTCTTTCATGCAGAAAAGGGTGAGGTTTTTATAGGCCCCAATGGCTTCAAAATTGGAGCCAAAAAGTGTCTTATCTCGTATTTCTGGGGTATTAGCGGTACCACCGCCATTACTGGGCGGTACTACCACTTGACGCCAGACACTAGGCAATACCATCGCTAACAGCAATAACTGCTGATGGTACCACCGCCAAGAAATCCTAAGGCATTGCTTTCCAGGCGGTGCCACCGTAGGCCAGGAATTTAGGGTCTGAATTGGGTGCTCAATTCTGCCCAATTTAGCCCTGTTAAGGGCCTAATTGGCCCCTAATTAAGTTAATGGGATTACCTCCCAATTCTAACTTAATTTACGCTCTAACTATGACAGTTAAGACATGATTACAGCACTTCTTGTTCCGATGCGTCAATTGCTCTTCCGGTGAGCTTCCGACGTACTTCTGGCAAACATCCGACGAACTCTCGGCAATGCTCTGGCAGACTCCTGGCATGCTCCTGGACTTTACGATGATCTTCTTGGCAAGTTCTGATGAGCTTCTTTGGCAAGCTTCTGGAATTCTTGGTTGGTTCCATCAAAACTTCCGACGAACTCTCGAACTCCCAATGAGATCTCGATCTTCACTTTGGCACAACACCTGCCTTATGTCTTACTACTATCATAGTTAATCTTGCACACTTTTCTTAATATATAGATTAGATAAAACAAATTATAATTGACTTCATCATCAAAATCCGAGATTCCACAAATGCCAGCGGTAGAACCGCCCTCATCTCTCTCTACACCCCTCTAAACTACTCCACATCCCTCATTCCTCTTACTCTCCCCTCTAGAAACTCAAGAAAACCCTCATCCTTTACAAAACTAAGGATCAATCTCAAACCCCCCTTTGGTGATCACAAGAAGGTTAAACTACAAAGGTAATTCCTAAACCCAATTGTTTCCCTCATTCTCCATTCATTGCTTATTCCTACCCTTATTCTTTATGACATATGTAGTCTCCATAGTGTTAGAATCAAGAATGGTACTAAGAGGGGGGGGGGGGTGGGGCGTGAATTAGTTTAGCAAGTAAAAACAATAAATATCAATAATTTTGGAAAACTTCGTTCGATGAAATTCTAAGTTCGACGAAAACCGTTAGTTTGACTCGAATAAGTTTGCAAGTGAGTAGAGAAGAAGGGATTTGACAGTTTGCAATAAAGTAAAGTAAAATGCAGTAAAGAGAATAAGTAGTAAGGAAAGAACACATCAAAATTTATAGCGATTTAATCGTTGTGACCTACATCCACTTCTGATTACTCCTCCATCGAGGTCATCAGCATCCACTAATGGTCTTCCTTTAATAGGTGAAGGCTAATCACCTCTTTACAGTGCTTTTTCCTTTTCATAGGTTTAGGAGATAACCCTTACAAGCCTCACACCTCTTCTTGGATGATTAGAAAACTAAAGAAAGAGAGGAAGACTCTTGCACTTTTATAACACTTTTACACCCTAACACTTAAAGATTTTTCCACACTTAGTAGCACTTTGTTACCCTTTCATGTAGAAAAGGGTGGGGTATTTATAGGCTCTAATGGCTTCAAAATTGGAGCCAAAAAGTGTCTCATCCCAAGTTTCCGGGATACTAGCGGTATCACCGCTAGTACTAGGTGGTTCCATCATCTGACACTCTAACACTGAGCGGTACCATCACCTAATCTGGTAATACCACTGCCTAACAGAGTCTTGGATACTAAGCTCTGGTAGTACCGTCGCTTGACAGGGCGATACCACCACTTGGTAGTAATAACTATCAATAGTACCATCACTCAGTCTGGGAAGTACCACTGCCCAAACCACCAAGGAGAAACTACCCTAGTCTGACGGTGCCACCGCCAGATAGGATCTAGCAACCTGATTGGGCCTTGAATCCAGCCCAAACCAACCCAATTACGGGCCCAATTGGCCCTTAACAGAGTTAATGAGATTACCTCCCTAACCTAACCCTAATTATGTGCTAACTTGTTAGGATCAAGAGCGGCACTAAGAGGGGTGAGTGAATTAGTGCAGTGGAAAACTTTTGCTATTTCAAAAAACTTGTTTCGATTAAAACCGATTCCGATGAGAATGGTTTCGATTCAATCCATTTCGGAAAGAATTAGAATTTGAACTTGAAAGCTTTCATGAAAATGCAAGAGAGGACTAAGGTGATTTATAGTAATGTATATTGCACAAATGAAGAGCATCGATTTCGTAAAGTCTTCGTATGATTAAAGTTGATCTCGGAAGGTGTTTATGTGAAAGCTTATGTAGATGTAGTTAAAGCACAGTAAGGAGAAGAGGCAGTATGCTATAAAAGAAAGTTGCTCAAAGTAAATGCAAACCGAGTTTTAGAGTGGTTAAGTTAATGTGACCTACATCCACTTTCGGATTCCTCCTTCGGTGAGGTCACTGGGATCCACTAAAGGCCTTCCTTCAATAGGCGAAGACCAACCACCTTTTACAGCTTTTCTCTTTTTGCCGGGTTTAGGAGACAACCCTTATATATCTCACTCCTCTTTCTTGGATGGTACAAGGCTAAGAGATGAAGGAGGAGAACTCTTTACTTTTACAACACTTTAAGGCTCAAGAACTCAAGATTATGCCAATAGGTTTCATGCCCTTTTATGTAGAAAAGGGTGAGGTTTTTATAGTCCCCAATGACTTTAAAAAATGGAGCCAAAAAGGGTCTCATCCAGGATTTCTGGGGTACTAGCAGTACCACTGCTATTACTAGATGGTACTACCACCTAACACTTGATATTAGGCGGTACCATCACCTAACAGAGCTCAAAGACCGAGCTCTTGCAGTACCACCGCCTGACCAGGGGCAATATGGCCTGACTAGGGGCAGTACCACCGCTAGCAACAATAACTGCCGACGGTACGACTACCCAGTCTGGGTAGTACCACAACCCAGAAATCTTGGTGCACTACTTTCCAAGTGGTGCCACCGCCGGCCCTAGCAGTGCCACCGTCAGCCATCTTTTCAGCAACCTGATTGGGCCTTGAATCCGGCCCAAACTAGCCCAAGTAAAGGCTCAGTTAGCCCCTAATTAAGTTAGTGGGATTACCTCCCAATCCTAACTTAATATACTCTCTAACTACGATAACTAAGACATGATTACAGTGCATCTTGTTCTACTGTGTCAATTGCTCTTTTGGTGAGCTTCCAGCGTACTTCCGGCGAACATCTGACGAACTCTTGGCAATGTTCCGATAGACTACCAGCAAGCTCCTGGACTTTATGATGATCTTCTTGGCGAGTTCCGACAAACGTCCAGAGTTCTGGTGAACTCTCGAACTCCCAACGTGATCTCGATCTTGACTCCGGCACAACACCTGCTTTACATCATACAAGAATCGTGGTTAATCCTGCACACATATCTTAGCAAAGGATTAGATCAAATATTTTACCAATTGATTTCATCATCAAAATCTGAGATTCAACAATCTCCCCATTTTTTATGATGATAACCAATTGGTGAAGGAGTTAATCATAACTCCCCCTATCTACATGTCGTATTTTGAGAAAACATAAACTTGAACTCACAACCATGAATTCAATCTTTGATCGAAATTTGTGCATCATCAAGTTATCAAGATATCAAATGCACGATGACTTCATGCATAATAAAATATTTCGTCATAGCTTTTCATCACTATTTGCAAGAAATATCATCATTAATGCTTACTACATTCAAAGGTTATAAATTTGATACACAATTTGAATTAAGTGCATATTACTACATTATAGTGTGATAAAAAAAAATTCAGCATCATAAAAATACCATATTAAAGAGATCACATTAGTAATGCTTAGTATCGTAACTTTATGCAAATCATAAGATTACAACACTAATGTAAACACAAGAATACAACATCAAGATAGGCATAAGATTACAACATCAAAGTATGCAAGAGGGATTTCATCCTTCTTCCCCTTTGTCATCAGCAAAAAAGGCATACACAAGAGTCATTCAAGTAGTGGAAGTTATAGTGTCTAAACAAGGCATTTAGTTGCTGATGAATCTGCTGCAACTTAGTTAAAATATGATCTTGGCATTATTCAAGTCGATCTTGACGTTGTTCAAATCAATCTATACGAGTCCCGATATCATCAATAGATGAGTGAGGTGGATGCTCTTCTAGAGGTGTTGCCTTAAAAGGACTAGGTGGAGGAGATTGATGACCCCTAAAGATTGGTGTTTCCGGTTCTGGTTCGGGTGGCAGAGATCAGTTCTTCTAGGTAGTCTAACCCATATCCCATTTCCAAACGTACACCTCAATCGTCGAAGTAGGTTTTTATTTATGACACTAAATCTATCTAGTTTCATAACCTCTTCATCAGGTGGGATAGCTATGTCATAAGCATGAATTAATCTAGTGATTAAGCTACCATATGGAAGTATCATTTCCTATTTTGATATTTCAATCATGTTTTGTTGGATTAGGTAACTAAAACAGTTGTTGTGTCCTTTCATAATCCAATACATGGTACCTAATTCTATTTGACTTATCTCATCATGATGATATTGTTTAGGGAGAATGATACTTATCAAAATATGATGAAGCATTTTAGTGCTAAATGGTAGTAAATGTTCACAACTTTTTGGAACAATAGATAAGTTAGGATTACCAAAAATAGTTCCTAAGGCATCAACATAAGTGGTTCCAACTAGTTCTTCATCCCATTGTCCTCTAAAATAACAACCATTTTCCTTCACCGTAATTCCTATGAGGTTACAAATCAACTCATCTGTAATAGATATATAATGTCCCAAAAGATAGGTTGATACCCTTTCATTTTCATTTACATGTAGATTGTTGTAAAATAGTCTAACAAACCTTGGGTAGATGGGTTCACTAATTTGAAGGATTGGGAGAATATCTAGATTAGCAAACCATTGAATGAGTTCTAAATCACTTAATTCCTCTAAATTAACATATTTCCCCTTATGAACATGCCTAAACTCTATGGATGAAAATTTTAGGGCATGTTGATTGGAATTGAAGAGTAGGGAGTCATAATTTTCTTCTAATCTCCTCTTTCCTTTATCTCTAGAGGATCTTCTAGAACTCATAAAGACTGCTATTATGAAGATAGATAATGAGCAAGAGTAGATAATGCATAAGAGAAATCAATGCCATTTAGAGAATACTTTAATTGTGATCTTCAAGAGGATGTAGGAGATATCCTTGATCTAGTAGGAAATAAGGATTTTTGGATAGCTAGAGGGAGAGAATGGCGTTTAAAGGGTGGTTTAGAGCTATTTAGGGGAGTGGAGAATGAGTTGGGGTCGCTTCTACCGCCGGCCCTAACTTGATTTTATAAAGGGGGGTAGGTTACAAGCGGTGGCACCGCTGGCTGGGCGGTGCTATCGTCAGCTGGGGCGGTGCCACCGCCTATAGGTAGTGAGCACTGCTCACAAAATTTACTCATTCACACAATGTTTCATATATAAACCTCATATAGAACTCGTAAATACAATTCATATCAACTCGTCAAAACTCGTAAAATGCATATCATAAGTTCATGATTCATATCAATTCATCATATCAAAACACGTAAAAATATATACTATGAGTTTCATGATTCAAGTGAGCAAACTTGTCATTAAGAAAGTCAGAAAAATAAAATTCATACATTTTGACAATTTAGCATTCCTAGTTCCCTTTTAATGAAATCAAATTTTTCTTCATTTAAGGGTTTTGTAAAGATATTGGCTAATTGATATTTTATATCAATAAACTCTAAGATTATATTATTATTATTGACATGATCTTATATAAAGTGATGCCTAATGTCAATATGTTTTGTTCTAGAGTGTTGAATAAGATTATTTGTTAAACATATTGCACTTGTGTTATCACATTTTATGAGAATGTTTTTAAGATGAACCTTATAATCATCTAAAGTCTTTTCCATCCATACAACTTATGCACAACATATACTTGCTGCAATGTACTCAGCTTCGGTTGTAGATAGTGCAACCGAGTTTTGTTTCTTGGAAGACCAAGAAACAAGTGCGTGTCCTAAGAATTGATATGTTTCGGATATGCTTTTTCTATCTAATCTATATCCAACAAAATCCGCATTAGCATATGCAATTAATTCAAAGTTCTCAGATTTTAGATACCATAATCTTAGATTAGTGGTACCTTTAAGATATCTAAGAATTCTCTTAATTGCTTTAAGATGAGATATCTTATGATTAGATTGAAACCAAGCACAAAGACCTACACTAAAAGTGATATCCGGTCTAGTTCTGATGAGGTATAGTAGACTTCCTATCATACCCCTATAAGCTTTTTGATCAAAGCTTTCTCCACTTTCATAAATTTCTAACTTAGTGGAGGTGCTCATAGGAGTGTTGATAGCTATTGAGCTTTTTAGCAAATCTATCATACCCCTATTAAACCTTTTTAGCAAATCTAAAGCATATTTTGTTTAACTAAGAAATATACTGTTACTTAGTTGTTTGATTTGTAAGCCCAAAAAAAAAGTTAATTCCCCCATCAAACTCATTTCAAATTCAAGACTTATACTTTTAGCAAATGACTCACATAGAGATTCATTTGCAGAACCGAAAAATGATATCATCAACATAAATTTGAACAATAGGAAAATTATTTTTAAAATTTTTGATAAGCAATGTAGTATCAACCTTGCCTTTAGAGAAATTATTTTCGATAAGAAATGAGCTAAGTCTCTCAAACCAAGCCCTTATGGCTTGTTTTAATCCATAGATAGCTTTAGTCAATTTAAATATATGATTAGGGAGATTATCATTCTCAAATCCAGGAGGTTGTTCAACATAAACTTCTTCAAAAATCAAGCCATTAAGAAATACACTTTTAACATCCATTTGAAATAACTTAAAATTATTGTTACTAGCATAGGTAAGGAGCATCCTTATGGCTTCTAATCGAGCCACAGGAGTGAAGGTTTTTTTGTAATCGATACCTTCTTCTTGGTTGAAACCTTTGGCCACTAATCTAGCCTTGTATCTAACCATGATACTAGATTCATCTTGCTTATTTCTATAGACCTATTTAGTACCAATAACTAAATGGTCATTTAGCCTAGGAACAAGCTTCCACACCTCATTTCTCTCCAATTGATTTAACTCATCTTGCATTGTGATGATCTATGAATCATCTTTTATGGCCTCATTAATACATTTAGGTTCAATTTGGAAAATAAAAGCAGCGTTGGCACAAAAATTTTTAAGAGAAAAACATGTTTGAACTGCTTTAGACGTGTCTCCTATGATTAGCTCCTTAGGATGAGCATCTACATATTTCCAATCCTTGGTAAGGATATTTCGGAAGTAGATGCATCTAAGTTGCTAGATGGATAAAAGGTTTCATTTAAATTCAAAGCATCAAAATTAACATCATCATCAAAATCATTTTTCTTAATTTCGAAAACCTTATGAAAAACAACATGAATGGATTCTTCTATAATCAAAATTCTTTTATTAAAGATACGAAATGCTTTAGAAATAGAAGAATAGCCAAGAAAAATTCCTTCATTAGATTTAGCATTAAATTTTCCTAGGGCATCTTTTTCATTCAAGATAAAATACTTACACCCAAAAACTTTAAAATATGAAACATTGGGTTTTTTGTTATTCTACAACTCATAATGAGTTTTGGTGAGTAAGGGTCTTATTAGAACTCTATTCATAACATAGCAAGCCGTGTTTACGGTTTTGGCCTAAAAATATTTAGGTAGGCTATGTTCATTTAACATAGTTTTTGTCATTTTTTGTAAGTTTCTATTTTTTCTTTCTACTACTCCATTTTGTTGAGGATTTTTTGGAGTAGAGAAGTTGTGGTTGTATCCATTAGATTCACAAAATTCTTGGAAATCATGGTTTTAAAATTCATCGCCGTGATCACTTCGAATTGATGAAATCATAAAACCTTTTCCTTTTTGAACATGTTTGCAAAACTTAGAGAAATATCTAAAGCATTCACTTTTGTGAGCCAAAAAATAAGTCAATGTGTATCTACTATAATCATCCATGATGACAAATGCGAATTTGCTACCTCCTAGGCTTGATGTAGAAATTGGTCCGAATAAGTCAATATGGATTAATTGCAAAGGTCTAGAGGTGCTTATTTAGTTCTTATGTTTGAAGCTATCCTTTATTTATTTTCCTAGTTAACATGCATCACACACATTATCTTTGACGAACTTGATATGAGGAATTCCTCTTACAAGTTCTTTAGATGAAATTTGAGAGATTAATTTCATGCTAGCATGACCTAATCTCCTATGCCAAAGCCAAGCATCGTCATTTAAAACCGAAAAACATACTTCATTGCAAAAATCATTAATGTCAATAGTGTATACGTTATTTTGTTTTAGTGCAATCATAGACATGTTTTTGTATAGTTTTTTAAGAATACAAGCATTAGATTCAAATCTAACAATATATCCTTTATCACATAATTGACTAATATAATACTCAAAAGGTTATGCTTTAAACCATCAACTAACAATACATCTTCAATAAGAAGGTTGGATTTGTTACCTATAGTTCCTTTGCTAATGATTTTACCCTTGTTGTCTCTGAAGGTGACATATCCTTCGTCTAGGCTAGTGAGCTTAGAGAAATGGGATGAATCTCTAGTCACATGCCTTGAGCATCCTATCAAGGTACCATCTCTTACTTCTAGCTTATGATGATACATTTTTCTACAAAAAATGTTAATTTTTAGGTACCCATTTGACCTTAGGTTCCTCAAAAATTGATTTATCATATTGTATTGAGTCATTTTAGGTTTTTTTAGGAACTCAAATCAATTTATGTGGACTATATTTCTTGAATGGACATTTGTATGCAACATGTCTAAGTTTGCAACAAAAGTTACATTTGATGTGAGGTGATACATGCAAGGTAGGGCCTTTAATAAAGGTAATTGGATTTTGGTGAGAGCTACTCATAAATCTGTTTCCGCCTTTCCTATGAATGTGACCCTTGTTGGCAAGGATCATGTTCGAGGACTTGCTACCAACCTCAAATTTCTTCATGGTATTTTTGAGTAGTAATTTTTCCTTTTGAAGTACTTATAAATCATGGCATTTTATGCTGGGAACTAAGCTATTTTTATGCTAAATCTTTACTCTGTCAAAATCTCTAATAAGAGAAGTATGTTTCTTTTTTAAAGAGTTGTACTTTTTACTTAAAATTCTACATTCATTAAATAATTCATGAAAGGCACTTGAAAGCTCATCAAAAGTTAAATTTGTGTCTAAAGAACTTGTTACCTCATCTCCAATAGCCATTAGCACATAATGAGCAAATTGTTGGTTGACTTTTCTTCTTCGGAAGCACTTGAGTTATCCCATGTAGCTTTGAGAGTCTTCTTCTTTGGTTGCCTCCTCTTTACTTGGGGACATTCATTCTTATAATGTCCCAGCTTCTTGCATTCATAGCATATCACTTGTTCTTTCTTTGGTTCAAATTTATTTTTAGTATCATTTTTTAATTTACTATTTTTTATAAATTTTTTAAATTTTCTTATTAATAGTGCCAAATCTTTATCAGGGTCCTTATCACTTGAGTTTTCTCTCAAGTGGTCTTCTTGTGTTCTCAGTGATATATCATTTCTATTCTTTAGAAGGGTGTCATCAAGCTCTTTATGAGCTTTAGAAGTAATTTCATAGGTCATAAGTGAACCAATTATTTTTTCAAGAGGAAAATTATTTAGATCTTTGGCTTCTTGAATGACCGTTACTTTAAGATCCCAACTTTTTGGAAGGGATCTTAAAATCTTGTTAACGAGTTCAAAATTTGAGAAACCTTTACCAAGTCCTTTAAGACTATTAACGACATCTGTAAATCGGGTGTAGATTTCTCCAATAGTCTCACTCGATTTCATTCGAAACAACTCATAAGAATGCACTAAGATGTAACATCCCTCATTTCTAAATTTTTGTATAAGTTTTTAATTGTAATGTAAGTATCCATTTTAAATTTGATAGATGAGCCTAAATATAATTCTGGGGACCTATTTGAAATAGAAAAAATGGATTCTAAGGACCTATTTGTAAACCTTGAGGACCTAATCGTAAATATAATAATACAAGGACTAAACTATAAAATATACAAAATTACAAATCCCACCGCTTAAGCCTCTCTGCCTTCATTCTCAAGGAAGTTGAGAAGGCAGCTGCATGGAAGAAGAGAGGAAGGGAGAAAAAAGAAAAAAAAAAAGGGGGGGGGGGAAGAAGAGGAAGAGAAATTTGGGGTTTTGGGTATTTTTTTGCTTAAATCTTCTTATTTAGGGTAAAAAATTCTCAAAAGCAAGTGTTCTAATCCCATCCTACAAAAATATTAGTCTATGTTCTCATATTAATTCTGAATAATCTGAACAATTTCTGCTTAGAACCAGATATTTCTCTTGTTAGACCCAAAACTATGGATCTGAAATTTTTTGGTAAACTGACCCCTATAGATTGTTTCAGCCATAATATTTAGCACCAAATGTGGATTTAGGTAGGACCTTATTCATTTGAAATTAGACTCATATACCTTTCTTTTGACACTAATTTTGAAAATTTTAGATACCGAATACTTACCCAAACTCCTGTTTCAAATGAGCCTATGGATACTGCAAAACAGGGATCGAAATTTCTGACCTTTCGATACTAAAATGCCTATAAGTCCCTGTTGGAAATTCTGATTTGTACCAAACTAACTTCCAAAACTAGACTTCTAAATCTTTCTTTTGATATATAGATTGAAAATTTTGAAATTCAAATGCCTATCCTATTATCTATTGAAACCGACTCTATGATTTCTATAAAATAGTGATTTTTATTTTTGACCTTTGGTTACTAAATCAATGGTAACTCCTTGTTGGAAACCTTGTTTCATATGAAACTTATTTCATTAGAAAATAGATTGATATATCATTCGACAATAGCTTTCTTGAGGGTATTGGAGCATAATCGATAATCTAAAGTATTTGTTCAATGTGCCTCTCGAACTCTGTCAGAAATCGAGCTTGGGTCGATTTCTCATATTCTGTTTTCATTCGTTTGGAAATAGATTTGCATTCAGTTTCCTTCCCTCAATTGAGGTTTAAATTAATGCTTGAATTCTGGTTTGTGCTTGTCTATAAGATATTTACATTCTTGAACCATATTGTGTAACGTTTATGCTATAACATATTTACTCATAGAGGCACATGTATATTCCTTTGTTCCGCATTTGCTTTCGATATGTGCCTAATCCAGTTTCATCCCTTTGGATATTGAATTCATCTAACCTTCTTATTTGAATTGAACTAAATATGATTGCTTGGGATCCGTGTGTACTCTTGCTTTCATTTTCTTTCAAATCTAAATACACTTGTGAAAGATTATTTGATTGCATCATATTGACTCGTAAAGGTACATGTACGTTTTGTTGTTCCACGTGTGCTTCCGATATATGCTATTTATTGTTGATACTGCCCTTTTGCACTCTGATGTTTATGGGATAATGTGAACCTTTGCTAGAAATGGTAAAGGGAGTTATGCATAGAGCTTGTGATGCTCTGCCGGCCCCCTCTGACTTCACCTAGACATGGGTGGATGAAGCTCCCAAACGTGGGAGACTTCTGTCTGGTGGTCATTCAGAAATGGATAAATCACATTTTGTCTATGGTCTCACTATACCTTCTGTATGTTTGATATGTTATCCAAAGCTTTAGTTATGTATTTTTGTATGTGCTTTGGATAAGAAAGATATGAATGTAACGTCAAATACGACGTTTCAGCTTCTGTTTCGTATCAGTCTTTGATATATTCTGAAATGTTTATATACCATTGATACACTTTGAAATATTTTATATGCTATTGATATGTACTGGAATGTCCTATTTGCCATTGATATGCTCAAAAATCTTTCATACATCATTGATAAGCTCCAAAACGTTTCATTGGTTACTAATATGCTCCAATTACTCTATGCTTCATTTGTTATGAACCAAATATGTGTGATTGAAATGACGTTTGTGATTCTGCACCTACTAAGATTTTGTCTATGAATTCTTTATAATTTGCTTTGTATTTTGAAACCATATTTGTTTGGAAGTTATCCTCTTTTACCGTGGATATGCTAGTCACATGCGGAGCTTTATATGCTCACTCCGTTGCTATATAAATTTTTCAGGATAGCTTGTCGCTTGCTTAAATGTTAAAATTGGGCTGAGGCAGTGGAAAGCTAGAAGATTTTGGGCAGATCTTTATTAGTATACATGTTTTGTCATAAAAACATACCCTGCGACTAATGAAATGTTGACGGTGAATCTAAGCTTGTGGATTTTGTATAAGTTTAAAGAATCTCTCATGTTTAGGATTTTGGAATGTTAATTGTAATTTGTGTTATGATATGAACTTATGGTAAACGTTGGTTTTGTGATTGTATAGACTCCCACACTTGTGAATTTATGTTGTGGTTATTATTTTGGTGAGTTGGGTTTAGATTTTATGAATCGTCAAGCAATATGTTATATGATTATAAACTGCATAGGTTTTATGTATCGTTAGATGTTTTAATGTTTTCAGTATCCTCAAATATTAGTTTGGATCTTGGATTTATTTGTGATGAAAATTTTAATTTTATCGATATTTTTGAGGGGCGTGACATAAGAGATTAATTTTTGACTCCTTCACTCTACTAGTGCCTTCATGGGTCACTTCGAGTGTGTGTCAAATATCAAATGTCATTTCACAAATGGACACACAATTAAACTCGTTTCTATCTAAGGCATAAAACAAGGCATTCATAGCCTTCGCGTTTAAATAAAAAGTCTTCTTCTCCAACTCATTCCAATCATTCATTAGAAGAGAAGACTTTTGAAATCCATTTTCTACAATATTCCATAGTTTGAAAACCATTGAAATTAGGAAGATCCTTATTCTAGTCTTCCAATATGTGTACTCCGTCTCATTGAACATGGGTGGACGTATAATTGAATGGCCCTCTAGGTTGCCGGCAAATGCCATCTCTCTTGGATTTTAAACCAAATGAGAGTGAACCTTGCTTTGATACCAATTGTTGGATCAAGAGCAACACTAAGAGGGGGGGTGAATTAGTATAGCGGAAAAGTTTCACTATTTCAAAAAACTTGCTTCGATTAAAACTGATTTCAACGAGAATGGTTTCGATTCAATGCAACGGAAAAGTTTCGCTATTTCAAAAAACTTGCTTCGATTAAAACCGATTCCGATGAGAATGGTTTCGATTCAATCCATTTCGGAATGAATTAGAATTTAAACTTGAAAGCTTTCGTGAAAGTGTAAGAGAGGACTAAGGTGATTTGTAGTAATGTAAATTGCACAAATGAAAAGCGTCAGTTTCACAAAGTCTTTGTACGATTAAAGCCGATCTCGGAAGGTGTTTACGTGAAAGTGTATGTAGACGTAGTTAAAGCATAGTAAGGAGGAGAGGTAGTTTGCTATAAAAGAAAGTTGCTCAAAGTAAATGCAAACCGAGTTTTAGAGTGGTTCGGCCAATGTGACCTACATCCACTTTCGAATTCCTCCTCCAACAAGGTCAACGGCGTCCATTGAAGGCCTTCCTTCAATAGATGAAGGCCAACCACCTTTTACAGCTTTTCTCCTTTTGTCAGGTTTAGGAGACAACCCTTACAAGTCTCACTCCTCTTTCTTGGATGGTTACAAGGCTAAGAGATGAAGGAGGAGAATTCTTTACTTTTACAACACTTTAAGGCTCAAGAACTCAAGATTATGCCAATAGGTTTTGTGACCTTTTATGCTGAAAAGGGTGGGGTTTTTAAAGACCCCAATGACTTTCAAAAATGGAGCCAAAAAGGGTCTCATCCCAGATTTTCGGGGTACTGGCGGTACCACCGCCATTACTGGGCGGTACTATCGCCTGACACCTGACACTCGGTGATACCACCGTCCAGAAATCCTAGGGCACTACTTTCCAAGTGGTGCCACCACCAGCCATCTTTTTAGCAACCTAATTAGACCTTGAATCTGGCCCAAACCAGCCCAACTAAAGGCCCAGTTGGCTCCTAATTAAGTTAGTGGGATTACCTCTCAATCCTAAATTAATTTACTTTCTAACTACAATAACTAAGACATGATTATAGTACATCTTGTTCTAGTGCATCAATTACTCTTCTAGTGAGCTTCCGGCGTACTTCTGACAAACATCCGACGAACTCTCGGCAATGTTCCGGTGGACTCCCGGCAAGCTCCTAGATTTTATGATGATCTTCTTGGCAAGTTTTGACGAACATCCGGAGTTCTAGTGAACTCTCGAACTCCCAACATGATCTTAATCTTGACTCCGGCACAACACCTGCTTTATGTCTTACTGGAATCGTGGTTAATCCTGCACACATATCTCAGCAAAAGATTAGATCAAATATTTTACCAATTGATTTTATCATCAAAATCTGAGATTCAACATAACTATGATTTTTAAAGCATATAATAAACTAAAAAAGCTCGGTAAGTCTAGGATTCTTCTAGCGAGCTTCCGACGATCTTCTAGCGGACTTTCGACGATCTCTCGGTAATCTTCCAGTGGACTTCTGATAAGCTCCTGGACTTCATGATGATCTTCTTAACGAGTTCCAATGAGCTTCTTCTCAGTGAATTCTGAAAGCATTTCCAACGAACCTCTGGGCTTCCGATGAACTCTCGAACTCCCAATGAAATCTCGATCTTGACTCCAGCATTTCATTTCGGTTTATTTCATGACCGCTATCGTAGTTAATCCTACACACTTTTTTCAACATATAGATTTGATCAAATGATTTACCAATTGATTTCATCATCAAAATCCGAGATTCAACAATCTCCCCCTTTTGATGATGATAATCAATTCATGACGGAGTTAACAACTCCCCCTATCTATATGCCATACTTGAGAAAAGACACTATTAAATTCAACGCCTTTGAATTCAAGAATCAAACTAATAAGTTATATGCATTTAAACTTATCGACATGCACATCATGATACCAATCATTATTTACCATCTCAAATCACAATGCAAATGATGTCAAGGCATGATATCCATTTTTAAGTCCAATATAGAATGATAATAGACAATCATTATTTTCAAGTATAATATGAATTTTAAATAAGAAATTTAGCAAGATTCAAATTTCAAAGATAACAATTCATTAAGTAGGAAATTAAGCTCATGATACCTTATTATAATGATAGACACTTATCAAGCGTTCATGAAACATTTTAAGTATCTATGATACATATGATGCATATGTAATACATTTTGATATGTTTCAAGTATTTGCTATGTGTTGCGATGTATTTGACGATTCTAATCATATTTCAAGCATTCAAGCATTTACGATAAGATACATTTTGCACATTATTTCAAACATTCATAATGCCAATTTGTCATCAATTTGCTATATTTTTTCTCCTTTGTCATAAAAAAAAGGAACCATTCAATAATGCAAGTAATGTTAAAAAAAAATTCAAGCAAGTTCCACACTAATTTATCCAAGCCAAAAAAGAAGGTAAGCAAAAACTTTGCATGATAAATACTTTTGGTTTTTAAAATGGATAAGCTAAAGCTCTTTGGTTCTTCTTGAGATGTGCAAGTTTCTTTCTTCCTTTGTCATAAAAAAGAAGAGGAAGAAGAGTAAGGGAGGAATTCATTAAGAACCAAATTCTTGAAAAGATTTGGACCAAGTCAAATCCAAAACAATAAATGAGTTTAATCAAATCAAGCTTCTATTTTAACAAAGAGAAGGATTTATTAAAAGGACCAAGATGTCCATACAAAATCAAATCCTCATTCTTGCAAGTAATCATCATATACTAAAAATCCATAAAAATTCTTCTTGAGAAGAGTAAAGAAGAATTCATGGGAAAGGAGCATCAAATAAAGGATAAAAAATCCATGAATGAAATCCATGAGAGATGTATTTGTCAATGAAATCCATGAGTGAAGGGACTAAGTGTATCAAAAATCATTAAGTAATGGAGCAAGGGTATGAAATAAATTTGATACCAAGTAAATTGATATTCTGGATTTCATGAAAGCTTTATTTTCAAAAAAGATCAAGAAAGTCCGAAAAGATATAAAACAAACTCATGCATTCAGACAATTTAACATCCCTAACTCTCTTCTAATAAAATCAAATTGTTCTTCATTTAAAGGTTTTGTAAAGATATCGGCTAATTGATATTTCATATAAATAAACTTTAAAGATATGTTATGGTTATTAACATGATCTCTTATGAAATGATGTCTAATGTCAATATGTTTAGTTCTAGAGTATTAACTAGGATTTTTTGTTAAACATATTGTACTTGTGTTATCATATTTTATAGGAATATTCTTAAGGAGAATCTTATAATCTTCTAATGTATTTTTCATCAATACAACTTATGCACAATATGCATTAGCTGCTATGTACTTCACTTCGGTTGTAGATAATGCAACCGAGTTTTGTTTCTTAGAAGACCAAGAAACAAGTGCATGACCTAAGAACTAATATGTTCCGGATGTGCTTTTTCTATCTTCTCTACATCTAACAAAATCCGCATTAACATAAGTAATTAATTCAAAGTTTTTAGATTTTGGATACCATAATCCTAGATTAGGAGTTCCTTTAAGATATCTAAGAATTCTTTTAATAACTTTAAGATGAGATAGCTTAGGATTGGATTGAAATCTAGTACAAAGTCCTTTGCTAAACATGATGTCTAGTCTAGTTGCGGTGAGGTGTAGTAAACTACCTATCGTACCCCTATAAGTTTTTTTATTAAAGCTTTCTCCACTTTCGTCCATGTCTAACTTAGTGAAGGTAGTTATAAGAATATTGATAGCTTTTGAACCATCCATATTAAACTATTTTAGCAATTCTAATGCATATTTGGTCTGACTAAGAAAAATACCATCACTAAGTTTGATTTGTAAGCCCAAAAGAAAAGTTAGTACACCCATTAAACTTATTTCAAACTCTTGGCAAATGATTCGCATAAGGATTCATTTGTAGAACTAAAAATAATATTATCAAAATAAATTTGATACCAAGTAAATTGATATTCTGGATTTCATGAAAGCTTTATTTTCAAAAAAGATCAAGAAAGTCCGAAAAGATATAAAACAAACTCATGCATTCAGACAATTTAACATCCCTAACTCTCTTCTAATAAAATCAAATTGTTCTTCATTTAAAGGTTTTGTAAAGATATCGGCTAATTGATATTTCATATAAATAAACTTTAAAGATATGTTATGGTTATTAACATGATCTCTTATGAAATGATGTCTAATGTCAATATGTTTAGTTCTAGAGTATTAACTAGGATTTTTGTTAAACATATTGTACTTGTGTTATCATATTTTATAGGAATATTCTTAAGGAGAATCTTATAATCTTCTAATGTATTTTTCATCAATACAACTTATGCACAATATGCATTAGCTGCTATGTACTTCACTTCGGTTGTAGATAATGCAACCGAGTTTTGTTTCTTAGAAGACCAAGAAACAAGTGCATGACCTAAGAACTAATATGTTCCGGATGTGCTTTTTCTATCTTCTCTACATCTAACAAAATCCGCATTAACATAAGTAATTAATTCAAAGTTTTTAGATTTTGGATACCATAATCCTAGATTAGGAGTTCCTTTAAGATATCTAAGAATTCTTTTAATAACTTTAAGATGAGATAGCTTAGGATTGGATTGAAATCTAGTACAAAGTCCTTTGCTAAACATGATGTCTAGTCTAGTTGCGGTGAGGTGTAGTAAACTACCTATCGTACCCCTATAAGTTTTTTTATTAAAGCTTTCTCCACTTTCGTCCATGTCTAACTTAGTGAAGGTAGTTATAAGAATATTGATAGCTTTTGAACCATCCATATTAAACTATTTTAGCAATTCTAATGCATATTTGGTCTGACTAAGAAAAATACCATCACTAAGTTTGATTTGTAAGCCCAAAAGAAAAGTTAGTACACCCATTAAACTTATTTCAAACTCTTGGCAAATGATTCGCATAAGGATTCATTTGTAGAACTAAAAATAATATTATCAAAATAAATTTGAACAACAAGAAAGTCATTTTCAAAATTTTTAATAAATAATATAGTATCGACCTTGCCTTTAAATAAATTATTTTGGATAAGAAATGAGCTAAGTCTCTCAAACCAAGCCCTTGGGACTTAATTTAATCCATATAAACCTTTAGTTAATTTAAACACATGATTAGGAAAAAGAAAATTTTTAAATACGGGTGGTTGTTCAACATACACTTCTTCGAAAATAAAGCCATTTAAGAAAGTACTTTTAATATCCATTTGAAATAACTTAAAATTATTACTACTAGCATAGGCAAGGAGCATCCTTATGACTTCTAATCTTACCACAAGAGCGAAAGTTTCTTTATAATTAATATCTTCTTCTTGATTGAAACTCTTGGCCACTAATCTAGCCTTGTTTCTAACCATGATACTAAATTCATCTTGCTTGTTTCTAAAAACCAATTTAGTACCAATAACTAAATGGTCACTAGATCTCAGAACAAGCTTCCACACCTTATTTCTCTCAAATTGGTTCAACTCTTCCTGCATTGTGATAAATCATGAATCATCTTTCAAGGCTTCATCAATGTATTTTGGTTCAATTTGAGAAAGAAAAGTGGCATTGGTACAAAAATTTTAAAAGAAGAACGAGTTTGAGCACCCTTTGATGTGTCTCCTATAATTAACTCCTTAGGATGAGCATCTACATACTTTCGTTCCTTAGGTAAGGGTGTTTCGGAAGAAGATGTCTCCAAGTTGTTAGTTGGAGGAGAGGGTTTATTTAAATTCAAAGCATCAAAATTAAGATCATTATCAAAATTATTTTTTTTAATTTGGAGACTTCATTAAAGACAACATGAATAGACTCTTCCATAACCAAAGTTTTTTATTAAAGATATGAAAAGCTTTTGAAATAGAAGAATAACCAAGAAAAATGCCTTCATCAAATTTTGCATCAAATTTTCCAAAGGCATCTTTCTCATTCAAGATAAAACATTTACAATCGAAAACTTTAAAATATGAAACGTTGGGTTTTTTGTTATTCCATAATTCATAAGGACTTTTGGAAAGTAATGGTCTTACTAGAACCCTATTTATAACATAGCATATCGTGTTAATGGCTTTGGTCTAAAAATATTTGGGTAGGCTATGTTCGTTCAACATGGTTCTTGCCATTTATTGTAAACTCTTATTTTTTCTTTCTACTACTCCATTTTATTGAGGATTTCTTGGAGTAGAGAAATTTTGGTTGTATCCATTAGATTCACAAAAATTTTGGAAATCACAGTTTTGAAATCTACTATCACGATCACTTCAAATTGAAAAAATCATAAAGCCTTTTTCATTTTGAACAAGCTTTTAAAGCAATCACGTTTGTGTGCCAAGAAGTATATCCAAGTGTATCTACTATAATCATCTATAATTACAAAGGTGTATTTGCTACCTCCTAGGCTTGTTATATCAATTGGTCCAAACAAATCCATATGGATTAATTGTAATGGTCTAGAGGTGCTTATTTGATTCTTTGACTTGAAACTAACTTTTATTTGTTTTCCTAATTGACAAGCATCACACACATTATCTTTAACAAACTTAATATTTGGAATACCTCTTACAAGTTCTCTAGAGGAAATATGAGAGATTAACTTCATGCTAGCATGACCTAATCTCCTATGCTAAAGCCAAGCATCATCATTCAAAACTGAAATACACATTTCATTACAATGATCATCAATGTAAATAGTGTATATATTATTTTGTTTTAGGGCAATCATAGATGTGTTTTTATGTGGTTTTTCAACAATAAAAGCATTTGATTCAAATTTAATGATGTATCCTTTATCACATAATTGACTAATGCTCAAAAGATTATGTTTTAAGCTGTCAACCAACAACACATCTTTAATCAAAAAGTTGAATTTGTTACTTATGGTTCCTTTGCCAATGATTTTACCATTGTTATTGTCTCCGAAGGTGACATACACTTTGTTTAGGCTAGTGAGCTTAGAGAATTTAGATGAATCTTCGATCATGTGCCTTGAGCATCCACTATCAAGGTACTATCTCTTGCTCCTCTTGCTCCTAGCTTATGATAGTAAACCTTTCTATAAAAAAGGGTGATTTTTAGGTAACCATTTGACCTTAGGTACATCAAAAATCTGTTAGGATCAAGAGCACTAAGAGGGGGGGGTGTGAATTAGTGCAGCGGAAAACTTTTGACGATTTAAAACTACGTTCGTACGATAAAAACGATTTCAATATGAAAGTCGATTCGGAAATTACTTTAACTTAAGATTAAGCAAAGTGCAATTAAAGTAAAGCTATGGAGGCAGTTGCAGTTAAGATAGAGAACAAAATATAAATATAAACTGAGATTTAGAATGGTTCGTTTAATCTTGACCTACATCCACTTTTGGCTTCCTCCTCCCGATGAGGTCATCGACATCCACTAGAGGCCTTCCTTCAATAGGCGAAGGCCAACCACCCTTTTACAATTTCACTCCTTTTGACGGGCTTAGGAGACAACCCTTACAGATTTTTTACTCCTCTCTTGAATGATCAAAACTTGAAAGAAAAGAGGGAGAAGAACTTTTGACCTTTTACAACATTTTTAAGCTCTCAAAATCTTAGAATAAATGCTAAGTTTCGGTACCCTTTCATGCATGAAAGGTTGGGGTTTATATAGGCCCCAAGAGGATTCAAATTTGGGCTCCAAATTTGAATTCTTTTGGGTTTCCCAATGCTGGCGGTGCCACCGCTGTTAGTGTCAGATACTGACAGTGTATTAGCGGTGCCACCGCCAGAATTCTCGGGTTCTAGGCGGTGCCACCACCTAGTCCGGCGGTATCATCACTTGATACTTTAGGCTCTGGGCGGTGCCACCGCCCAGTCCGGCGGTTCCACCGCCCAACCTTTCGGGTTTTGGGCGGTGCCACTACCTAGACTATTTTAGCTTACTGGTTGGGCTCCAAACTTGGCCCAAACCAGTCCGAACTCGGGCCCAATTGGCCCCTAACCGGGTTATAGGATAAACCCTTAATCCTAACCCTAATTACATGCAAACTATGAAATTAAGACATAGTCCTTAGCAGGTTTTTAACCGGCAACGTCGAGTTCCCTTACAGCGAACTTCCGGCGAACTTCCGACGAACTCTCGGCGATGCTCCAGCGGACTTCCGGCAAACTCCTGGACTTGCGATGATCCACTTGGTGAGTTCCAACGAGCTTCTTTGGCAAGCTCCTGGACTTCTCAGATATGTTCCTGCAGAACCTCCGACAACTGTTCGGACTTCCGTCGAACTCTCGAACCCCCAACGTGATCATAGTCTTGACTCCAGTGCAACTCCTGCTGCATGTCTTACTTTCATCGTAATTAATCCTACACACTTATCTCAACATATGGATTAAATAACAAATGACAATTGACTTCATCATCAAAATCTGAGATTCAACAATCTCCCCCTTTTTGATGATGACAATCAATTGATAACGAAGTTAACCTTAACTCCCCCTATCTATATGCCATACTCGAGATAAGTCAATCTTGAATTTCAAAGCTTTTAAATTCAAGAGACATATTGATAAGTTAATATTGTTTAACCTTATTAATACTCCCATCATGATTCATATCATGATGTATCTCTCTGAAAATGATGTCAAAGCTTGACATCCATTTTCAAGTCATAGATTTCAAGTGTGAATGATAGTAATGGTAACCTCATCATATGGTAAGATATCATCATGTAAAATTATGATGCAAGTTCTTGATATCTTAACATGATTCATATATGGCATAATACAAATATGGCAATCATAGCATTTCTATCATCAATTTATCATATATTTCAATGCAGGCTTTTTTGATATCTTAACATAATTCAAATTCAAATATGGCACTCATAGCATCAATTCATATATTTCTCCCCCTTTGTCATCAACAAAAAGGAGAACGATATAAGCAAATTTTAAACATAAGTGCAGTGATGATTCATGCCATAATTAGGTTCATGTCATTTTTCAACAATGAGTGATAGGATACCAATTATACAAATATCTTCAAGGAAAACATGATATGGAGATTACTTCTTCCTTTTTATTTGGTATTATCTTTTTGCATGAAGGAGGAAAGTCATTTGTGAGATTACTCGAATGAAGTTAAAATTAATAAGAGATTTAAATCATGTTTCATTTTTTCAAGGATCAAGATATGTATGTGAATCAAATCCTTGCTTAAAAAAATCTTCCCTTTTCAAGAAGGAATTTATAAGAAAGAATCATTTCATCAAATCCATTTCTTGAAAAAAATATTTTTCACACGATAAGTCTATAAGAGATGCATTTGCTAATTGATTCTATATGTCAAAAATTAATAATATAAATTAAATTTTATAAGACATGCTTATGAAAGCTGCATTAAGTCCAGAAGAGAATAATGTATCATTAGGATCAAGAAAATCCGAAAATGTAATTTAACACTTTCATGCATTCGGACAAGGTTTTGCTATAGATTTTCAAACACAATCATGAAGATAAAACATGCTTATTATTATGGAAATTTTGTATTCAAAACACATAATTTCCAACATGTTATTAAGGCATGTAATCATGTAAAATCATTATAACAATTAAGTGATTTGATCATTGAATCAAGAACATCCGAAAAATAATTTTAATAAGTTCATGCATTCGGATACATTAACATACCTAATTCTCTTGTAATGAAATCAAATTATTCTTTACTTAAAGGCTTTGTAAAAATATCAGCTAGTTGATTTTTAGTATCAATGAACTCTATTATTACATCATGATTAGTGACATGATCTCGTATAAAGTGATGTTTAATATCAATATGTTTTGTTCTTGAGTGTTGAATGAGATTCTTTGTTAAACATATAGCACTTGTGTTATCACATTTAATGGGAATATTTTTAAGATGAACTTTATAATTTTCTAAGGTGTTTTTTATCCACATAACTTGTGCACAGCATGCACTAGCTGCAATATACTCAGCTTCGGTTGTTGATAGTGCAACCGAGTTTTATTTCTTAGATGATCAGCAAACAAGAGCATGTCCCAAAAATTGGCATGTTCTTGATGTGCTTTTTCTATCTAGTCTACATCCAGCAAAATCCGCATCAACATAAGCAATTAACTTAAACTTCTCGATTTTTGGATATCATAATCCTAAATTTGTGGTACCTTTAAGATATCTAAGTATTCTTTTAACCGCTTTGAGATGAGATATCTTAGGGTTCGATTGAAACCTAGCACAAAGTCCTATACTGAACATGATATCTGGTCTAGTTGCAGTGACGTAAAGTAAACTTCCTATCATACCCCTATAAGTTTTTTGATCGAAGCTTTCTCCACTTTCATCAACTTCTAACTTAGTGGAGGTGCTCATAGGAGTGTTAATAGCTTTTGAGCTTTCCATATTAAATCTTTTTAGCAAATCTAAAGCATATTTAGTTTGACTAATAAAGATGTCATTTCTTAGTTGCTTAATTTGTAAGCCTAAGAAAAAGGTTAATTCTCCCATTAAACTCATTTCAAATTCAAGACTCATGGTTTTAGCAAAAGATTCACAAAGAGATTCATTTGTAGAACCAAAAATAATATCATCAACATAAATCTGAACAATAAGAAAATTATTTTCAAAATTCTTGATAAACAATGTAGTATCGACCTTGCCTTTTTTGAAATTATTTTCAATAGGAAAATAACTAAGTCTCTCATACCAAGCCCTTGGGGTTTGTTTTAAACCATAGAGAGCTTTAGTTAATTTAAACACATGATTAGGGAGGCTATTATTTTCAAATCTGAGAGGTTGTTCAACATAAACTTCTTCGGAAATAAAGCCATTAAGAAAAGCGCTTTTAACATCCATTTGAAATAACTTAAAATTATTATTACTAACATAGGTAAGGAGCATCCTTATGGCTTCTAATCTAGCCTCAGGAGTAAAGGTTTCTTCGTACTTGATACCTTCTTCTTGGTTAAAACCCTTTGCTACTAATCTAGCCATATTTCTAACCACAATACCATATTCATCTTGCTTGTTTCTAAAGACTCATTTAGTACCAATAACTAAATGGTCATTCGGCCTAGGAACAAGCTTCCACACCTTATTTCTCTCAAATTGATTTAACTCATCTAGCATTGCGATAATCCATGAATTATCTTTCATGGCTTCGTCAATACATTTAGGTTCAATTTGGGAGAGAAAAGCGGCGTTGGCACAAAAATTTTTAAGAGAAAAACGTGTTTGAACCCCCTTAGATGTGTCTCCTAGGATTAGCTCCTTAGGATGAGCATCTACATACTTCCAATCCTTGGGTAAGGATGTTTCGGAAGTGGATGCATCCAAGTTGCTAGTTGAAGAAGGGGTTTCATTTAAATTCAAAGAATCAAAATTAACATAATCATCAAAATCATTTTTCTTGATTTCGAAAATCTCATTGAAAACAACATGAATTTATTCTTCTATAATTAAAGTTCTTTTATTGAAGATACGAAAAGCTTTAGAAACCGAAGAATAACCAAGGAAAATTCCTTCATCGGATTTAGCATTAAATTTTCCTAAGGCATCTTTTTCATTCAAGATAAAAAACTTATCCCCAAAAACTTTAAAATATAAAACATTGGGTTTTTTGTTGTTCCACAACTCATAGGGAGTTTTGGTGAGTAAGGGTTTTAGTAGAACTCTATTAAAAATATAGCATGCAGTGTTTACGGCTTCGGCCTAAAAATATTTGGGTAGGCCATGTTCATTCAACATGGTTCTCGCCATTTCTTGTAAATTTCTATTTTTTCTTTCTACTACTCCATTTTGTTGAGGATTTCTTGGAGTAGAGAAGTTGTGATTATATCCATTAAATTCATAAAATTCATGGAAATCATGGTTTTGAAATTCACCACCATGATCACTTCTAATTGACGAAATCATAGAACCCTTTTCATTTTGGACAAGTTTGTAAAACTTGGTAAAATATCTAAAGCATTCATTTTTGTGTTTTAAGAAATAAGTCCATGTGTATCTACTATAGTCATCTACAATGACAAATGCGTATTTGCTACCTCCTAGGCTTGATGTAGAGATAGGTCCAAACAAGTCCATATGGATCAATTGTAAGGGCCTAGAGATGCTTATTTGATTCTTAGATTTGAAACTATCCTTAATTTGTTTTCCTAATTGACAAGCATCACACACATTATCTTTGATGAACTTGATATGAGGAATTCTTCTTACAAGTTCTTTGGATGATATTTGAGTGATTAGTTTCATGCTAGCATGACCTAATCTCCTATGCCAAAGCCAAGCATTCTCATTCAAAACTGAGAAACACATTTCATTGCAAAGATTATTGATGTCAACGTTATTTTGTTTTAATGCAATCATAGATGTGTTTTTATGTGGTTTTTCAATGATGCAAGCATTAGATTCAAATTTGACAATATATCCTTTATCACATAATTGACTAATGCTCAAGAGGTTATGTTTTAAACCATCAACTAACAAAATATCTTCAATAAAGAAGTTGGATTTGTTACCTATAGTTCCTTTGCCAATGATTTTACCCTTGTTGTTGTCTCCGAATGTGACATAGCCTTCATCTATGCTAGTGAGCTTAGAGAATTGAGATGGATCTCCGATCATATGCCTTGAGCATCCACTATCAAGGTACCATCTCTTGCTCCTAGCTTGTGATGGTATATGTTTCTACAAGAAAGGATTATTTTTAGGTACCCATTTACTTTTGGGTGCCTCAAATATTGATCTAAATTGTTTATCATGTTGCATAGAATCTATCGTGGTTCCTTTAGGAACCCAAATTAGTTTGTTCAGACTAACTTTCTTGAATGGACAATGATAAGTTCTATGTCCATGTTTGCAACAAAAGTTGCATTTGCTTTGGTGCCAAACATATAAGATAGGGTCTTTAATGAAGGTGGTTGGATTTTGGTGAGGACTTCTCACAAATCTTATTCCACTTCTTTTAGGAACATAACCCTTATTTGTAATGATCATATTCAAAGACTTGCTACCAACCTCGAATTTCTTCAAGGTGTCATTAAGTAGTAAGTTCTCTTTCTGGAGAGTTTCTAGATTATGGCATTTTTTACATGGAGCTAAACTATCATGATATTCAGTTTTTAATTTATCAAAATTACAAGTAAGACTATCATGCTCCTTTTTTAGCAATTTGTATTTTCTACTAATAGTTTTACATTCATCAAATAAGTCATGGAAGGCATTTAGTAATTCGTCAAATGATAAATCTGCATCAATTAAATTTGTTACCTTATCTCCGATGGCCATTAGGGAGTAATGAGCAACTTGCTCGGTGTTGGACTCCTCTTCTTCGGACGTGCTTGAGTCATCCCATGTTGCTTTGAGCGCCTTCTTATTTAGTGTTCTCTTCTTGGCTTAGGGACAATCACTTATGTAGTGTCCCGGCTTCTTGCATTCGTAGCAAATAACTTGGTCCTTTTTGGGTTCAAATTTATTTTTTGTGTCATTTTTAAACTTGTTTCTTTTAATGAATTTTTTGAATTTCCTTGTTAGAAGTGTCAAGTCATCATCATAGTCTTCATCACTTGAGTTTTCTCTCAAGTGGTCTTCGAAAGTTCTAAGTGTCATATCCTTCTTGTTCTTTGGAAGGATGTCTTCTTGCTCTTCATGAGCTTTGCAAGTCATTTCGTAGGTCATTAATGACCCAATTAATTCTTCAAGAGGAAAGTTGTTTAAATCTTTAGCCTCTTGAATAGCAGTGACTTTAGGATCCCAACTCTTAGGAAAGGATCTTAGAATCTTATTTACGAGCTCAAAATTTGAAAAACTTTTGTCGAGTCCTTTTAGACCATTGACGACATCCGTGAAATGGGTGTACATATCGCCAATAGTCTCGCTCAGTTTCATTCGGAAAAGTTCAAAAGAATGTATCAAAAGATTGATTTTTGACTCTTTCACTCTACTTGTGCCTTCGTGAGTCACTTTGAGTGTATGCCAAATATCAAATGTGGTTTCACAAACCGAAACACGATTGAACTCATTTTTATCAAGCACACAAAATAAGGCATTTATAGCCTTTGCATTAAGAGTGAAAGTCTTCTTCTCCAATTCATTCCAATCGATCATTGGAAGAGAAGACTTCAAAAATCCATTTTCGACAAGATTCCAAAGTTTAAAATCCATTGAAATAAGGAAGATCCTCATTCGGGTCTTCCAATAGGTGTAGTCAGTCCCATTGAACATGGGTGGACATGTGATAGAGTGACCCTCTTGGATTCCGGCATATGTCATCTCTCTTGGGTTTTAATCCGATTGAGAGTGAACCGAGCTCTAATACCAATTGTTAGGATCAAGAGCACTAAGAGGGGGGGGGGGGGGTGAATTAGTGCAGTGGAAAACTTTCGACGATTTAAAACTGCGTTCATACGATAAAAATGATTTCGGTATGAAAGTCAATTCAGAAATTACTTTAACTTAAGATTAAGCAAAGTGTAGTTAAAGTAAAGCTATGGAGGCAGTTGCAGTTAAGATAGAGAACAAAATGTAAATACAAACCGAGATTTAGAGTGGTTCGGTCAATCTTGACCTACATCCACTTTTGGCTTCCTCCTTCGATGAGGTCACCGACGACCACTAGAGGCCTTCCTTTAATAGGCGAAGGCCAACCACCCTTTTACAATTTCACTCCTTTTGACAAGCTTAGGAGACAACCCTTATAGATTTTTCACTCCTCTCTTGAATGATCAAAACTTGGAAGAAAAGAGAGAGAAGAACTTTTGACCTTTTATAGCACTTTTAAGCTCTCAAAATCTCAGAATAAATGCTAAGTTTTGGTGCCCTTTCATGCATGAAAGGGTGGGGTTTATATAGGCCCCAAGAGGATTCAAATTTGGGATCCAAATTTAAATTCTTTTGGGTTTCCCAATGCTAGCGGTGCCACCGCCTATCAGTGTTAGATACTGATAGTGTACTGGCGGTGCCACCGCCAGAATTCTCGGGTTCTGGGCGGTGCCACCACCTAGTCCGGCGGTACCACTACTTGATACTTCAGGTCTAGGCGGTGCCATCGCCCAGTCTAACGGTTCCACCGCCCAACCTTTCGGGTTATGGGCGGTGCCACCGCCTAGACTATTTCAGCTTACTAGTTGGGCTCTAAACTTGGCCCAAACCAGTCCGAACTCGGGCCCAATTGGCCCCTAACCGGGTTATAGGATTAACCCTTAATCCTAACCCTAATTCATGCAAACTATAAAATTAAGACATAGTCCTAAGTAGGTTTTTAACCAGCAATGTCGAGTTCCCTTCCAGCGAACTTCCGGCGAACTTCCGGCGAACGTCCGACGAACTCTCGGCGATGCTTCGACGGACTTCTAGCAAACTCCTGGACTTGCGACGATCCACTTGGTGAGTTCCGACGAGCTTCTTTGGCAAGCTCCTGGACTTCTCGGATTTGTTCCTATAGAACCTCCAACGATTGTCCGAACTTCCATCGAACTCTCGAACCCCAAACGTGATCATAGTCTTGACTCCAACGCAACTCCTGCTGCATGTCTTACTTTCATCGTAATTAATCCTGCACACTTATCTCAACATATGGATTAGATAACAAATGACAATTGACTTCATCATCAAAATCCAAGATTCAACAAAATCGATCTACTCAACTTATCATTTTGTATGGAGTTCTTTATGGTTTTTCTTAAACGGACATTTATAAGCAACATATCCAAGTTTGCAACAAAAACTACATTTGGTAGAGGTGATACATGCAAGGTAGGGCGTTTAACAAAGGTGGTTGGATTTTGGTGAGAGCTACTCACAAATCCGATTCCACCTCTTTTATGAACGTGATCCTTAATGGCAAGGATCATGTTCAAGGACTTGCTACCAACCTTAAACTTTTCTAGAGTTTTTTTGAGTAACAAGTTTTCCTTCTCAAGTGTCTCTAAGTGTTCACACTTAGTGTATGGAGGTAATAAAGGATTATCATGCTTAAGTTTTTCAAATTCATTATTTAAAAGGGCATGCTCCGTTTTCAAACAATTAAACTTTTTGCTCATTAATCTACATTTATCGAACAAATCATAAAAAGCACTTAAAAGCTCATTGAAAAATAAATTTGCATCTAATGAACTACTTGCCTCATCTCCGATAGCCATTGGTGTGTAGTTGGCAATCTCCTTGTTACTTTGTTCTTCGCCTTCGGAATCACTCGAATCATCCCATGTTGCTTTGAGTGCCTTCTTCTTTTTTGGTTGCTGCTTCTTCACTTGGGGACATTCTCTTTTAAAATGTCCCGGCTTCTTGCATTTGTAGCATATAACTTATTCTTTCTTAAGTTTAATTTTATTTTTAGTGTCATTTTTAGATTTATTTTTTTTTATAAATTTTTTGAACTTTCTTATCAAGAGTGCCAAGTCATCATCACTTAAATTTTCTTTCAAGTGGTCTTCATGAGTTCTTAGTGTCATATCTTTCTTGTTCTTTGGAAAGTTATTCTCAAGCTCTTTATGAGCATTGCAAGTCATTTCGCAGGTCATCAAAGACCCAATAAGTTCTTTGAGTGGAAAGTTATTCAAATCCTTGGCTTCTTAAATTACCGTTATTTTAGGATCCCAACTCTTTGGGAGGGATCTTAATATTTTGTTAACAAGTTCAAAATTAGAAAAACTTTTACCAAGTCCTTTTAAATTATTGACGACATCCATAAATCGGGTGTATATGTCTCCAATGGTCTCACTTGGTTTCATCCAAAACAATTCATAAGTATATACCAAAAGATTAATTTTGGACTTCTTTACTCTACTAGTGTCCTCGTGAGTGATTTCAAGTGTATGCCAAATATTAAAAACCATTTCATAAATAGACACTTGATTGAACTCATTTTTATCTAAAGCGCAAAACAAGACATTCATAGCCTTGGCATTTAAAGCGAAAGTCTTCTTTTCCAACTCATTCCAATTATTCATTGGAAGAGAAGACATTTGAAAGCCGTTTTCTACAATGTTCTATAACTCAAAATCCATAAAAATTAGAAAAATCCTCATTCTAATTTTCTAATTGGTGTAATCTATCTCATTGAACATGGGTAGACCTGTGATTGAGTGACACTCTTGGTTGCCGGCAAATTCCATCTCTCTTGGGTTTCAAACCAAAATAAGAGTGACCTTGCTCTAATACCAATTGTTAGGATAAAAAACAATACTAAGGGGGGGAGAGGGGTGAATTAGTGCATCGGATAAAAATGATAAATTTTAATGATTTCAGAAAACTTCATTTGATGAAATTCTAAGTTTGACGAAAACTGTTAGTTTGACTCGAATAAGTTTGCAAGTGCGTAGAGAAGAGGGGATTGAATAATTTACAATAAATTAAAGTAAAATGTAGTAAAAAGAATATGTAATACGGAAAGAAAACATTGGAATTTATAGTAGTTCGGTTGTTGTGACCCATATCCACTTCTAATTCCTCCTCCATCGAGGACACCAGTATCCACTAATGGTCTTCCTTCAATAAGCGAAGACTACCACCTCTTTATAGTGCTTTCTCCTTTCATGGGTTTAGGAGATAACCCTTACAAGCCTCACACCTTATCTTAGATGATTACAAAACTAAAGAAAGAGATGAGGAGGACTCTTACACTTTTACAACACTTTTACACCCCAACACTTAAAGATTTTTCCACACATAGATATCACTTTGTTATCCTTTCATGTAGAAAAGGGTTGGGTATTTATAGGCCCCAATGGCTTTAAAATTGGAGCTAAAAAGTGTTTTATCTTAGGTTTCCAAGGTACTGGTGGTACCACTGACTAACACTCTGATACTAGGCGGTACCATCGCCTAGTCTGACGGTACTATTACTTGACAGAGTCTCAGATACTGAGCTTTGGCGATACCACTGCTTGTTAGGGCGGTACTATAGCTTGGTAGTAATAACTATCGGTGGTACCACTACTAAATCTGGGCGGTACCACCACCCAGACAACCTTGGAGACTGCTCCTTGGGTGGTTCCACCACCATAGTTTAGCGGTGCCACTGCCAAACAGGGTCCAACAACCTAGTTGGGCCTTGAATCTAGCCTAAATTAATCCAATTATGGGCCTAGTTGGCCCTTAATAGGGTTAATGGGATTACCTCTCAAACCTAACCCTAATTATGTGCTAACTATAACATACACTAAACAAAACAAGCTGGTAAGTCTAGGTTTCTTTTGATGAGCTTCCGACAATCTTCCGGTGGACTTCCAATGATCACTCAGCAATCTTCCAACGGACTTCTGGCAAGCTCCTAGATTTCACGACTATCTTCTTGGCGAGTTCTGATGAGCTTCTTCTTAGTCAATTCTAGTAGCATTTCTGATGACCGAACTTCCGACAAACTCTCAAATTTCCAACGAAATCTTGATCTTGAATCTGGCACTTCGTTTTTCTTTATGCCTTGATCGCTATTGTAGTTAATCCAACATACTTTTCTCAACATATAGATTTGATCAAATAATTTGCTAATTGATTTTATCATCAAAATTTGAGATTCAACACATGGTATATAGAAGATCCTCAAGGGACAAAGGAAAGAGGTGATTAGATGAAACCTATGATTCTGTACTCTTTGATTCCCCTTAACATGCCCTTAAATTCTCAACCTTTAAGTCTAGAAGTGTAGATAAGGGAAAATAGACTTGTTTAAATAAGTGATTTTGCTAATTTAGATGTCCTCCCAATTCTTTAAATAAGTGAACCCATGTATCATAGACTTGTTTGGTTGTTTTATAATAACTTGCATATGGATGAACACGATAAGGTGTTCATTTATCTCTTAGGATGGCATATACCCATTATGGATAGTGTAATTTTCAACCTTATAGGAATTCCTGAGAAAAGGAGAGGTTGCTATTTTAGAGGATAACGGGACGTAGAATCAGTTGGGATCACATGTTTTGATGCTTTAGGTACCATTTTTGGTACCCTAAATTTGTTTATTGTTCCAAAAAGTTATGAACATTAGCTACCTTTTAACAAAAAATTATTTTATCACATCATGATAAGTGTTCTACTTCCAAAATAATACCACTATGATAAAGTGAGTCAAATGGAATTAAGAACAATATATTGAATCATGGTCGGACATAATAACTATTTTGGATATGTGATACGACAAAATATGATTGAACTATCAAAAAAAGATATGATGCTTCCATATGGTGGCTTGATTACTAGACTAATACATGCATATGACAGTCATTCCACCAAATGAAGAAACCTAAAAATTAGATAGATTTAATATCATAAATATAAATCTATTAAGAAGATTAAGATGTGTAGTAATTAATGGGGTTTGGACTAGATTACCTAGGAGGACTAACCCTTCCTCACCAGAACCAGAACTAGAAACACCTATATATAGGGAAAGCCAATCTCTTCCTACTAGTCCCCTTGAGGCAGCACCTCCAATAGAGCTAGCACCCTTCTTATCTGTCGATGCCAAAGTGACTCGACTGGATCGAATTGAACTACATCAAGATCAAATCTTATTTGAGATGCAGCAAATTTATCGACAAGTTAATACTTTGTTTAAGCATTTCGATTTACCACCACCTGAGTAGCTTGTGTATGTCTTTTTATTAATGACAAAGGGGGAGAAGTCGACGAATTCTTTCATGTACTCTTTAATGTTACCATGCATGATATTTTTGCACACTTTGATTTATGGATTCTTCCCTGTATTCTTTAATGTTACTATACAATGATGAATGCTTTAGTATCATGTATGTTATGGCCAAAGTTGTTAGGGTCGGAGCAGCACTAAGAGGGGGGGTGAATTAGTGCAGCAGATTAAAACTTATAAGTTTGAGAACGATTCTGTAAATGCATAGAGATTTCGATTCAACAATAAATGACTTAATAAGAGTAGCTCGAGTAAAGTGAGAAGATGAAAACCGAAAGCTTACTGCTGTGTAAATAACGATTTCAGAAAGCTAAGTACTAACACATTCAAGGAACACACCAATTTAAAGTGGTTCGGTCAAATGACCTATATCCACTTGCGAAGCCTTCTTCGATGAGGCTCCCAACTTCCACTAGTAAATCACTTTAAAGGGGAAGGACAAATACCCCTCTTACAACCTTTTACAAATGGTTCATACTCTTACAAATTTTCAAAGAGAAAGAAAGAGGTGAACACTTTAGCTATTGAAAATAAGACTTGCTAAAGACTTTGCTAAGGCTTAATCTCAATTTCTTACTTCTCAATGGTTATATTCTCTGCTAAGAATTGAGGGGTATTTATAAACCCCAAGAGGATTCAAATTTGGGCTCTAAATTTTGAATTCTCTTGGGTTCCCGGAGTTGGCGATGCCACCGCCTATCGGTGGCGGTGCTACCGCCTATCAATGTCATTGACCATTTATAGGCAGTGCCATCGCTTATCGGTGGCGGTGCCACCGCTCGACCTCTCGAGTGCTGGGCGGTGCCACCACCCAATCCAACGGTGCCACCACCTAGTTTGGTGGTTCGACCGCCTAGACTATTTCAGCTCACTAGTTGGGCTCCAAACTTGGACCAAACCAATCCGAACTCAGGCCCAATTGGCCCTTAACCGGATTATAGGATTAACCCTTAATCCTAACCCTAATTACATACAAACTATGAAATTAAGATATAGTCCTAAGCAAGTTTTTAACTGGCAACGTCGAGTTTCCTTTCGGCGAGCTTTTCGGCGAACTTCCGGTGGACTTCCGATACACCCTCGGATTTCTTCCGGTGGACTCCTAGCAGGCTCCCAATCTTGTGGCGAGTTCAGTGAGTAGCCGAGCCTCCTCGGTGATCTCCATGAACCTCCGACGATCTCTCCAACAAACTTCCGAAAACTTCGGCAAGTCCTCAATTTCTTCTCGGTTGGTTCCGGCAGCACTTCCGACGAATCTTCGGACTCTCAGCGGACTCTCGAACACCCATCGAACTTGACTCCGATAGACTTGCTTTATGTCTTCAAGCTATTATAGTTAATCCTGCACACTTAAAACAAAACTTTGATCGATATAATTAATCCTAAGCAATTAATCAAGTTGTCCGACATGTCATTGGTCCCTCGACGCTTCATTCGATTCTTCGACGCATCGTCCTCTCTTGTGGCCTATTGCCCAATCAGCCAGTTGACTCCGTAACTCCGATATCCTTGGCACAGTCTCCTCTCTTCTTGGCCTGATGCCCGAATCCATGGCCCGAAGCCTTCTGTCGATACGTCGACCGATCTACTAGCCCGACGTCCAATCTTCTGACATGTTCCTCTGGCCCAACATGATTTTCCAGCTTAAGTTGTTAAATAATGGATATCTAGATCTATTCGACTATGAGTCATATGCAACTTGCGAGCCTTGCCTTTGTGGCTAACCAACTCTCCCTTTAGTGGAACTAGAGAGAGAGCCATTGAGCTGTTGGAACTCATACATAGTGATTTATGTGGACCCATGTCAACTCATGATACGTCGACCGATCTACTAGCCCGACGTCCAATCTTCTGACATGTTCCTTTGGCCCAACATGATTTTCCTGCTTAAGTTGTTAAATGATGGATATCTAAATCCATTCGACTATGAGTCATATACAACTTGCGAGCCTTGCCTTTGTGGCTGACCATCTCTCCCTTTAGTGGAACTAGAGAGAGAGCTACTGAGCTGTTGGAACTCATACATAGTGATTTATGTAGACCCATGTCAACTCATGCCATTGGTGGTTACTCCTACTTTATTACCTTTACTGATGATTTCTCAAGGTATGGATATGTGTACTTAATGAAGTACAAATCCGAAGCCTTTGAGAAATTCAGAGAGTATAAGAATGAGGTGGAGAACCAGACTAGAAAGAGTATCAAAACTCTTCGATTAGATCGAAGAGGTGAGTACTTAAGTATAGAGTTTACTCAGTTCCTCAAGGACCATGGGATATTATCCCAATGGACACCTCCTTATACATCTCAGTTCAATGGTGTGTCCGAAAGGAGAAATCATATACTGTTAGACATGGTACGATCCATGATGAATTTCGTTGACCAACCGATCTCATTCTGGGGATATGCCCTGCCCACGTTAAAAGACACAACCCCGATAAGTTAGAATCGAGGACAGAGTGGTGCAAGTTCATGGGATACCCCAAGAAAACTTATGGGTATTATTTCTATCATCTCGAGGACCAAAAGGTCTTTGTAGCCAAGAGAGCAGTGTTCCTTGAGAAGGAACATATTCTTGGCGGAGATAGTAGGAGCATGATAGAGTTGAGTGAGGTTGGAGAACAAAGCTCAAGCACCACTCTACAGCCCGAGTCTATTTAGGTATCTAACACACAAGTTCCAACTTTACGTAGGTCTGGTAGAGTATCCCATCCTCCTAAGAGATATGTGGGACATATTAGAGGAGAAGATGTCGAGGATATTGATCCTCAGACCTACGAGGAGGCTGTTATGAGTATAGACTCCAGGAAGTGGCAAGAAGTCATGAATTCAGAGATGGATTCTATGTACCCCAACAAGGTTTGGTACCTAGTTGATGCGCCCGAAGGTATTGTACCCATCAGTTGCAAGTGGATCTTTAAGAAAAAGATCGGAGTAGATGGAAAGGTAGAGACCTATAAAGCAAGGCTAGTGGCTAAGGGGTATCATCAAAGGCAAGGTGTTGACTATGATGAAACCTTCTCACCCGTAGCAATGCTAAAAATCCATCTGAATTCTAATGGCTATTACAGCACACTATGATCATGAGATCTGATAGATGGATGTGAAAACTGCATTTCTCAATGAAAACCTCGATGAGGAGGTGTATATGATACAACCTGAGGGATTCGTGTCTAAGGACTGCCCAGATAAGGTGTGTAGGTTACTTAGATCCATTTATGGATTAAAGCAAGCTTCTCGAAGCTGGAACATAAGATTTGATGAGGTAATCAGATCTTATTATTTTGTTAAGAACGAAGATGAGCCTTGTGTGTATAGGAAGGTAAGTGGGAGCACTATCACCATTTTGGTGTTATATGTGGATGATATCCTGATCATTGGGAATGATGTAGGAATGCTATCCATAGTAAAGGCTTGGTTATCTAGACACTTCTCCATGAAGGACTTAGAGAAAGCATCCTATATCTTGGGGATTCGGATCTATAGAGATAGATCCAAGAGGATGCTTGGCTTGTCCCAATCCAGGTATGTAGAAACCATTGTCAAAAGGTTTGGCATGGAAAATTCCAAAAGATGTCTCATACCGATGAGACATGGGATATTGCTTTCTAGGGGTATGTCCCCAAAGACTCCAGAAGAAAGGGTAAACATGGATATGATACCTTATGCCTTGGTGATAGGGTTTATCATGTATGACATGCTATGTACTAGGCCAGATATAGCGCATGCTTTGAGTGTCACGAGCAAGTATCAGGCGGATCCAGGCTTGGAGCACTGGAAAGCAGTAAAGTGTATCCTTAAGCACTTGAGAAGGACTAAGGATCTTTTACTAGTATATGTAGGTAGTAGCCTTAAGGTTGAAGGCTACACAGACTCAAGTTTTTAGTCTGATATCGATGATAGCAAGTCGAATTCGGGATATGTGTACACCTTGAATGGACGAGTAGTATGCTGGAATAGTTCTAAGTAAGATACTACTACTGACTTGACCACGAAGGCGGAATACATTGCTGCGGCAGATGCAGCAAAAGAGGGAATCTAGATGAAGAAGTTTAATCACAGATCTAGGAGTCGGGCTAAGTAGCGAGGAGATGATTTCTTATATTGCGACAACAACAGGTCGATTACTCAAATAAGGGAACCCAGGTCTCATCAGAAGTATACTTAGGATGTTCCAACTTATTAAAGAGATCATGACCTAAGGAGATGTAGTAGTGGAAAGAGTTTCATCCGAAGATAACATTGCAGATCAACGAACAAAGCTATTGTCTCATATTGTTTTTGAGCGTCATAGGGATCTTATGGGGATCAGACACATAGGTGATTGGCTTTAGGTTAAGTGGGAGATTGCTAGTCATATGTGCCCAATAAGCCAATCATGTGAGTGATGGCACGTGTGACTTGATACGGAATCTTTTTGCTTATTATATTTCGGCATTTATCACTTTATATTGTCTATTACATATATATATATATATATATATATATATATATATATATATATTGTGATATCCTTGAATCCGTGCAATGGGAATCGGATCGTGATGAGATCACGATAATGAGACCGATTCACCTTTAAACACAGATCCTAAATAATCCCGGTCATAGGTTACTTTAGAGGGACATCATGATAACCGGATAGATTGGTGTGCTGTATACCCATCCATATGATCAATGCAGCTGGTCTCATAGTTGCTCGTGTGGGGACACTAGGGATACAATACAGGTACTCATTAGAGAATGAGTTCACTAATTGATCTGCTTACGGAATACTAGATGGTTGATGATGCCTTATTGTCAAACAGCGATTCCATAGTCCTAGTGGTGTATTTGGTCCTTAGACTTGAGACACCAAGGATGTCCTGTATGAGTGCTCCACTCTTTGATACCAGACTTATAGGTTTGGATGTCCTAGATCTAGTACAACTAGTCATTGGGAGTGGCAGTCTTCCTTACGAGGGCTATTGAGTGTTGATAGAAGATCATCTACTCTCGGCATTATGAGAGGAATATCCCATGTGTTCTTACTCAGACAAATCCCTAGCTAGGGTCATTCAGGTTGAGAGAGAAAGAGTTCTCTGTGAGAATCTGATTAGAGCGAGACTTGAGTAGAACCCGTATAGGTCTGACAACACCATGCCCAATATATGGTCTTTAGGATATTAGATGGATGAGAGACTATAGGTACATGGTAACTGAGAACAGATTGGTCCAATGGATTGGATTCTCCTATATCGTCTAGGGACTACGGCGTAGTGGCCTAGTACGTATGTAGTCGATGAGTCGAGTGAATTATTACAGAGATAATAATTAATTGAGCCAGAAGGAGTTTTGACAACTATGACTCATGGCCAGCTCGATACTGGGCCTAAAGGATCACACACATATGGTAGGCATTGTGATGAGTAGAGGTTCAGATATGAGATATCCACCGGAGCCCCTATCTTATTGGATATCCAATAAGCCCATGAATTATTGGATCCTACGGACGAGATCCAATAAGAGCCCATGAGAGATTATTGGATAGAGATCCACTAATCTAAAAGGCTTGGGTAATTGGATGCAGATCCAATACCCCCTAGGGGAGAATCCATTAGGGTTTGATAAGGGGCCTCTATAAATAGAAGGGATTCAAAGCCTCATAGGCTAGAGCCTTTGTTTGCCTCTCCTATTCTCCTCTCCCTCTCCACCTTAAAGCAGGCCTGGAGTTTTGAGGAGCGTCGTCACAGTCCTGCTGTGTGGATCACCACTAGAGAGGAGGACGCTTGACCTTCTTTACCCTCTCTCCTAGAGATCTGTAAGGAAACAGGGATATACGATCTCCCTAGGTAACACAATCTATTCTATACGCAGTTTTTTTTGCGGATTTTTGTGCACCAATCTTCACACGACAATGAACATCTTTTTGGAAAATTGGAGATTTTATTTTTTTTATTCTTCCGCTGCATATGTGATGTCGCCCCTAAGATTTCTCAACACCTCACTGGTCCAAATTATATGGATTGGCTCCGTAACTTGAGAATTGTTCTCATAGTGGAGAAAATCGCATACGTCCTTGATACAGTAATGCCTACGCCCAAGGAAGGGGCAAACGAGGATGAGATTGCTCGCTACATGAAGTACATTAATGACTCTACTCTTGCTCAGTATTATATGTTGGGCTTCATAACTCCTGAGTTACACTGTAAGAGGACTTATAAAGAGTACCTTGCAGAAAGGGCGAAACAAAAGCTTGGAGAAGCTTTAGGTACATTCATGATCAATCTCTAGTTATCAGATTTTTGTGATAGTGCATTGATATTTGATATTGATATTGCTAATCACATCTACAATTTGTTGTAGATTTTGGCAAAGCTGAGGAAATTGGTAAGAGGAATATTATATTATGGTTTGTTTATGCTAAATACTACTCAACATATCATGAATATAAGTGTGTCCAAGAAGAAACGAGATGAGGTGAATAGTGCATACTTGTGGCATTGTAGGCTAGGTCACATCCATGAGGGAAGGATTCAAAAGTTACTAAAGGATGGATATCTAGATCCATTCGATTATGAGACATATGTAACTTGCGAGCCTGGCCTTCGTGGAAAACTAACCAACTCTCCATTTAGTGGAACTAAAGAGAGAGCTACTAAGCTGCTGGAACTCATACATAGTGATGTATATGGACCCATGTCAACTCATGCCATTGGTGGTTACTCCTACTTTATTACCTTTACTGATGATTTCTCAAGATATGGATATGTGTACTTAATGAAGTACAAGTCTGAGGTCTTTGAGAAATTCAAAGAGTATAAGAATGAAGTGGAGAACCAGATTGGAAAGAGTATTGAGACTCTTCGATCAGATCGAGGAGCTGAGTACTTAAGTACAGAGTTTACCCAATTCCTCAAGGACCATGGGATTCTATCCCAATGGATACCTCCTTATACACCTCAATACAATGGTATATCTGAAAGAAGGAATCGTATGCTATTAGACATGGTACGATCCATGATGAGTTTTGTTAACCTACCCATCTCATTCTAGAGATATGCCCTAGAGGCCGCAGCTTACCTTTTGAACAAAGTTCCAACTAAGTTGGTAGTGTCTACACCATATGAGATATGGAAAAGGAAAAAATCCGATCTTAAGGTTGTTGAGATTTGGGGCTGTCCTGCCCACGTTAAAAGATAAACACCGATAAGTTGGAATCAAGGATGAAGCGATACAAGTTCGTGGGATATCCTAAGAAAACTTATGGGTTTTATTTCTATCATCTTGAGGACCAAAAGCTCTTTGTAGCCAAGAGAGCAGTGTTCCTTGAGATGGAACACATTCTTGGCGGAGATAGTGGGAGTATGATAGAGTTGACCGAGATTGGAAAACCTAACTCAAGCACTACTCTACAGCCCGAGTTTGTTCAGGTACATAACATACAGGTTCCAACTTAATGTAGGTTCGGCAGAGTATCCCATCCTCTTGAGAGATATGTGAGATATCTTGGAGGAGAGGATGTTAAGGATATTGATCCTCAGACCTACGAGGAGGCTATGTTAGAACCCTTGCTGATTCTAAGCTTGGGGTTGATCTCTTTAAGGGATCGGTCTTTTTGGAACTCTATAGGGGTTCCTTCCTCCAAATTGCTGCTCAAAGGCTGCAGAAAAGATTCATCTATTGCTCGTCAAAAGAGGATGAATATATACCTCTTTATAGGGTTTCTAAACCCTAACTCCTAATAGGACTCCTACTCAAGACTCCTATTCCTTTACAACTCCTAATTCTTCTCTAATAAATAACCTCCAAACCCTAGTCGACCTTTTCACCTCTTTAATAGGGGTCGGTTTAGGTAGGTTTTATATGAATGCCCTTCTCAATTAGGACTCTCCTAGCTAGAGTCCTAGCAGACCCGCCCTCTTCAAATCAGCCTTGTCCTCAAGGTTAACAATCCATGAATTCTGGGAATTTGATATTCAAGTTGTCATAGTTCTCCTAAGTGGCACCTTCTACTGGTAAGTTCGCCCACTGTATTAGCACTATAGTAGTGGGTCGTCGTCGTCGAGTCACGATCCATCAATCAATAATAGTACTCGATGGGTATAGAGTTATCCTTAGGTAGTCATATTTGGTGGGTGGCTTTAGGCTATCTCCAAGCACCTGTTTACTACTTTTGTTTGGCCGTCGGTTTGTGGGTGATATGTCGTACTCCTTTACAATTTAGTGCCCTTATAGCGTAATTCTTTTGAGTCCCAATTGGAATGAGCCATTGAGCTTGGTGCTTTCTCTAATTTTTTTATGATCTTACTAGTCTCCGGATCTTCCTACCATTCCCTCTTAATATTCTCAAGAAAGTTGCTAGTCGAAAGTGAAATGGCCGAAAATTCAACTTGCTTGGGTAGCCGTAAAAGCGCATCTACAACAACATTCTCTTTCCCCTTTTTGTAAAGTATTTCATAATCATATCCAAGAAGCTTTGTTACCCTTTTTTGATACTTGGGGGAAGATATCTTCTACTCCAAGAAATATTTTAGGCTTTTATGGTCGGTCTTGATTTGAAAGTGTCGCCCGATCAAGTACGATCTCCATTCGGCCACCTCATGCACAATCACGAGTATCTCCTTATCATAAATAGGCATTTTGAGATAGGAAGGAGATAATGCCTTACTAGTATAAATGAGGGGGCAGCCATCTTGCATTAGTACAACACCAATTTTGACTCTGGAGGCATCGGCTTCAATAACGAAAGTCTTGCTGAAGTCGAGTAGCGCTAGTACGGGCGTTGTTGTCATTGCGGCTTTAAGTTTGTCGAAGGCGGTTGTGGCTTTGTCCAACCATTGGAAAGATTCATTTTTCAGTAAGGAAGTAAGTGGTGCACTAATCATTCTATAGTTTTTCACGAACTTGCGGTAGTAGCCTATTAAACCGAGAAAGCCACGTAGCAAGTTTATGTTCCTCGAGGTCGGTCAGTTCTGCATTGCTCCAATTTTGGAGGGGTCCACTACCACACCTTCCTCTAATATGATATTCCCAAGATATTCTACCTTTTGTTAAAGAAAGCAAAAATTCATAGTGGTCGTTGTGTGTTCAAAAGGTGGTTTTTGGTATGTCTTCTTCGCACACTCATATTTGATGATACCCGAATCAAAGGTCCAGTTTTATGAAGATTTGTGCTCCCTTTCATCTAGTAATTCATATACTATTGGAATAGGGTATTTGTCCTTGATAGTTATGCCATTGAGAGCTCGATAATCAATGCACATTTGCCATGTTCCGTCCTTCTTTCGTACGAAGAGCACTGGTGAAGGGTAGGGGCTGCAACTTGGCCGAATAACTCCTATTTCGAGCATCTCTTTTATAATCCTTTCTATTTCATCCTTCTATAGAAATAAATGCTGATATGGTCGAGTATTTGCAAGAGGTTTGCCTAGAGGAATTGGTATACAATGATCATGCCGACGAGTAAGAGGTAGGTTACGCAATTTGTCAAATATATTTGAAAGTTCAGCAAGCAAAGGAAGTAGGTTTGGATCTTCAAATTTTGTTGGCTCTCCTTTATTTTGCTGCTTAAGTTGTACCAAAAAGTCACTGTATACTTTATGCAAAACCTTCTCCATTTGTTGTGTGTAAATCGTCGTTACGTCGCCCCCACGTTTCCCGTGTAGTATCACCTGTTTCCCTTTATTGTAAAATCTCATAATTAGTTTCGTAAGGTTTCAGGAAACATCACCTAATGTCGTCACCCATTCGATGTCGAGCACGGCCTCATAATCATCAAGTCGGAGGAGGAAGAACTACGTAATTATCTCTTGGTCCTATAGTAACAGTTTCACCTACGGACATCTTTGGTCGCATTTTAGGATTCTTCCGTCAGTGACCTTTACGTCAAACTTGCTGCAACCTTCGATGTGGAGTGCCATCCGAGTAGCAACCTTACTATTTAGGAAATTATTAGTGCTACCTGTGTCGATGATAATAGTGATCAATTATTGTTTAAGAAAGCCTCTAACTTTCTTCTTTATGTTCAAGGCTCTCTTCTGAATGTTCAATGACCTCTTCTTCTACTAGTTCAACTATAAGAAGTCTTCCTTTACTACAATGATGCTCACGGATCCACGGCTCATTGTAGTGCCAACATAACCCCTTTACAGATCGCTCCCGAAGCTCTTCTCTTGTTAACCTTTTTGGTGTAGGGACTCGGTTGACAGTAAGGGGGGCTAAGGGCTTTAGTATTACTAGTCAGGGAGCAAGCCTAGTCTTCCAAGCTTCATGGTTCAATCGCTCCTCTTGAAGTCATGCGAAAGAGATGACTGCCATAAGCATGTATGGTTGTCGCGCTTTAACTTCTCCCCGGATCTCCAACTTCAAGCTCTCAATGAAGGTCCCCAATAGCTATTTTTGAGACCAATCACGAGTTTGATTAGATAATCTTTCAAACTTGGTTTAGTACTCCTAAATGATGGAGGTTTGTCGAATCTTTGCTAGTTGTCCGCCAATGTTCTCGTAATCGATTGGTCCAAAGCGGATCAATAGTCCTTCTTTGAATTGTCACCATGAGAAGACTCCATGAGTATGTTCAAGCCAGTCAAACCACTATATGGCATCCCCTTCAAGATATATAGCCGCAATTTCTACTATAGATGTGTCCGCGATTTTATGGTACTGAAAGTATCGCTCCGTGTGTGAGATCCAACCAATCGGGTCTCCTTCTTCCCATCTAAGAAAGTTCACCCTCATGCGTGGATAGTTGGGGTCAGTCATAGAGCCTCCCCTCTCTTGGAAGTCATCTCTTTGGGCTTGGTGTGATTGGTTAGAGCTCTCTCCTTGATGTGATTTCTTCGGGTTTGGTGGTCGGCCCAAACTGAGTTCGATAAAGAGAGTCTGAATCTTATCCTCCATTCGCATCTCGAAGGCTTCGAATCTAGCATTGATTGCCTCCTCAAATGCCAGCTCCGAATCTGTGATGTTAAGATCTCTCTTTTATTGTCAGGTTAAAGGCATGTATAGGTTGAGAAAAGTGATGGTCGAAAGGGTTGGTGGATTAATGGATGTAGGCTGCAGTTTAGGCTTGTTTTATGGCTGTTTTGGGTGTAGTTTGAGGGTGTGGTTTAGTGGAGTTTTAGGGCCATGGATGAAAGTTTCAGATCTATGGTAGATGGCAACAAAGGTTTGATAGAAATAAGTAGAAGTTGCTATAGGTATGTATTGTCTTGTAAGAGCAGAATTGTTGTCAAAGAAATAGCGGTTTCTCGATGAAATTTCCATCAAAAACTTGAGAGAGTTGAGGAGGGAATTGATAGCAAAATCTCAGTTTATATGACAGTAAGGATGTCTAATTTAATCAAGAAAAGTTGGGCAGTATAACAGCAAGGAAATTGGTGTAAGTTGCAATAGCAGAATTCTCATCGAAAAATTTCAGTGGTTTGCGATGAAAATTTGCAGCAACCCAAAATCATTTTTAGAGATGAATTCCTCAATAGATTAATCTTAAATGGAAGGCAAGATGATCTATAAAGTGGATAAGAAATTTTGTTCATAAAAGATTACAAATAGATTGGTTAAGGCAACAATATGTGGCTGAAATTTTCTACAGCATAGATTTTCAAGTGTAGCAGATTGGATGTAAAAGATTAGTGGTTTATATTGAGAATTTTTCGATGAAACTAAAGGAAAATCTACTATTACGAAGTGTTAAAGCTATCATAAAATTTTTGTGGAGATTTGGATAGAAAAAATATAGTAGTAAGATCAAACAAACTATGCTATGCAGTTGGAATTTTATTATGTAAATTTTCAAGTATAGTAGTTTATATGTAAAAGATCAATGGTTTAATTAAGAATTTTTTGACAAAACTAAAGGAAAATATGCTTTTAGGAAGTGTTAAAGCTATCATAAAAATTTTATAGAGATTTGGATAGAAAAAACACAGTAGCAAGATCAAACAGACTATGCTATGCAGTTGGAACTGTACTAGTCATAGGTGCCCAACAAGCCAATCACGTGAGTGATGGCACATGTGACTTGGCACAAAATCTTTTTACTTATTATATTTTGGCATTTATCACTTTATATTGACTATTGCACATATGCACATATATATTATGATGTTTTTGGATCTGTGCAATGGGAATCGGATCGTGATGAGATCACGATAATGAGACTGATTCACCTTTAAACACAAATCCTAAATAATCCCGGTTATAGGTTACTCGAGAGAGATATCGAGATAACCGGACAGACTAGTGTGCTGTATACTTGTCTATATGATGGATGCAGCTGGTCTCATAGCTACTCGTGTGGGGACACTAGGGATATAGTACAGGTGCTCATTGGAGAATGAGTTCACTGATTGATCTGCTTATGAAATATTGGATGGTTGATGATGCCTTATTATCAGATAGCGATTCCGTAGTCCCAATAGTGTAACTGGTCTTTAGACTTGAGACACCAAAGATGTCCTGTATGAGTGCTCCACTCTTTGATATCAGACTTATAGGTTTGGATGTCTTAGATCTAGTACAGCTGGTCATTGGGAGTGGTAGTCGACCTTACGAGAGCTATTGAGTGTCGATAGAGGATCATCAACTCTCGGCGTTATGAGAGAAATATCCCATGTATTTTTGCTTAGACAAATCCCTGGCCACGGTCATTCGGATTGAGAGAGAAAGAGTTCTCTAGAAGAATCTGATTAGAGCGAGACTCTAGTAGAAACCGTATGGGTCTGACAGCAACATGCCCGATATACGGTCTCTAGGATATTAAATAGATGAGGGACTATAGGTATACGGTAAATGAGGACAGATAGGTCCAATGGATTGGATTCCCCTGTATCGTTTGGGGACTACTGCGTAGTGGCCTAGTATGTCCGTAGTCGATGAGTTGAGCCAGAGTTCTGATAGGTATGACTCATGGCCAGCTCGATATTGGGCCTAGAGAGTCACACACATATGGTAGGTATTGCGATGAGTAGAGGTTCGGATATGAGATATCCGCCGGAGCCCCAATCTTATTGGATATCTAATAAGCCACTGAATTATTGGATACCTTGGACAAGATCCAATAAGAGCCCATGAGAGATTATTGGATAGAGATCTATTAATCTAAAAGGCTTGGGTAATTAGATGTAGATCTAATACCCAATAGGGGAGGATCAATTAGGGTTTGACAAGGGACCTTTATAAATAGGGATTCAGTGGTTCATAGGCTAGAGCCTTTGCTTGCCTCTCCAATTCTCCTCCCCCTCTCCACCTTAGAGTAGGCTTGGAGTTTTGAGAAGCATCGTCGCAGTTCTGCTGTGTGGATCACCGCTAGAGAGGAGAACGTTTGACCTCCTTCACCCTCTCCTAGAGATCTGCAAGGAAACAAGGATATACGATCTCCCTAGGTAACACAATCTATTCTATACGCAATTTATTTCATGGATTTTTGCGCACCAATCTTCGCATGACCATGAACATCTCTTTGGGAATATGGGATTTTGTTTTTGCTTTTCTGCTACACATGTGATGTCGCCCCTAAGATTTCCTAATAGTGGTATTAGAGCCAGGTTGTTCATGCGAATGATTGGTTTTGAACTACGTGTATTGTGTTAGGAAAAATTTTGACATCAAATTATTGATGCAATAGACGAGGAAGGGCAGCAATTGTTGCTGCCCTTGCTGCGCTAAAAAATGGCTGCCTTCTTACTGCCATCTTCGTCGAAGTAGGCTGCCTACAACAGTGGCGCCCAAGGGCGACGCTTGTTGGTATTGGACCCGCTGGCAGAGGCGTCGCGGGGCAGTGGTGCTTACGGCTGCTTCTCCCATGGGGTGTGGCGCCGTAGGGCAGGGGCGCTTGCAACCGCTGCTCCCGCGAGCAAAATCGCCCCGCAGGGGTGGCCGCTCGGCGGGGTAGCACCGCCTATGGGTGAGCCGCCAATAAGCGAGGGCAGCACCCCGCCCTCCATCGCACAGCTTGCCTCCAATAGGGTGGTAGCAACAGCGGCAACAACAGGGGAGAGGAAGAGGTAGGGTTTTGGGTAAAAAGATAATTTTGCCCTATGAATTTTAAAAATTCCAATTCTATCCCTTTTATCTAAATTATGAAAATGCCACTCAGAATTCAAAAAAATTTCTGCATGTCCTTGATTTTAGAAAATATTAATTAATTAAAAGGTTTAATTGATTATTATTTTATTATTATTTAGCAGTCTTACATGATGATGATATATACATGTGATGTATGATGTGTGGACGGATCATCATGGACTGTATGATGTGTGTACTTGTGATTATTATTATTGGGGCCTATGAGTCTCCCTTATATTTCTCATTTATTATCGGGCCCACGTGCCTATGATTAAGTTGTCATCACATGAGGAGGTGTAGCGGGAACGTGGATGCGATAGCGGGACTCACAAGATGGACGATTGTGATGCATGGAAATGCATCGAGATGTCGACGAAACCAACGAGAACGAGATGGACGATCACAAGGCATGGAGATGCATTGCTGCTCACATAGATCTTGATGTAAGTGATTAGGCCTACTGACTTGAGCCTTATCACATTAGGTTGTGGTCCATGATCATCTGGTATGATTATTTTTATATCTACTAGATATGTATATATATTTGCATGCGATGTAGATATATATTAAATATGTATATGCGTGACATGTCATATTAGGAGACCAAATTATAGAAACCTCTCTCTCGACAATATTAAGTCGGTAAACGTGAGGCAATTAGATTGACCCATGTGGCCTTCCATCGTTATAGGTAGGAACCGATTCCCGATGTAGGTTGAGTTAGTCGAGTCCCTCGAGACTCACCTATATCACGATTCGCTTTCTTATCTACGACATAGAGATGTCACCAGTGACCTGAGGACATGGTATGCTTGGTCAAGCCCCTTGAGGTTATATCATCAAATGTTTTCATCTTGCAACGATGGTGTTGACTTAACCGAACATCATGATTAGTCGAGCCCCTCGAGACCATGGTGATTCGGAGGCTGAACAGGATGGGAATTACAAGGAGTTGTGATCGGTAAGAGTTGTCTACCTTTTGGGCTTAGTATGATTGGTCGAGTCTCTCGAGGTTACACTAAGATGCTGATTGGATCCTAATCCCCACTAGAAGTCTACCGGAGACTTCCATTTCACGTGTTGAGGGTGTCACGTGACTCGCTAGTATTATAGTGGGAGAATATTAAGATAGAAGTCCATATCTTGATTGTTTGTTCTTACAAAATCTGCATGTTATTCATTTTTGTTGCATCTTATTTTCAGAAAATGTCGCTTTCAAATCCCTTACGTGGTATACTTGATGTCAACCATCTCAGTAGTCCAAATTATATGGATTGGCTCCGCAACTTGAGAATTATTCTCACGGCGAAGAAAATCGCATACGTCCTTGATACATTGATGTCTATACCTGAGGAAGGGGTAAGTGAGGATGAGATCGCTCGCTATGTGAAGTACATTGATGACTCCACTCTTACTTAATGATACATGTTGAGCTTTATGACTCCTGAGTTATAGAGATAACATGAAAAGATGGATGTCAAATCCATTCTCCTATATGTCCGTAAATTATTTGAGGAATAGGGAAGGATTTAGCGATATGAGATATCCAAGAGCCTCTTCTGCGCTAGGATGACTGAGGGGACACTAATTCAGAACCATGTCCTAAAGATGATTGAGTGGTTAGAGAAACTCATAGGACTAGGAATGGTCCTAGAGGATAACTTTTATATGGACATTATACTTCAGTCCCTACCAGATTCCTTGTCATAGTTCATAATGAATTTTAATATAAACAAGTTTAAGGTGACTCTCCCAGAGCTCCTCAATATGTTGAGAGAGGCAGAGAGTACTATCAAGAAAGAGAAGCCAGTTCTTTACATTGGTGGGACCAGAAAGAAAAGGAAAGTAGAAAAGCAGAAACGGCAGACCAGGTAAAGCAAGGGTTGCTAGGAAAGACCCAATAAAGGACAAAGGCCAGTGCTTCCACTATGGCAAAGATGGGCACTGGAAGAGGAACTACAAAGAGTACCTTGTAGAGAGGGCGAAACAGAAGCTTGGAGAAGCTTCAGGTACATTCATGATCAGTCTCCATTTATCAGACTCTTATGATAACACATGAGTATTGGATACCGGTAGTGCTTATCATATATACAATTCGTTACAGGTTTTGGCAAGGCCTAGGAGACTAGAGAGAAGTGAGATGGACCTCAAGATGGGCAATGGAGCAAAAGTTGCTATAGTAGCCCTTGGCGAGGTCACCCTACATCTACTTGGTGGAGCTTTTATTGCATTAGATGCATGTTATTTTGTTCCTTCTATTATCAAAAATATTATCTCCATTTTATGTTTTATAGTTAGTAGATATAAATTAGTTTTTGAGAAAAATGATTGTTCAATATTATTAGATGATGAGATCATCACGAAAGGAACATTACATAATGGTTTGTTTATGCTATACACTACTCTACATATCATGAATGTAAATATGTCTCAGAGGAAACAAGATGAAGTGAACAATGCATACCTGTGGCATTATAGGCTAGATCACATCCATGAGGGAAGGATTCAAAAGTTGCTAAAGGATGAATATCTAGATTCATTTGACTATAAGTAATATACAACTTGCGAGCCTTGCCTTCGTGGAAAACTGACCAATTCTCCATTTAGTGGAACTGGAGAGAGAGCCACTGAGTTGCTAGAACTTATACATAGTGATGTATGTGGACCCATGTCAACTCATGCCATTGGTGGTTACTTCTACTTCATTACATTTACTGATGATTTATCAAGGTATAAATATATGTACTTAATGAAGTACAAGTCTGAGGCTTTTGAGAAATTCAAAGAGTATAAGAATGAAGTGGAGAACCAAACTGGAAAGAGTATCAAGATTCTTCGATCAGATCGAGGAGGTGAGTACTTAAGTATAGAGTTTACTCAGTTCCTCAAGGACCACAGAATATTATCCCAATGGACACCTCCTTATACACCTCAGTTCAATGGTGTATTTGAAAGGAGAAATCGTACGCTGTTAGACATGATACGGTCCATGATGAGTTTCGCTAACCTACCCATCTCATTCTGGGGATATGCCCTATAGACCGCAACATACCTTCTAAACAGAGTTCCAACTAAGTTGGAAGTGTCTACATTATGTGAGATATGGAAAGGGCAAAAGCCCGATCTTAAGATTGTTAAGATTTGGGGCTGCCCTACCCACATTAAAAGACACAACCCCGATAAGTTGGAATCGAGGACAAAGCAGTGCAAGTTCGTAGGATACCCTAAGGAAACTTATGGGTATTGTTTCAATCATCTTGAGGACCAAAAGGTCTTTATAGCCAAGATAATAGTATTCTTTAAGAAGGAACACATTCTTGGTGGAGACAGTGGGAGAATGATAGAGTTAAGTGAGGTTGGAGAACCTAACTCAAGCACTACTTTATAGCCCGAGTCTATTCAAGTACCTAATACACAAGTTCCAACTTTACATAGGTCCGGTAGAGTTATCCCATCCTCCTAAGAGATATGTGGGACATGTTAAAGGAGAGGATGTTTAGGATATTGATCCTCAAACCTATGAGGAGGCTATTATGAGTATAGACTTCGGGAAGTGGCAAGAAGACATGAATTCTGAGATGGATTCTATGTACTCCAACAAGGTTTGGAACCTAGTTGATGCGCCCGAAAGTATTATACCCATCCATTGCAAGAGGATCTTTAAGAAAAAGATCGAAGTAGATGGAAAGGTAGAGACCTATAAAGTAAGACTAATGGCTAAGGGGTATCGTCAAAGGCAAGGCGTTGACTATGACGAAACTTTCTCACCCGTAGCAATGCTAAAATCCATCCGAATTCTATTGGCTATTGCAACACACTATAATTTTGAGATCTGGCAAATGGATGTGAAAACTGTATTCCTCAATGGGAACCTCGAGGAGAACGTGTATATGATACAACCCGAGGGATTCGTGTCCAAGGACTACCCAGATAATGTGTGCAGGTTGCTTAGATTCATTTATGGACTAAAGCAAGCTTCTCGAAGTTGAAACATAAGATTTGATGAGGCAATCAGATCTTATGACTTTGTCAAGAATGAAGATGAGCCTTGTGTGTACAGGAAGGTAAGTGGGAACACTATCACCTTTATGGTGGTATATGTGGATGATATCCTGATCATTGGGAATGATGTAGGAATACTATCCATAGTAAAGGCTTGGTTATCTAGACACTTCTCCATGAAGGACTTAAGGGAAGCATCCTATATCTTGGGGATTCGAATATATAGAGATAGATCTAAGAGGATGCTTAGCTTGTCCCTGTCCAGGTATATAGAAACCATTATCAAAAGGTTTGGCATAGAAAATTCCAAGAGAGCTCTCATACCGATGAGACATGGGATATCGATTTCTAAGAGTATGTCCCTAAAGACTCTTGAAGAAAGGGCGAACATGGATATGATACCGTATGCCTCAGCAATAGGGTCTATTATGTATGGCATGCTATGTACTAGGCCTTATATAGCGTATGCTCTGAGTGTCACGAGTAGGTGTCGGGCGGATCCAGGCTTAGAGCATTGGAAAGTAGTAAAGTGTATCCTTAAGTACTTGAGAAGGACTAAGGATCTTTTACTAGTATATGGAGGTTGTAGCCTCAAGGTTGAAGGTTACACGGACTTAAGTTTTCAGTCTAACTTACCAAAAAAAAGGTTTTCATTCTGATGTCGATAATAGCAAATCGAATTTGGAATATGTGTACACCTTGAATAGAGGAGCAGTGTGCTGGAAGAGTTCCAAGTAATATACTACTACTGACTCGACTATAGAGGCGAAGTACATTGCTGCAATAGAGGCAGCAAAGGAGGGAGTCTTGTTGAAGAAGTTTATCACAGATCTAGGAGTTGGGCCAACTAGCGAGGAGCTAATTTCTAATATTGCGATAACTATGGGGCAATTACTTAAATAAGGGAACTCGGGTCTCATCAAAAGTATTCTGAGGAGGTTCTAGCTTATTAAGAGATCATGACCCGAGGAGATATAGTAGTGGAAAGAGTTCCATCGAAGATAACATTGCAGATCCACTGACAAAGTCGTTGTCTCAGATTGTCTTTGAGTGCCACAAGGGTCTGCTGAGGATTAGACACATCGGTGATTGGCTTTAGGTTAAATGTGATGCATCTAATGTGGGAATTTATACTGTTTTTGCTAGTCACAGGTGCCCAACAAGCCAATCACGTGAGTGATAGCACGTGTGACTTGACACGGAATCTTTTTGCTTATTATATTTTGGCATTTATTACTTTATATTGACTATGGCACATATGCATGTATATATTGTGATGTTCTTAGATCTGTGTAATTGGAATTGGATCATGATGAGATCATAATAATGAGACCGATTCACCTTTAAACACATATCCTAAATAATCTTAGTCATAGGTTACTTGAGAGGGACATTGAGATAATCAGACAAACTGGTGTGCTGTATACCCGTCCATATGATGGATGCAACTGGTCTCATAGCTGCTCGTGTGGGGATACTAGGGATATAGTACAGGTGCTAAATGGAGAATGAGTTCACTGATTGATCCGCTTACGGAATACTGGATGGTTGATGATGCCTTATTGTCAGACAATGATTTCGTAGTCCTAGTGGTGTATTTGGTCCTTATACTTGAGACACCAAGAATTATTAGGATCAGGGTCGGCACTAAGAGGAGGGGGGGTGAATTAGTGCAGCGGTAAAATCACGTCTCTATTAAAACTTCATTCGATAAAAACTATTTTCGACGAAAACCTTTTCATAAAGATCTTAATTTTGAAAGCTTACGAAAACATATTTGATATAAAGTAAGGAAGGCAATTTGCAGTTAAGATAAATAGCAGAAAGTAAATGTAAACCAAGATTTAGAGTGGTTCGGTCAATCTTGACCTACATCCACTTTGGCTTCCTCCTCCGACGAGGTCACCGACGTCCACTAAAGGCCTTCCTTCAATAAGCGAAGGCCAATCACCTTTTACACCCCTCTTCTCCTTTTACCGGTTTAGGAGATAACCCTTACAAGCACTCATACTCCTCTCTTACAGAAATCTAACACTTAGAGTATAGGAGGGAATTCTAAAGAGATTGCAGCAACATTTCTTTGCTTTTAGACTCTCTGTGCTTGTATGTTTTACCCAAGGATGAGAGGGGTATTTATAGGCTTCAAGTCGATTCAAACTTAGAGCCTAAAAATATCTCATCCTAGGTTCCCTGGGCACGGGCGATACCACCGCCTGCGCTAAGCGGTAGCACCGCCCAATGTTAGTTTGACTTCCACTGTCCTAGGCGGTACCACCACCCAGGTCTAGTGGTACCACCGCCTGGGGGCCAGTGCTAGGCGGTACCACCACCTGGCACCCTATCAGGGGTGGTTCAACTGCCCAGATTGGCGGTACCACCACTTGACATAGTCTCGAAGACTATGCCACAACGGTGAGACTTCTTGAGGCACTATTTGGGCTTCTTATTGGGCCCAACACAGTTCTTGCATGGGTCTAGCTGGCCCCTAATTGGGTTGGCCTAAATCCAAGCCCAATTACTTGCTAACTATGAAATCCTAAGACATTTGCTAAGCTAAAGAAGTCCCTATGTCTATTCTTCCGACAAGTTTCCGGTGAACTTCCGACGAACATCCGACGAACCCTTGGCGATGCTCCGACGGACTCCCGACAAGCTCCTGGACTTTACGATGATCTTCCTAGCGAGTTCTGATAAGCTTCTCTAGCAAGCTCCGAGACTTCTCAATTGGTTCCTCCAGAACTTCCGACGAACGTCCGCACTTCCGATGAACTCTCGAACTCCCAACGTGATCTCGATCTTAACTCTGGGACTTCATTTTGCTTCATGCCTTGCTATCGTAGTTAATCCTGCACATGTAAAAAGCCACTTCGATCTAGACAATTATTACTAAGCTTGAATCTAGTGTTGTCCGGTATGTCATTGGTTAATCGGCGCTTCGTCCGAATCTTCAGCACATCGTCCTCTCTTACGGCCTATTGCCCAATCGCAAGTTGACCTTCGCAACTTCAATTTACTTAGCGCAATGTCCGCTCTTCTTGGATCGATGCCCGAGATCTCTGCCCGAAGCCTTCTACCGAAACATCAACCATTCCTCCGGCTCGACGTCCAATCTTCTGACATTTTCCACTCTGGCCCAACATGGTTCTTCTTGCTTTAATTATCTCTCCTTGATCGAAGCTACTTGCGTCACTCAAAACGCATATCAAATCAAAACACTTATCAATTGGTTTTATCATCAAAATTCGAGATTCAACAATCTCCCCCTTTTTGATGATGACAAGCAATTGATGGTGGAGTTAACTTTAACTCCCAGAGTTTAAACAAACTCCCCCTATCAATATGCCTTACTGATAGAAACTCTTGGATTCAAAAATCCAAGCAACAAGTCATGATCAAATCATGCATGCCATCAACATACTTCTCCCCCTTTGTCATTAACAAAAAGGAGAAGTCCAACTATTCATGTGTTTGGAATACAGGTTCAATTCATTACATGAAAAACATAATGTCAAGTTTTATCATCATGCAATTTAAAAGCTAGCAAATTTAAGGATGTGCAAGTTGGCATATTTGCTTTTCTTTGCGATGTGCAAGATAGCATTTCTAAGATAGCAAATTCTACATCATGCTAGCTAGCAAATTAGAGATATACAAGAAAGCAACTCTTGCTTCTTGAAATATGTAAGTTGCAAGCTAGCAAATTTTTACTTCCTTTTCAATGTTTGAACTAGCAATTTTGTTTCCGTTGCAAAGTGCAAGTTAGCATGTTTTACCTCTTGAGATAGGCAAGATAGCACTTTTGGTATGTGAATGCAAGCTATGAAATTTTACACAAAATATTAGCAAAATTTTTACATCTTTTGAGATGTGCAAGATGGACTATTTTGTCTCTTTTCGAAATGTGTAACTTGGCAAACATTGCTTCTCTTAAGATTTGCAAGATAGCACTTCTTGCTTCCTTTTTCAGATAAGCAAGCTAGCAAGTTTGCCTCTTTTTGAATTGTACAAGCTAGCAAATTTGCTTTCTAGCAAGTTTTGCTCCCCCTTTGTCATTGTCAAAAAGAAGGGAAGACCTTTTACATCAATTTCTAAATCATGACAAAGGTAAATAGCATGGATGAAAATTCAGCTCATGAATGTCAAAATAATTATTTTATCATGAATATTTCATCATTGCATGCATCATTATCATAAATTAAAGTATTATATGCATAATATCAAATCACCATTAATAATTACATCAATATTCCAATCATTATTTCAATCATCAAAAACTCATCATGCACATAATGTAAAATCATCAAACATGATACAAACATTTATTTTCAAAATATTCGTCATTATTTTCTCCCCCTTAGTCATAGGCAAAGAGAGGGGAATAAAAATATAATGGTGCAATTCATTTTCCTTTTCATCAATTTTTAAATCATCACATATAGAATAACAAGAAAATTAATTAGGTGATGATATAAACACTTCATGAATACAAGGAATTATACATATGAATCATATCATGAAAGGTAAGATCATGTAAATACCAAAAGACATTATTTATATATTAAGTCTCCTCTTAAATAATCAAAAGAAATTTGTAGGAGTACAAAGAAGAGATCTTGATTAAAAGAAATTTCAAGAAATAAATCCAAGAACTCAAAAAAAAATCATGATTCATTTAGAAATTCTCCTCTTAAGAAAATACCAAGTAGAATTGTAGGAGAACGATTAATGAAAAATCTTGATTCATAATAAATCTTAATTTGTAAATATTAAAGAATCAAGATCATGATTTGGATAAAAATTTATTCAATTTTAAATCATCAAATCAATTTCATGGTTCGCAAAATTCATAACATAAATAGATTCATTCTTTTAATTCGAATGATAATATATTTTCCTTTTTATGTGTTTCATTTTAAGTGATTGATTTCATATAAGCATGCTCAAGTTTTTCATATAAAAGCCATACATTATAGTTTAAAATTGAAAGAGCAAATAACATCATGGAAATCATCATACTTTAATTAAATATAAAATCGTCAAGCATGATACTTATAGTGTTTCATATAAGCATGCCTTTTTCATTTATATCAAATCAAAATATGCATCATTTTTAAAACTAAAAAAGTCACTTTCATTACCGTAGAAATCGATAGTCCATAAATCACAAAAATTATCATCCATATTTTTAAAATATAAATTTATTAAACATGATCATCAAATCATTATTACATTATTTCATCAAGCATGAATTCATAAAGTATTTTCAATCAATTTTGAAGATCATCAAGATACACATTATCACTTTATCACATCAAAAAATATCTAGCATAATTTAAGTCTAATATTTTGTTCCTTTATCATATGCAATTTTCATGATTATTTTCAAAATTACTAGCATGATAAGCATGATTTCTATTTTTTGCATTTTCATTACATTATGCAATTATGAAAAAATAATTTTTCTAAATAAAAAAGAAAATGCATCATGGAAAGTATTATGTAATTTCAAAATAAACTAAAGGCTTTTTTATTACCTCAACATCAAAAGTCGTTAAGGCGTAGTTTGTCATCTCGCCTTTGTTGATTTTCTCCTCATCTTTGGAGAAGCTCGATTCATCCCACTTTGTGTTCTTCTTCTTGCGTTCAAAGCAAGTAGTTGCATTCATTTTGTTCGTTAATTTTTGGTTTATTAACTTTTTAAATTATTTAGTGAGTTCAAGTTCACCATCACTTGAGCTTATGCTCGAGTAGTCTTCAATTGTTCTATGTCCTAAATCCTTCCTATTCTTTGGAAGGTGGTTTTATTCATCACATTCATCATGTGCATTATGCACCATTTCAAATGTCATCAATGTTCCAATAAGTTCTTTAAGTGGAAAAATATTTAAATCTTTTATTTCTTGTAAAGCCATTACTTTTGAATCCCAAGTTTTAGAAAGAGATCTTAAGATCTTATTTACAAGTTCAAAATCTGAAAAACATTTGTCAAGAGCTTTTAAACCATTGACGACACCCGTAAAACGGGTGTACATATCAACAATGGTTTCGCTCGGCTTAATTCAAAAAAGCTTGAAATCATATATTAAAAAATTAATTTTTAAATCTTTAACTTTACTAGTCCCTTCATGTGTGATTTCAAGAGTGCGCCAAATATCAAAAGCCATTTCGCAAGTAGAAACCCGATTAAACTCATTTTTGTCTAAGGTGCAAAATAGAGCATTCATAGCTCTAGCATTTAAAGAAAACGTCTTCTTCTCCAAATTACTCCAATTGTTCATTGAAAGAGAAGACATTTCAAATACATTTTTAACTATGTGTCATAAATCGAGATTCAATCAAAGCAAGAAAACTCTCATTCGAGTTTTTCAATAAGTATAATCCGTCCCATTGAAAAAGGGAGGACAAATGAGAGAGTGACCCTCTTGAAAGTCAAAAAGAGCCATTTCTATTTGGGTGTTAAACCAAATTAGAAAAACATGGCTCTGATACTAATTGTTAGGATCAGGGTCGGCACTAAGAGGGGGGGGGGGTGAATTAGTGCACAGTAAAATCACGTCTCTATTAAAATTTCGTTCAACAAAAACCATTTTCGACGAAAATCTTTTCATAAAAATCTTAACTTTGACAGCTTACATAAACATATTTGATGTAAAGTAAGAAAGGTAGTTTACAGTTAAGATAAATAGCAAAAAGTAAATGCAAACCGAGTTTTAGAGTGGTTCGGTCAATCTTGACCTACATCCACTTTTGGCTTCCTCCTCCAACAAGGTCTTTGACGTCCACTAGAGGCTTTCCTTCAATAGGCAAAGGCCAATCACCTTTTACACCCCTCTTCTCCTTTTACTGGGTTTAGGAGATAACCCTTATAAGCACTCACACTCCTCTCTTACAGAAATCTAACACTTAGAGTAGATGAGGGAATTCTAAAGAGATTGCAGCAGCGTTTCTTTGCTTTTAGACTCTCTGTGCATGTATGTTTCACCCAGGGATGAGAAGGGTATTTATAGGCTTCAAGTTGATTCAAACTTGGAGCCTAAAAACATCTCATCCCAAGTTCCTCGAGCAAGTGTAGTACCACCGTCTGCGCTGGGCGGTACCACCGCCTAGTGTCAATTTAACTGACACTGTCCTGGGCGGTACCACCGCTTGGGGGCCAATGCTGGGCAGTACCACCGCCCAGAGTATTGGTACCACTGTTTGACACCCTACTAGGGGTGGTACAATGGCTCAGACTAGCGGTACCACCGCCTGACATAGTCTCGAAGACTGTGCCACGATAGTGAGACTTCTTGGGGCACTATTTGGGCTGCTTATTGGGCCCAACATAGTTCTTACATGGGCCTAGCTGGCCCCTAATTGGGTTGGCCTAAATCCAAGCCTAATTACATACTAACTACGAAATCCTAAGACATTTGCTAAGCTAAACAAGTCCCTATATCTATTCTTCCGGTGAACATCCGATGAACCCTCGGAGATGCTCCAACGGACTCCCGACAAGCTCCTAGATTTCACGACAATCTTCTTGGTGAGTTTCAATGATCTTCTCTAGCAAGCTCTGAGACTTCTCAACTGGTTCCTCCAAAACTTCTGACGAACGTTTGGACTTCCGATGAACTCTCAAACTATGGAGATAATAATTCACTGAGCCAGAGTTCTAATAGGTATGACTCATGGCCAGCTCGATATTGGGCCTAGAGAGTCACACACATATGGTAGGCGTTGCGATGAGTAGAGGTTTGAATATGAGATATCCGCCGGAGCCCCAATCTTATTGGATATCCAATAAGCCCTTGAATTATTGGATCCCTTATACTAGATCCAATAAGAGCCCATGAGAGATTATTGGATAGAGATCCACTAATCTAAAAGACTTAGGTAATTGGATGTAGATCCAATACACAATAGGGGATGATCCAGTAGGGTTTGATAGGGGACCTCTATAAATAGGAGGGATTCAGTGGTTTATATGCTAGAGCCTTTGCTTGCCTCTCCTATTCCCCTCCCTCTCTCCACCTCAGAGTAGGCTTGGAGTTTTGAGGAGCGTCACCGTAGCCCTGCTATGTGGATCACCACTAGAGATGAGGACGCTTGACCTCTTTCACCCTCTCCTAGAGATTTGCAAGGAAATAGGGATATACGATCTCTCTAGGTAACACAATCTATTATATATGCAGTTTGTTTCACAGATTTTTACACACCAATCTTCGCACGATGACGAACATCTCTTTGGGAATAGGGGATTTTGTTTTTGTTCTTCCGTTGCACGTGTGATGTTGCCCCCAAGATTTCCCAATAGAGAACGATTTCTTTGTTTGCAAGCTATACTCTGAAGAAGATTTGCAACGGGTCCTCGAAGGGTTCTAGACTATTCGCGGCCATCCAATGATTCTATGACATAGGAGTGTCTAATTTGCTACAATCTGCTCATATGGACCTTGCTGATGCTATGATATTTTTTTCAGCCAATATTATTGCCTCATTGTCTTCAACTCAGCCCACTCAAATATGACAGCTCATCAGCATATTCCCTGCAGAACGTTAAGTTTTATCATGAGTTTGTACCTTTTCTAATCAAAACACACATTCCAGCAAATATAACTGTATGGCGACTTTTCTTTTAGAGTTTGTTCCTTGTCTATTGTGACATTTTCTATCTGAAAAATTGTTACATCAATTTTCTTTCAAAATCCAGTCTGTATTTTACCCTCCCCAGTATCAACCGTGGTTACTTTGGGTCTAAGGGAATTGCCAAGCAAGGTTTCTGAGCGATAGTGATACCGGGGAGGGTAAAATGCAAAATGGAAACCTCTCCAGTATCAGTCATGGTTACTTTGGTTTTAAGTTTTCAAATTTGCCCAATGGAAACCTCTCCTTTCTTAGATGAATCCAGACTAAATCACCAACATTAAACTCCATATGCTTTTTGTGTTTGTTGGCAGCTTCCATGTACCTCTCATTTTGCTTTTTTATGTTTTCTTTAACACCCTCATGTAGCTTCTTTATCTGCTTTGTTCTCTTATCAGCATTTTCACTAAATTGCTTAGTTGTTAAATGAGAGACGAAGTCTAAAGGACTAGTAGGATTAGCACCGATACTATTATGGATAGAACGATTATAGGCAAACTCAATTTGTGGAAGCATAAGATCCCACTACTTAATATTTTTGCCAACATAGCTTCTAAGCAAATTTCCCAAGCTTCTGTTCGTTACCTCCATTTGCCCACCGGTTTGTGGATGACGCGAGTTGTTGAAATTCAAAGAAGTACCCAGCTTCCTCCAAAGAGTTCTCCAAAAATGACTAAGAAATTTTGAAACTCGATCAGACATCATAGTTTTTGGAATACCATGCAATTTTACAATCTCCTTAAAATATAGATCAGCAATATGAGATGCATCATTTGATTTATTATAGGAAACAAAGTGAGTCATTTTTAAAAATATGTTAACAACAACCATGATAGAATCCTTGTTCCTTTGAGTTCTTGGCAGGCCCAAAACGAAATCAAGACTCACTTTCTCCTATGGAGCATTTGGCACAGGTAACAGAGTGTACAATCCAGAATTTTGACTTCTTATTTTTGACAAATGACACACTCGGCATTGCTTTACTTGTCTCTCCAAATCTCTAAACATCTGAGGCCAATAGAAATTTGATTGAATAAGAGCTATAGTCTTGTCTCTATCGAAATGTCCACCCAAAACACCACCATGAGCTTCAGTTAGAATTACTTGTCTCAAAAAACAAGATGGAACATATAAAGCATTAGCTCAAAAAAGAAAATCATCAAAGATAGAAAATTGTTGAAAAGAACTCGATTTGCAATTCTGCCATATTGAGCTGAAATCCACATCATTCTTATGGAGACCTTTGAATGTTTCAAATCCAACCACTTTAACTTCCATTGCTGATAATAAAGAATTCTTTCTGCTTAATGCGTTAGCAACTATGTTTTGAACACCAGATTTGTGTTTAATTGTAAAGTTATAAGATTGTAAAAACTCCACCCAAGTTGTATGCCTCTTGTTTAGCTTGTGCTGGTGATTAATGAACTTTAATGCCTAATGATCAGAATATAGGACAAATGGCTTGGCAAGAAGTTATTGACTCTAATGAGACAAAGCTCGATAAATCGCATAAAACTCATCATAAGTAAAATATATCTTTCTCGTATCATTTAGCTTTTCACTAAAAAATGCAATGGACTTTCCGTCTTTACTCAAAACAACACCAATTCTTATATTAGAAGCATCATATTTAACCTCAAACACATTATCAAAATTTGGTAGAACTAAAATAGGAGCTTCGGCCACCTTTCTTTTTCAAAGCTCAAAAGTATTATTAGCCTCACTAATCCATTTGAATTAATCACATTTCAGACATTCCGTGATTGGAGCGACAATAGAGCTAAAACCTTTAATGAATCTTCTGTAAAAGGAAGTTAAGCCATGGAAACTCCTCACATCATGTAATGAAGCAAGTGTTGGCCAATTAAGAATAGCTTCTACCTTACCAAATCAATAATGATTCCATATTTTAAAACAAAATACCCCAAAAACATAACTAGAATAAAGAATTCACACTTTTTAAATTAGCATAAAGCTTTTGCTGCCTCAATGACACGGGTGTGTCTAATTTGCTACAATCTGCTCATATGAACCTTGCTAATGCTATAATATTTTTTCAACCAATATTATTGCCTCATAGTCTTCAACTCAGCCAATAGGAGCTTCGGTCACCTTTCTTTTCAGCCAATATCATTACCTCCGTTTGCCCACCGGTTTGTGGATGACGCGAGCTGCTGAAATTCAAAGAAGTACCTAGCTTCCTCCAAAGAGTTCTTAAAAAATGATTAAGAAATTTTGAATCTCGATCGGACACCATAGTTCTTGGAATACCATGCAATTTAACAATCTCCTTAAAATATAGATTAGCAATATGAGATGCATTATTCGATTTATTGCAGGGAACAAAGTGAGACATTTTTGAAAATCTATCAACAACAAACATGATAGAATCCTTGTTCCTTTGAGTTCTTGGCAGTCCCAAAATGAAATCACAACTCACTTCTTCCCATGGAGCATTTAGCACAGGCAATGGAGTGTATAATCCAGAATTTTGACTTATCGTTTTTGCCAAATGACACATTCGGCATTACCTTACATGTCTCTCTACATCTCTAAACATCTTAGGCCAATAGAAGTTTGATTGAATAAGAGTTAGAGTTTTATCTCTACTGAAATGTCCACCCAAGACACTACCATGAGCTTCAGCTAGAATTACTTGTCTCAAAGAATAAGATGGAACACATAAAGCATTAGCTCAAAAAAGAAAACCATCAAAGATAGAAAAATATTGAAAGGAACCTGATTGTAATTCTTCCATATTAAGCCAAAATCCACATCACTCTAATAGAGATCTTTAAATGTTTCAAATCCAACAACTTTGACTTCCATTGTTGATAATAAAGAATGTTTTCTGTTCAATGCGTTAGTAACTATATTTTGAACACTAGATTTGTGCTTGATTGTAAAGTTATAAGATCGTAAAAACTCCACCCAAGCTACATGCCTCTTGTTTAGCTTGTGTTGGTGATTAATGGACTTTAATGCCTCATGATCAGAATATAGGACAAAAGGCTTCGCAAGAAAATATTGACTCCAATGAGACAAAGCTCGATAAATTGTATAAAGCTCCTTATAATAAGTAAAATATTTCTTTCTCATATCATTCAGCTTTTCACTAAAAAATGCAATGAGCTTTCCATCTTGACTCAAAACAGCACCAATTCTTACATTAGATGCATCACATTCAACTTCGAACACATTATCAAAATTTGGTAGAACTAAGATAGGAGTTTCGGTCACTTTTTTTTAAAAAAGTTTAAAAGAATCATTAACCTCACTAATCCATTTGAATTTATTACATTTTAAACATTCAGTGATTGGAGCGACAATAGTGTTGAAACTCTTGATGAATCTTCTATAAAAGAAAGTTAAGCCATGGAAACTCTTCACATCATGCAATGAAGCTGGTGTTGGCCATTTGAGAATAGCTTCTACCTTACCAAATCAATCATGATTCCATCTTTTGAAATAACATACCCCAAAAACACAATACTAGAAGTAAAGAAATCACACTTTTTAAATTAGCATAAAGCTTTTGCTGCCTCAATGATATGGGTGTATCTAATTTGCTATAATCTGCTCATATGGACCTTGCTAATGCTATGATATTTTTTTTCAGCCAATATTGTTACCTCATAGTCTTCAACTCAACCCATTAAAATATGATAGCTCATTTGTTAAATCTCAGATTTTGATGATGAAGTCAATTATAATTTGTTTGATCTAGTCTATATGTTGAGAAAAGTGTGCAGAATTAACTACAATACCAGTAAGACATAAAGCAGGTGTTGTGCCGAAGTCAAGATCGAGAACACGATGAGAGTTCAAGAGTTTGTCGGAAGTCTGGACATTCGTCGAAAGTTCTACCGGAACCAATTGAGAAGTCCAGAAGCTTGCCAAAGAAACTCATTAAAGCTCGCCAAGAAGATTGTCGTAAAGTCCGAGAGCTTGCCAGGAGTCCGCCGAAGCATTGCCGAGAGTTCGTCGGATGTTCGCTGGAAGTACGTTAGAAGCTCACTAGAAGCTCGCTAGAAGAGCAATTGACGTATCGGAACATGAAGTGCTGTAATCATATCTTAATTACCATAGTTAGAGCGTAAATTAAGTTAAGATTGGGAGGTAATCCCACTAACTTAATTAGGGGCCAACTAGGTCCGAAGTTGGGGTGGTTTGGGTCGGATTAAAGGCCCAACTAGGATTTTGAAAGCCTGGCCGGTAGTGGTACTGCTTGGGAAACAGCACCCCAGGAATTTTGGGCGGTGGTACCGCTCAGACGGCGCGGTGGTACCATCGGCATTTATTGTTGCCAACGATGGTACTGCTCCTGTAAGGCAGTGGTACCGCTAGAGCTCAGTCTTCGAGCTATGTCAGGTGGTCGTACCGCCTAGATTAGGCGATGGTACAGCCTAGTGTCAAGTGTCAGATAGGGGTACCGCCCAATAATGGCGGTGGTACCGCTAGTACCTTAGAAATCTAGGATAAGACACTTTTTGGCTCCATTTTTGAAGCCATTGGAGTCGATAAAAACCCCACCCTTTTATGCATGAAAGAACATGAAATGTATTGCGATAATCTTAAGTTATTGGGGTGTAAAAGTGTTGTAAACAAGTGCTAGAGTCCTTCTCCTTTTCTTAGTTTTGAGATCATTTAAGAAAGGTATGAGACTTGTAAGAGTTCTCTCCTAAACCCGTGAAAAGGAGAAAGCACTGTAAAAGAGGTGGTTGTTCTTCACCTATTAAAGGAAGGCCTTTAGTGGATGTCGGAGACCTCGTTAGAGGAAGAATCTAAAAGTAGATGTAGGTCATGTTGATCGAACCACTCTAAATTCTAGTTTGCTTTCCATTTATGTAAATTTACTTTACTGTAAACCTCCTTAATCTTCTCTCCGAAACAAATTGAATCGAAACCATTTTCGTCGGAATCAGTTTTAAACGAAACGAACAATTTTCTAAAATATCAAAAGTTTTCTACTGCACTAATTCACCCCCCCTCTTAGTGCTACTCTTGATCCTAACAATTGGTATCAGAGCAAGATTCACTCTTATCTAATTTTAAACCCAAGAGAGATGGTATTTGTCAGCAACCTAGAGGGTCATTCAATTACACGTCTGCCCATGTTCAATGAGACGGATTACATATATTGAAAGACTAGAATGAGGATTTTCCTAATTTCAATGGATTTTGAATTATGAAATATTATAGAAAATTACTTTCAAAAGTCTTCTCTTTTAATGAACGATTGGAATGAGTTAGAAAAGAAGATTTTTGCTTTAAACGCAAAGGCTATGAATGTCATGTTTTGTGCCTTGGATAAAAATGAGTTTAATCATGTGTCCATTTGTGAAACTACTTTTGATATTTGGCACACACTCGAAGTGACTTATGAAGGCACTAGTAGAGTGAAGGAGTCAAAAATTAATCTTTTAGTGCATTCTTATGAGTTATTTCGAATAAAACCGAGTGAGACCATTGGAGATATGTACACCCGATTTACGGATGTCTCAATGGTCTAAAAGGACTTAGTAAATGTTTCTCAGATTTTGAAGTCATTAATAAAATTTTAAGATCCCTTCCAAAAAGTTGGGAACCTAAAGCAATGACCATTCAAGAGGCCAAAGATCTAAATAATTTTCCTCTTGAAAAACTTATCGGTCACTAATAACCTATAAAATGATATGTAAAGCTCATGAAGAGCTTGAGGACACCCTTATAAAAAACAGGAAGGATATAGCATTAAGAACATAAGAAGATCACTTGAAAGAAAACTCAAGTGATGAGGACTTTGATGAAGACTTGACACTATTAACAAGAAAATTCAAAAAATTTATAAAAAGAAATAAATTTAAAAATGATACTAAAAATAAATTTGAACCAAAGAAAGAACAAGTGATATGTTATGAATGCAAAAAGCCTGGACATTACAAGAGCGAATGTCCCCGAACCAAGAAGAGACAACCAAAGAAGAAGGCTCTCAAAGCAATATGGGACGACTCAAGTGCATCCAAGGAAAAGGAGCCTACTATCACCAAGCAAGTTGCTCACTATGCGCTAATGTCAATTGGAGATGAGGTAACAAGTTCATTAGATGTAAATTTAACTTTCGATGAGCTTTCAAGTACTTTTCATGAATTGTTTGATGAATGTAGAATTTTGAGTAAAAAGCACAATTCTTTGAAAAAGGAACATGCTTCTCTTATTAGCAATTTTGATAGGGTAAAGATTGAGCATGAAAATAGCTTAGCTCCCTATACAAAATGCCATGATCTAGAAATACTTCAAAAGGAAAACTTGCTACTCAAAGATACCTTGAAGAAATTTGAGGTTGGTAGCAAGTCCTTGAATATGATCTTTGCCAACAAGGATCACATTCATAGAAGAAGCGGAATCGGATTTATGAGTAGCTCTCACCAAAATCCAACCACCTTTATTAAAGGCCCTACCTTGCATGTATCACCTCACCAACTTTTGTTACAAACTTGGACATATTACGTACAAATGTCCATTCAAGAAAGATAGTCTAAATAAATTGATTTGGGTTCCTAAAAGAACCTCAAATGACTCAATGCAACATGATAAACTATATAGATCAATTTTTAAGGCACCTAAGATCAAATGGGCACCTAAAAATCACCCTTTTTTGTAGAAAAATATACCATCACAAGCTAGGAGCAAGAGATGGTACCTTGATAGTGGATGCTCAAGGCATATAACTAGAGATCCATCCCATTTCTCTAAGCTCACTAGCCTAGACGAAGGATATGTCACCTTCGGAGATAACAACAAGGGTAAAATCATTGGCAAAGGAACCATAGGTAACAAATCCAACATTCTTATTGAAGATATATTGTTAGTTGATGGTTTAAAGCATAACCTTTTGAGTATTAGTTAATTATGTGATAAAAGATATATCGTTATATTTGAATCTAATGCTTGCATTCTTGAAAAACCATACAAAAACACATCTATGATTGCACTAAAACAAAATAACATATACATAATGATATTAATGATCTTTGCAATGAAATGTGTTTTTCGATTTTAAATGACGATGCTTGGCTTTGGCATAGGAGATTAGGTCATGCTAGTATGAAACTAATCTCTCAAATTTCATCTAAGGAACTCATAAGAGGAATTCCTCATATAAAATTTGTCAAAGATAATGTGTGTGATGCATGTCAACTAGGAAAGCAAATAAAAAGTAGCTTCAAACCTAAAAACCAAATAAGCACCTGTAGACCTTTGCAATTGATCCATATGGACTTGTTCGGACTAATTACTACATCAAGCCTAGGAGGTAGCAAATATGCATTTGTCATCGTGGATGATTATAGTAGATACACATGGACTTATTTTTTGGCACATAAAAGTGAATGCTTTAGGTATTTCTTAAAGTTTTGTAAACTTGTTCAAAACGAAATGGGTTTTATGATTTCGTCAATTCGAAGTGATCATGGTAGTGAATTTTAAAATCATGATTTCTAATAATTTTGTGAATCTAATGGATATAACCACAACTTCTCTACTCCAAGAAATCCTCAACAAAATAGAGTAGTAGAAAGAAAAAATAGAAACTTGCAAGAAATGGCACGAACCATATTAAACGAACATAGCCTACCCAAATATTTTTGGGCTGAAGCCATAAATACGGTATGCTATGTTATGAATAGAGTTCTAATAAGACCACTACTTTCCAAGACTCCTTATAATTTGTGGAACAACAAAAGACCCAACGTTTCATACTTTAAAGTTTTCGGATGTAAATATTTTATTTTGAATGAAAAATATGCCTTAGGTAAATTTGATGCAAAATCCGATGAAGAAATTTTCTTGGCTATTCTTTTGTTTCTAAAGCATTTTGTATCTTTAACAAAAGAACCTTGATTATAGAAGAATCTATTCATGTTGTTTTTAATGAAGTTTCCGAAGTTAAGAAAAATGATTTTGATGATGATGTTAATTTTGATGCTTTCAATTTAAATGATTCTCCTTCTCCATCTAGCAACTTGGATGCATCTTCTTCCAAACCTTCTTTACCGAAGGAATGGAAGTATGTAGATGCTCATCCTAAGGAGCTAATTATAGGAGACACATCGAAAGGGGTTCAAACTCGTTCTTCTCTTAAAATTTTTTGTGCCAAAGTCGCTTTTCTCTCCCAAATTGAGCCTAAAAGCATTGACGAGGCCATGAAAGATGATTCATGGGTCATTGCAATGCAAGAAGAGTTAAATTAATTTAAAAGAAATGAGGTGTGGAAGCTTGTTCCAAGGCCAAATGACCATTTAGTTATTGGTACTAAGTGGGTCTTTATAAACTAGCAAGATGAATCTGGTATCGTGGTTAGAAACAAGGCTAGATTAGTCGCCAAAGGTTTTAACCAAGAAGAAAGTATCGATTATGAAGAGACCTTCACTCCTATGGCTCGATTAGAAGCCATAAGGATGCTCCTTGCCTGTGCTAGTAGTAATAATTTTAAGTTATTTTAAATAGATGTTAAAAGTGCTTTTCTTAATGGCTTTATTTCCGAAGAAGTTTATGTTAAATAACCTCCCGGATTTGAGAATTGATAATCTCCCTAATCATGTGTTTAAATTGACTAAAACTCTCTATGGATTGAAACAAGCCCCTAGTGCTTGGTATGAGAGACTTAGCTCATTTCTTATCAAAAATAATTTCTCTAAAGGCAAGGTTGATACTACATTATTTGTCAAAAATTTTAAAAATAATTTTCTTATTATTCAAATTTATGTTAATGATATTATTTTCGATTCCACGAACAAATCTCTATGTGAATCATTTGCTAAAAGTATGAGCCTTGAATTTGAAATGAGTTTGATGGGAGAATTAACCTTCTTTTTAGGCTTACAAATCAAACAACTAAGTAATGGCATTTTTCTTAGTCAAACAAAATATGCTTTAAATTTGCTAAAAAAGCTTAATATGGATAGCTCAAAAGCTATCAATACTCCTATGAATACCTCGACTAAGTTAGACATTGATGAAAGTGGAGAAAGCTTTGATCAAAAAGCTTATAGGGGTATGATATGAAGTTTACTATACCTCACCGTAACTAGATCAGATATCATGTTTAGTGTAGGTCTTTGTGCTAGGTTTCAATCTAATCCTAAGATATCTCATCTTAAAGCAGTTAAGAGAATTCTTAGATATCTTAAAGGTACCACTAATCTAGGATTATGGTATCCTAAATTTGTGAACTTTGAACTAATTGCATATGCTAATGTGGATTTTGCGAGATGTATATTAGATAGAAAAAGCACATCCGGAACATATCAATTTTTAGGATACGCACATGTTTCTTGGTCTTCCAAGAAAAAAAACTCGGTTGCATTATCTACAATCGAAGCTGAGTATATTGCATCTAGTGCATGTTGTGCACCAGTTATGTGGATGAAAAACACTTTAGAATATTATAAGATTCATCTTAAAAACATTCCTATAAAATGTGATAACACAAGTGCAATATGTTTAATAAAAAATTCCATTCAACACTCTAGAATAAAACATATTGATATTAGGCATCATTTTATACGAGATCATGTTAATAATCATGATGTAATCTTAGAGTTTATTGATACAAAACATCAATTAGCTGATATCTTTACAAAACCTTTAAGTGAAGAACAATATGATTTTATTAGAAGAGTTAGGAATGTTAATTTGTCTAAATGCATGAATTTGATGTATATCTTTTTTGGACTATCTTTATAAATTTCTTGAATGAAACTTTGATGAGTTTATTCCATATCAAGTTTATTCCATATCCTTGCTCGATCACTTAATGAATTTTTTATACATGAAATTAATTGACAAATACATCTCTCACAGATTTCACTCTTATGAATTTTTTTTTTTATGAGAAATGGATTTGATATGATTCTCCTCTTATTATGAAGGTTTATTTATGGAATTTCTTTTATCCTTTATATGATGATTCTTTTACATGAATTCTTTCTTAATGAAGGAAGAATTTTTATGAATTTTTGGTATGAGATGAACACTTGCAAAAATGACGATTTGATTTCACATGAATATCTTGATCCTTATGAAAATTGAAGCATAATTTAATGAAACTCTTTTATCATTTTTGACTTGATTTCAATCATTTCACAAAGTTGGTTCTTAATATATTTCCTCCTTTCTTTCCGAATCATGTAAAAGGTTTGATGAAAAAAGGGGAGAAGTTGATGAAAGCTATCTCTTTAATGCTTATATCTTTTAATGTTGAGAACTTTTGAATGATACCATGTCATAAATATGATTGGTATGAATTCTTACATATTGAAATATGGCATAAATTTTTACCACACTTATATGAATTTTTGCAAATTGAAATATCTCCTTTTTGTTGATGATAAAGGGGGAGAAATAATATCAAAATGTGGTAAATTAATGATAAATGCATGCAATGTAGTTCATCATAAATACTTGAAATGTTAGCTTGATAAATTTCTTTCATTATGATAAGATATCTAGAGCTTAATTTGCTATTTTACCATTGATATCTTACCATAGAATGATGAATTGCTATCTTTGTCATCTTTCATATTTGAAATATCAAGCTTGAAAATGGATGTCATGCCTTGACATCATTTTGAGAATGTTAGATCATGATAGAAATCATGATGTATGTATTGATAAGTTTAAATGAATTTAACTTATCAATTTGTTTCTTGAATTCAAGAATATCTTTTCTTAAGTATGGCATATAGATAGGGGGATTTGAGGTTAACTCCACCATCAATTGATTGTCATCATCAAAAAGTGGGAGATTGTTGAATCTTGGATTTTGATGATAAAGTCAATTGTAATTTATTTGATCTAATCTATATTTTGATAAAAGTGTGCAAGATTAACTATGATAACAGTAAGATATAAAGTAGGCGTTGTGTCGGAGTCAAGATCGAGATCACGATGGGAGTTCGAGAGTTCGCCGGAAGTCCGAACATTCATTGGAAGTTCTGTCGGAACCAACCGAGAAGTCCAGAAGCTTGCCAAAGAAACTCATCAAAGCTTGCCAAGAAGATCATCGTAAAGTTCGGGAGCTTGTCGGGAGTCTGCCGGAGCATTATCGAGAGTTCATCGGATGTTCGCCAAAAGTACATCGAAAGCTCGCCGGAAGAGCAATTGATGTACTAGAACATGAAGTGTTGTAAACATGTCTTAATTATCGTAGTTAGAGCATAAATTAAGTTAGGAATGGGAGGTAATCCCACTAACTTAATTAGGGGCCAATTGGGCCCAAAGCTGAGCTAGTTTGGGTCGGATTCAAGGCCCAACTAGGATGCTAAAAACTTGGCCAGTAGTGGCAACGCTTTAGGCAGTGGTATCGCCCAGTAATGGTGGTGGTACCACCAGTACCCCAGAAATCCGGGATGAGACACTTTTTGGCTCTATTTTTGAAGTCATTAGGGCATATAAAAAGCCCACCCTTTTCTGCATGAAAGGACACGAAAAGTATTAAGATAATCTTAAGTTATTGGGGTGTAAAAGTGTTGTAAACAAGTGCTAGAGTCCTCCTCCTTCCTTTCTAAGTTTTGAGATCATTTGAGAGAGGTGTGAGACTTGTAAGGGTTCTCTCCTAAACCCGTAAAAAGGAGAAAGCACTGTAAAAGAGGTGGTTGGTCTTCACATATTGAAGGAATACCTTTAGTGGACGCTAGAGACCTCATCGGAGGAGGAATCCGAAAGTGGATGTAGGTCACGTTGACCGAACCACTCTAAATTCTGGTTTGCTTTTCGTTTGTGAAAATTTACTTTACTATAAACCTCCTTAATCTTCTCTTGCACTTTTACAAAAGCTTTCGAGTTCAACTTCTCTCCGAAACAGATTGAATCGAAACCATTTTCGTCAGAATCAGTTTTAAACGAAATGAATAATTTTCTGAAATATCGAAAGTTTTTTGTTATACTAATTCACCCCCCCTCTTAGTGCTGCTCTTGATCCTAACAGCATCAGCATATTCCCTACGGAAATTAAAGATGTTTAAGGTTCTTTTCTTCATTACCAAGGAATGCATTAAAGGAATTAGTTTGTAGCTGTAAAACACTTAATTTCGAAATTCCCTATGCATCAAGGGTTGTTTCATGCACTAATATTTATTTTGGTATTTAGGGCTTAGAAAGGACTTTATAAACTGAAGATATTAGCAGAAGATCTCTTGGAGTGCTCTCTTGAACTCTGTATCTCTTGGATGTGTCCATGAGTGTTGAGTCTTTTGCTTTCAGTTTTGTATCCTTGTTTATTATCCTTAGGGTGGTGATCTTTTTGTATCCTTTTATGATTTTAAACTTAGTGGTGAGCTATTTTTTCATTTTTACCAAAGTTGCTTCGTGAGTTCGCTCCTTTTCTGTTTGGAAAACTCATTCTAGGAAATACAAGTATGCTGTCAATGTTTTTTCATGTATTCGCTCTTTTTCTGTACAAAATACTTATTCTAGCAAATACAATTGTGCTTCGACTTTTTTTGTGAGTTCTTTCATTTTCTATCCAAAAAAACTATGCCGTCAGTTTTCTTTCGAAATCCATTCTGCATTTTATCCTCCTCGGTATCAGTTTGGTATCAGAGCTAAAGGCTAGAGATCATGGCAAGGTGGAATGGAAAAGATATTGTTGGTGAAGGAAGTAGCCACGAAGATAATGCTGAGTCATTGAGGTTGCAGCTATGAAGATTGCTGCATAGTCTTCAAGAAAAAATTGAAATAATTGAAGAACTTTGAAGTTGAAATAATTTGCATGAAAATGATATCTGTGAGTTTACTTCTGATAATGATACACCTCCTCTTCCAAGGGAGTCGAGAAGATGTCGAACAATAAATGGAGTCCAAGACAAGTGGCAGAATAAATATAACCCAAGATTTGAGATTCCAGAGTTTGAATATAAAATAAATATTGATGACTTTATCGATTGGCTTAATACAATAGAAAGAATTTTCGATTTTCATGAACCACCAGAACAAAAGAAGGTCAAACTTGTGGCACTCAAACTTAGACGGAATGTATCTTTTTGGAAGAAAAATATAAAGAAACAAAGAGAACGTGAGGGTAGCTGAAGAAAAAATATTTACCTAACAATTATCAGTAAGGGATCTTTCTCAAAATACATGATTTAAAACAAAAAGATCTTAGTGTGGAAGAGTACATTACAGAATTCAATAATCTAATATTAAAAGGAGAGCTTGTGGAACCAAAAGAGCAAACCATTGCAAGATTCTTAGGATGTCTAAAGTATGAGATTACTAAAGTTATTCAACTGCAACCATATTAGTCTTTAAATTATGTGAGCAAGTTGACATTAAAAGTTGAAAAGCAATAGAAGTTTGAAAAGAGTTTTCGATATAGCTTAAAAGAAGGCTATACAAAAAGAGGAAGTTCCAAGCCTACTATTCAAAGCAAGGTGATATCGAATGTGCAAGAAAAGGGTGAAGAATCTGCTCGTAGCAAAAACACACCTAATTCTTCTACCCCAAGTGACCAAAAATGCTTCAAATGTCATGGTTTTGGGTATATTGCTTCATATTGTCCAAATATGAGGATTGTAACTTTGCTTGAAGATCATAGTGATGGAGGAGAAGATGAAGCTAACGATGAACCAAAATACGATGATGATGAGGAAGAGATTACGTATTGACACGTGAGTGTCTAATTTGCTACAATCTGCTCATATGGACCTTGTTGATGCTATGATATTTTTTTCAGCCAATATTGTTGCCTCATAGTCTTCAACTCAGCCCACTCAAATATGACAGCTCATCAGCATATTCCCTATAAAAAGTTAAAGCTGTTTCGAGGTGTTTTTCTTCATGACCAAGGAATGCATTAAAGGAGTTGGTTAGCAGTTATAAAACACTTAATTTCGAAATTTCCTATGCATGAAAGGTTGTTTTATGCACTAGTATTTATTTTAGTGTTTAGGGATTAGAAAGAAATTTAGAAACTGATGATATTGGTAGGAGCTCTCTTGGAGTGCTCTCTTGAACTCTGTATCTCTTGGATGTGTCCTTGAGTGATGAGTCCTTTATTTTTAGTTCTGTATCCTTGCTTATTATCCATAGGGTGGTGATCTTTCTATATCCCTTTGTGATTTTAAACTTGGTGGTGAGCTATTTTTCAGTTTTACCAAAGATACTTCGTGAGTTCGCTCCTTTTTTGTTTGGAAAACTCATTTTATCAAATACAATTGTGCTATCAACATTTCTTTATGTATTCGCTCCTTTTCTGTATAGAAAACTCATTCTAGCAAATACAATTGTGTTGTCAACTTTTCTTCATGTGTTCGCTCCTTTTCTATACTGAAAACTAATTCCAGTAAATACAATTGTACTGTCGACTTTTCTTGTGAGTTCGTTCATTTTTTATCCAAAAAAACTGTGCCAACAGTTTTCTTTCGAAATCCATTCTACATTTTACCCTCCCCGATGTCAGTTTGGTATCAGAGCTAAAGGCTAGAGGTCATGGTAAGGTGGAATGGAAAGGATATTATTAGTGAAGGAAGCAGCCATGAAGATTATGCTAAGTCATTGTGGCTGCAGCTGCGAAGATTGTTGCATAGTCTTCAAGAAAAAAAATAAAATAATTGAAGAACTTCAAAGTAGAAACAATCTGCATGAAAATGATATCCGTGAGTTTACTTGTGATTATGATACACCTCATCTTCTAAGGGAGTCGAGAAGATGTCGGACAAGAAATGAAGTCTAAGATGAGTGGCAGAATAAATATAACCCAAGATTGGAAACTCCAGAGTTTGAAGGTAAAATAAATGTTGATGACTTTATCGATTGGCTTAATATAGTAGAAAGAATTTTTTATTTTCATGAACTACCAGAACAAAAAAAGGTCAAAGTTGTGGCACTCAAACTCAGACGGAATGCATCTTTTTGGTGAAAAAATCTGAAGAAACAAAGAAAACGTGAGGGTAAGAATAAGATTGTGACATGGGAGAAAATGAAAAGGGAGCTGAAGAGAAAATATTTACCTGACAATTATCGGCAAGAAATCTTTCTCAAAATCCATGATTTTAAACAAAAAGATCTTAGTGTGGAAGAGTACATTGCAGAATTCGATAATCTAATGTTAAAAGGAGAGCTTGTGGAACCAGAAGAGCAAACCATTGAAAGATTCTTAGGAGGCTTGAAGTATGAGATTGCTAAAGTTATTCAACTACAGCCATATTGGTCTTTAGATGATGTGAGCAAGCTAGCATTAAAAGTTGAAAAGTAATAGAAGTTTGAAAAGAGTTCTCGATATGGCTCAAAAGAAGGTTATACAAAACGAGGAAGTTCCAAGCCAACTATCCAAAGCAAGGTGATATCGAAGGTGTAAGTAAAGGGTGAAGAATCTGTTGGCAGCATAAAAACACCTAATTCTTTTACCCCAAGTGGCCGAAAATGCTACAAATGTCATGGTTTTGGGCATATTACTTTAGATTGTCCAAATAGGAGGATTGTAACTTTGGTTGAAGATCAAAGTGTTGGAGGAGAAGATGAAGTTCATGACGAACCAAAATACGATAATGATGATGAAGAGATTACTTATGCTGATCATGGTTTGACTATTGTATTGCAACATAGCTTACAAGTGTCCTATGTGGCCGAGGATGAAAGTTGGGTGAGAAAAAATGTGTTACACGTTAAATGTACTTCTCTTGGCAAGGTGTACTTGGTGATCATCGACAGCGGCAGCTTTGAGAATGTGGTATCTTTGGAGATGGTGCAAAAGCTAAAGTTAGATATAATCCCTCATCCACATCCATACCAGTGATGCTGGCTGCAAAAAGGAAATGATATCAAGGTAACTAAAAAATGTTTAGTTTCATTTTCTATTGGCAAGTATTATAAAGATGAAGTATGGTGTGATGTTGCTCCTATGGATGTGTGTCATTTGCTATTAGGTAGACCTTGCCATTATGATAGAAGGGTGATGTATGATGGCTACAAACATACTTATTCTTTTAAGGTAAATGAAAAGAAGATTATCTTAGCTCGATTACAACCTTCTGAAATCAGCGTACCAAAGAAGGAAGTTAGTGCTTTTAAAGATGTTATACCAGAAGAGATTCCACATTGCCTTCCACCTTTGAGAGACATCCAGCATCACATTGATCTTGTTCGAGGGGCTATTCTACCAAATAAAGTAGTATACAGAATGAGTCCCAAGGAGCATGAAGAACTTCAAAGGCAAGTTGATGAATTGGTGAAAAATGGGTTAATTCGGGAGAGCATGAGTCCTTGTATGGTTCAAGCTTTGTTGGTGCCTAAGAAGGATGGTTCTTGAAAAATGTGCGTAGATAGTCGCACCATCAACAAAATCATAGTGGACTACCATTTTCTTATTCCAAGATTAGACGATTTACTTGATCAATTGTGTAGTGCTTATATTTTCTCTAAAATTGATTTAAGGAGTGACTATCACCAAATAAGAATGAGGCTCAAAGATAAGTGAAAAACAGCATTTAAAACTAGAAAAGACTTAAATAAATGGTTGGTTATAACATTTGAGCTATCTAATGCTCCTAGCACTTTTATTAGATTTATGAATCACATACTTAAGCCACGCATTGGAATATTTGTTGTAGTTTACTTTGACAATATATTGGTTTATAGTAAGAGCGAAGAGGAGCACATGAGTCATCTGAAAAAGATCTTTCTAATTTTAAGGCAGCAAAAGCTTTGTGCTAATCTAAAGAAGTGTGATTTATTTACTTTTAGTATTGTGTTTTTGGGGTATGTTGTTTCAAAAGATAGAATCATGATGGATCAAAGTAAGGTAGAAGCTATTCTCGATTGGCCAACACTTGCTTCATTACACGATGTGAGGAGTTTCCATGGCTTAACTTCCTTTTATAGAAGATTCATTAAAGGTTTTAACTCTATTGTCGCTCCAATCATGGAATGTCTGAAATGTGATAAATTTAAATGGACTAGTGAGGCTAATGATACTTTTGAGCTTTTAAAAAGAAAGGTGACCGAAGCTCCTATTTTAGTTCTACCAAATTTTTACAATGTGTTTGAGGTTGAATGTGATGCATCTAATGTAAGAATTGGTGTTGTTTTGAGTAAAGACGGAAAGCCCATTGCATTTTTTAGTGAAAAGCTGAATGATACAAGAAAGATGTATTCTACTTATGATGAGTTTTATGCGATTTATCGAGTTTTGTCTCATTAGAGTCAATATCTTCTTGCCAAGCCATTTGTCCTATATTCTGATCATTAGGCACTAAAGTTCATTAATCACTAGCACAAGCTAAACAAGAGGCATGCAGCTTGGGTGGAGTTTTTACAATCTTATACTTTACAATCAAGCACAAATTTGGTGTTCAAAATGTAGTTGCTAACGCATTAAGCAGAAAGAATTCTTTATTATCAGCAATGGAAGTCAAAGTGGTTGGATTTGAAACTTTCAAAGGTCTCTATAAGAATGATATGGATTTCGGCTCAATATGGCAGAATTACAAATCAGGTTCTTTTCAACAATTTTCTATCTTTCATTGTTTTCTTTTTCGAGCTAATGCTTTATGTGTTCTATCTTGTTTTTTGAGATAAGTAATTCTAACTAAAGCTCATGGTGGTGTTTTGGATGGACATTTTAGTAGAGACAAGACTATAACTCTTATTCAATCAAACTTCTATTAGCCTAAGATGTTTAGAGTGTTGAATCTCGGATTTTGATGATGAAACTAATTGATTGTGTTTAGATGTTTAACTGCATTTTGAGTGATGCAGGTCTACTCGATCAGGATTAGACAGTTGACGCAGAAGGAATTGACGTTGCGCCGGAGGAGATCACGTTAGGATATTGGACGATAGGACGCTTCGGACGTCGGGCATCGGGCCAAGGAGAGCGGAATTGCACCAAGGATATCGGGGTTGTGGAGGTCAATCGTCGATTGGGCAACAAGCCGCAAGAGAGAACGATGCACTAAAGAATCGGACGAAGCGCCAACCAATGACGTGCCGGGCAACAAAATGTCAATTCGCGTTGTAATAATTGTCTAGATCGGAGTAGAGTTTTGGCTTGTGTGTGCAGGATTAACTACGATAACGATGAAGACATAAAGCGAAACAAAGTGCCGGAGTCAAGCGCGAAGGATTCATTGGGAGTTCGAGAGTTCGACGGAAGTCTGAAGGTTCGTCGGGAATGCTGTCGGAACTAGCCGAGAATGAGTAGGGAGCTTGCTGAAGGGTTTTTCGGAAGCTCGCCAAAAGGTTCGTCGGAAGTTCACGGAGCTCACCGAGAAATATCGGAGCTTGCCGAAGAAGCTCGTCGGAACTCGCCAAGATCAAATCGTGAAGTCTAGGAGCTTGCCGGGAGTCCGCAGAATGGTTTCCGAGAGTTTATCGGAAGACCGCCGGAAGTTCGCCGAAAGCTCGCCGGAAGAAGTCTTGACTTATGGACTTTGTAATAGCTTAGAAAATGTCTTTAAATTTGTAGTTAGCACGTTAATTAGGGCTAGGATTAGGTGTTAATCCTATGACCTAAGTAGGGGCCAATTCGGCCCAAGTTCGGACTGGTTTGGGCCAATTTTGGAGCCCAACCAGTGAGCTGAAATAGTGTAGGCGGTGGCACCGCCTAGACTAGGCGGTGGCACCGCCCAGAGGCCGAGAGCTGGGCGGTGGCACCACCTGGGCTGGGCGGTTGCACCGCCCAGCACCCGAGAGCTGGGCGGTGGCACCGCCTGGATGGGCGGTGGCACCGCCAGCATCGGAAACATAAGAGAATTCAAATTTTTGGAGCCCAAATTTGAATCCTCTTGAGGCCTATAAATACCCCTCAATTCTCAGCAGAGAGAACTACTTTTTGAGCAGCAAGGGATTGAGAGAAAGGTCTTAGAAAAGTCTTAGCAATCCTTGGTTTTCAATTTGCTAGTGTTCACCTCCTTCTTTCTTGAAAATCTGTAAGAGTGTGAACTGCTTGTAAAGAGTTGTAAGAGGGGTATTTACCCTTCCATTTCAAGAGATTTGCTAGTGGAAGGTGGGAGCCTCGTCGAAGAGGGGCCTCGCAAGTGGATGTAGGTCATTTGACCGAACCACTTTAAAAACGGCGTAATCTCTGGTTTGCATTTCATTGTTGCTATTCACATTACTGCAAACTTTCTTACTTGCTTTATTTACTCATTACCTTAGCTGCTCTACTATACGAATACGCTTTCAAGTTCAATTTTTACCGTACGAAAGATTTATCAAAACTGACATTTTAATCCGCTGCACTAATTCACCCCCCCCCCCTCTTAGTGCTCTTGATCCTAACAATTGGTATCAGAGCCCGGTATTTCTCATTTCGGATTTACACCCAAGAGAAATGGCTCTTCATGGCTTTCAAGAGGGCTTTTCGGTTTTTCGTCCACCATTGTTTAACGGATTGGACTACACTTATTGGAATACTCGAATGAGAGTTTTCTTGATTTCTATGAATTTGGATTTATGGAATATTGTTGAAAATGGTTTTCAACTTCCCTCTAAACCGATGAACGAATGGTCGGATTTGGAGAAGAAGTATTTTTCTTTAAACGCAAAGGCTATGAATGCCTTATTTTGCGCTTTGGACAAAAATGAGTTCAATCGGATTTCTATGTGCGAAACGGCTTTTGATATTTGGCGAACACTTGAAATCACACACGAGGGAACTAGTAGAGTCAAAGACTCGAAAGTTAACATTTTATTGCATGATTTTGAGCTTTTTCGAATGCAACCAAGCGAGACTATAGGCGACATGTACACCCGTTTCACGGATGTCGTCAATAATCTAAGAGTTCTTGGTAAATCTTTTTCGAATTTTGATCTCGTAAGTAAGATCTTAAGATCCCTTCCAAAAAGGTGGGATCCTAAAATAACCGCAATACAAGAGACAAAAAATTTAAATGATTTTCCATTAGAAGAATTAATCGGGTCATTAATGACCTATGAAATGACACTTTTGGAACATTTTGAACCCGATGAGCACTTGAACCACCTTCCAAAGAATAGGAAGGATTTGGAACTCCGGACAAATGAATACCACTTGAGCGATGACTCAAGTGATGAGGACAATGATGAACTTGAACTTCGAACACTAAATCTTAATAAGTTCATTAAACAAAAATCTAAAATAAACAATGAACTTGAACGGAGGAAGAGGCCAAAGAAAAGGAAGGCAACCAAGGATGAATCAAGAACTTTCAAAGGTGAAATGGCGAATTGGGCTTTGATGGGCTTCGACTACAAGGTAAGAAACTCAACTCTCTTGAATTATTTTGAAATTACTTGAAGTTTTTCCTGAGTGCTTAATTTAGATAGTAGGAATAGGAAATAAAAAATTGTTTTTCAAAAATTATATCATGTTTTTCTTTTTAGCATCTTTGAAAAATTAAAAAGTTGATCATGAAAAGTATATTGCTAAGGTTTCACGCATATTATGTTTTGAAATGTTGAATAATGTATGCAACATTAGGAATAATAATTATATGATATGTGATAATGCTTAGGATTAATCCATGCTTGTGTATCTTGATGATTTTATGTCATGCATTAGTTTTTGAAGTAAATGTTGATTTAAAACTCTCATTTTAGATTAACATGTTTTTTGGTCTAATCGTTTTTATGACGAATTAAGATGACATTCTTATGACATATTAAGATGACATAGTGCATGTACATCTCTGTATGAATTTCTTGATAGTCTTTTGATGATAGATATGATATCATGATGTGTTTGGTCTTGACGGGTTCATGACGAAACTTATGTTTCGATTTTAAATGATGATACATGTTTTCACAAAAGACTTGAATACCCTCACATGAAATCAATTGTATGAAATTGAAATGAATTGAGATTAATGAATTTATTTTACCAATCTTGTGAATCTCATGAAAATAAACATGATAATATTTTGAAAATAAATGAGTGTATCATGCTTTTGGTCTTAATGATTTCTCTTGAACATACTTTTTTAAATCATACTTGATGATGAATATCAAGTTTTTAAAAGGATGTTATCATGGAATCATGCTTAATGATTTGTTTTACGAAATTACCTTTCCGTCTTAAATGTTGACACTTGTTTTATTAAAGGTAAATGCATGCTAACATGAAATCAATCACTTAAAATGAAACACTTAAAAAAGGGAAAAATATATTATCAATGAAATCATGAATCTATTTATGTTATGAATTTTGTGAACCTTAAAAATGATTTTGATGATTTAAATTTGAAATGAGTTTTATCAAAATCATGATCTTGATTTCTTGGAATAACATGAGATTTCCTTTGACGATCATTTTGATTATTTAAAAGGAGATTTGTCGAAATAATTCATGGAATTTGGATTCATGAATTAATCCTTCATTTGTTTATGAGATTGTTGAAATCTTTGTACCTTTGAATTCCTTTCCTCCTCCCTTCGATTTTTAAATTTATACATGTTATATGTTGAAAATTTGAAACCATGTTTTGATATCATGCATACCCAAGAAATGTTGATTTGACATATAAAGACTAAGGCATGCTTAGATGAAAAAGAATCACTTAAAAAAAAAAAATACTTTTCCCATCTGATCGAGATTAATGATTCATGATATTTTGTGAATCTCGAAATTGATTTTGATGACTTGATCATGAGTTTCAAGTTAACGATTCGATTTAAATAAGTTTTATCTAAATCATCATCTTGATCTTGAAAAATTGGAATCACAAATAATATCTTTTGGTATTCATGAAATGAAAGTATTGGTATTCATGACTTGAATTTGATTGAAACATTGCATGCTTAAATTAATCATTCTCCTATGTTTCAAAATTCTTTAAATGCCTTATGTGACAATTGAAAATTAATTTGCTTTATGATGAATCACGAATCATGACTTGATCTATGATATTGATATATTTTAATCATGATCCTTGGTTGTATAATTCTTTTGCTCTATTAAAAGATTTGTCGAATGAATCATGTCATTCTTGAATTTTCTTGATATCATAACATGATTTTGTAATATGGCTTGTATAATGATTAAATTTTTTAGCCATTGATTTCTCCCTTCTTTTCGATAATGATAAAGGGGGAGTTAGTTTACTAGCCTACATATTTCAAAGGAAGAAAAATTTGCTAGCTCGATCATTTCATTGAAAGAACTTGCTATCATGAACGCTACCAATGAATTGCAAATATTGCAATATAAAGTGAAGCAAAGAATTGCTATCTCGAAAGAAGCAAAAATTGCAAAACTTAGATAACTTGCAATATAATTGCTCTTGCCATGCTTTGTATCAAAAATAGGTTGATATTCTTAAAAGCATCACATTAAATTTTTTAGTATCGCAATGTATCACATGTATTGCAAATTGAAATTTATGAGACTATTATCATATCATGTTTAACAATTGATATCTTTCATGACATGATTTCTTTACATTTTTGTCTTGTATGTATCATGTGATGATTGAAATATTGATTGATGCAAATTCATAATTTATGTAAAAGTCTAAATCATTGGTTCCTCTCCTTCTTTTCGTCAATGACATAGGGGGAGAAAGATTGCTAGCTCAAGGCAAATGCTGGCAAGCTTGTACTCTTCCCTACTTTTCGACAAAAACAAAAAAGAGAAAGCTTTTGCTAGTTAGAACATGCAAAGAAAAGCAAAGTGCAATCTTGCACAAGAAGCAAATGTTGAATTACTATGTTGTGATGAAAATCTAGCTTCACGTTACAAAAACTTGAATATCTTTTAAAATAGCTAGAGCTACTTCTCCTTTTTGTTGATGACATAGGGGGAGAAGTATATTGATGACTTTATGCATTGAATTGAATATTTTATATATTTGCATGATGGTTTAAATGTTTTTCATAACATGTGATGAATGTTGCTTGGAATTGGGATAATCCAAGTGTTCTATCAATGGCATATTGATAGGGGGAGTTTGTTAAAACTCTGGGGAGTTAAGGTTAACTCCGGTAGTCATCAATTAGTTGTCATCATCAAAAAGGGGGAGATTGTTGAATCTCGGATTTTGATGATGAAACTAATTGATTGTGTTTAGATGTTTAACTGCATTTTGAGTGATGCAGGTCTACTCGATCAGGATTAGACAGTTGACGCAGAAGGAATTGACGTTGCGCCGGAGGAGATCACGTTAGGATATTGGACGGTAGGACGCTTCGGACGTCGGGCATCGGGCCAAGGAGAGCGGAATTGCACCAAGGATATCAGGGTTGCGGAGGTCAACCGTCGATTGGGCAACAAGCCGCAAGAGAGAACGATGCGCTGAAGAATCGGACGAAGCGCCAACCAATGACGTGCCGGGCAACAGAATGTCAATTCGCGTTGTAATAATTGTCTAGATCGGAGTAGAGTTTTGGCTTATGTGTGCAGGATTAACTACGATAACGATGAAGACATAAAGCGAAACAAAGTGCCGGAGTCAAGCGCGAAGGATTCGTTGGGAGTTCGAGAGTTCGACGGAAGTCTGAAGGTTCGTCGGGAATGCTGTCGGAACTAGCTGAGAATGAGTAGGGAGCTTGCTGAAGGGTTTTTCGGAAGCTCGCCAAAAGGTTCGTCGGAAGTTCACGGAGCTCACCGAGAAAGATCGGAGCTTGCCGAAGAAGCTCGTCGGAACTCGCCAAGATCAAATCGTGAAGTCTAGGAGCTTGCCGGGAGTCCGCAGAATGGTTTCCGAGAGTTTATCGGAAGACCGCCGGAAGTTCGCCAAAAGCTCGCCGGAAGAAGTCTTGACTTATGGACTTTGTAATAGCTTAGAAAATGTCTTTAAATTTGTAGTTAGCACGTTAATTAGGGCTAGGATTAGGTGTTAATCCTATGACCCAAGTAGGGGCCAATTCGGCCCAAGTTCGGACTAGTTTGGGCCAATTTTGGAGCCCACCAGTGAGCTGAAATAGTGTAGGCGGTGGCACCGCCCAGAGGCCGAGAGCTGGGCGATGGCACCACCTGGGCTGGGCGGTTGCACCGCCCAGCACCCGAGAGCTGGGCGGTGGCACCGCCAGCATCGGAAACATAAGAGAATTCAAATTTTTGAAGCCCAAATTTGAATCCTCTTGAGGCATATAAATACCCCTCAATTCTCAGCAGAGAGAACTACTTTTTGAGCAGCAAGTGATTGAGAGAAAGGTCTTAGAAAAGTCTTAGCAATCCTTGGTTTTCAATTTGCTAGTGTTCACCTCCTTCTTTCTTGAAAATCTGTAAGAGTGTGAACTGCTTGTAAAGAGTTGTAAGAGGGGTATTTACCCTTCCATTTTAAGAGATTTGCTAGTGAAAGGTGGGAGCCTCGTCGAAGAGGGGCCTCGCAAGTGGATGTAGGTCATTTGACCGAACCACTTTAAAAACGGCGTAATCTCTGGTTTGCATTTCATTGTTGCTATTCACATTACTGCAAACTTTCTTACTTGCTTTATTTACTCATTACCTTAGCTGCTCTACTATACGAATACGCTTTCAAGTTCAATTTTTACCGTATGAAAGATTTATCAAAACCGACATTTTAATTCGCTGCACTAATTCACCCCCCCCCCCCCCCCCCCTCTTAGTGCTCTTGATCCTAACATAGAGATGTGGAGAGACAAGTAAAGAAATGTCGAGTGTGTCATTTGTCAAAAACAAGAAGTCAAAATTCTGGATTTTACACTCCGTTGCCTGTGCCAAATGCTCCATGGGAGGAAGTGAGTCTTGATTTCGTGTTAGGCCTGCCAAGAACTTAAAGGAATAAGAATTCTATCATGGTTGTTGTTGATAGATTTTTAAAAATGTCTTACTTTGTTCCCTATAATAAATCGAATGATGTAGGATAGTATGAACAATAAAATTAGCACATATCAGAAACACATGCAGAACAACGAAACGTACATGTGCCTTCCGAGTCAATACGATGCAAATATAATCTTTCACAAATGTATTTAGATTTGAAAGGAAATAAAAGCAAAAGCATACAAGGATTCCAATCAATCACATATAGCTCAATTGAAATAAGAAGGTTAGATGAATTCAATATCCAAAGGAATGAAACTGGAATAAGCACATATCGAAAATAAATGCGGAACAATGAAATATACATGCGCCTATACAAGTCAATACGATACAGCATAAACTTTATACAATAGGTTTCAAGAATACAAATAATTTAAGAACAAGAGAATATAAGAATTTAAAGTAGTAATATAAAGCTCAATTGAATAAAGAAAGCTAAATAAAATCAATTTCCAAATGAATGAAACTGGAATATGCGAAATCGACCAAAGCTTGATTTTTAATAGAATTTGAGAGGCGCATTAAACAAATGATTCAAACTATCAATTGTACTCCAATATACTCAAAAAACTATTGTCGAAAGATACTTCAATCTATTTTTAGATAAAATAAGTTTCATATAAATCGAAGTTTCCAACAAAGAGTTATAATTGATTTAGTAACCAAATGTCAGAAAACAAAATCATTGTTTTGCAGAATTCATAGGGTCAGATTCAATAGATAACTGGATAGGCATTTGGATTCTAAAATTTTCAATCCATATATTAAAAGAAAGATCTATAAGTCTAGTTTCTAAGAAAGTAAGTTTTGCAAAAATCAGAGTTTCCAACAAGGACTTATAGGCAGTTTAGTGTCTAAAGGTTAGAAATTACAATCCTAGTTTTGTAGAATCCATAGGCTCATTTGAAATAGAAGTTTGGGTAGGCAAATTTACTTCAAATTCTTTAGATAAGCTGTCCAAAGAAATGTTTATGAGTCTATATTTTGATCAAATAAGTTTTGTCTAAATTAGAAATCTATGCAGGGATTTATAGCTAAAACAAGGTGCAAGGGTCAGAATCTCAGAAGTTTTCCATATTAAAATCCTTACGTCTAAACAAGAGATGTATCAAATGCAAGGCTAGAATAATTCAAAGTTTTCATATTCAAGGCAAAAGCAGAGACAGAATTACAGTAGAAAAGATCAAAACCTATGCAATAGGAAGGATCAGAACACTTTCCTTTGGAAGATTTTGATCCGAAGATCTGAAAAAGGTGTACGCCCGAATCCTTCTTCTATTTTTCCTCCATCTCCTCTCCCTATTTCATTTACCATACCTATCTTCTTTTTTTCCCTGCCATAGCTACCACTGCCACAATCACAACCGCAGTTGCAGCCACCACCGCAGCCACTTCCACTACACTTCTTTCTCCTTTTTCTCATTCCTTCTTTTTCTTTCCCAAAAGTAACTAACACAACTGCCACAGCCACCACCGCTGCCACTGCCACAGTAGTAGCCATGGCTGCAGCCGCTATCACAACTGCAGCCCCTTCCACTATACTACTTTCTTCCTCCTTTTTTGTAGATGCAACCGTTGTAGTAACAACTGTAACATCCTTCATTTTTGAAAATTTATAAGAACTTATTTGTAAATATGAGGATTATTTTTAATAATTCTTTAGCACTAAATATTTTTTTATATATATTGAAAGTATTGTGAGGGACCAAAATGTGAATCTCATTAATTGGAGATTATTTATGAAATATTCACATTAAGAAAAATAAATAAATAATAAAATGGAGGACATGTGGCATTAGCAAGGATGAGCCGCATACATTTATTCTAAAGATGACACCTAAACCTCCATGCATGCTTGCCACCTCACTACTTTAGCATGAACCAAACCTAAGTAATTTAAGGCACAATTGAGGGAAAACTTTGCAGCCAACGTAACTTGAGAAGAGGAGAAGGAATTGAAGGAGAAGAGAAAGAGAAAGAATTGAAGAAGAAGAAGTTTTATCTTGGCTTAAGGCTTTGCATCAATTCCCCCATATTTGGAAATCAAAACTTTTTAAGGCAAGTATTCTAACCCCACCCAACAGAATCCTAATCTCTGTTTTCTTTTCAATTCTACAAAATTTGAAAGATTTCAACTAAGAACCAAACATTTCTTTCATTTTGATACAAAGCCAAGAATCTATAATTTTTTAGTAATCTGACCTTCATGCATTTTTTCTATCCTAACTTTTTGTACTAAACTCTGCTTTAGGCAAAACCTATTCCATTTGAAAGTAAACTCGAAGGCCTTTATTTTGATACTTGGATTTTATGATTTGGAGTCGAAATGCCTAATATGACTTTTGTTGCAATTAACCCTACAGATTCTACAAAATAGGGACTGTAATTTCGGACCTTCTGTTACTAAATTGCTCATAACTCTCTAGTAAAAATTCTGAATTATGTAAAACTTAGTTCTTTTGAAACAAGATTTGCATATCTTTCTTTTTGACACCTAATTTGGAAATTTTAAAGTATTCTTGCCTTCTGAAACATCTATTTAAATTTATTCTATCTATTCTACAAAACAGAGATGATCAATCTGACCTTGCGTTACTAAATTGCTCATAACTCTCTAGTGAAAATTCTGAATTATGCAAAACTTGATTTTTTGGGAACTAGATTTGCATATCTTTCTTTTGACACTAATTTGAAAATTTTGAAGTATGTTTGCCTTCTAAAACATCTATTTAAATTGATTCTATCAATTCTGCAAAAACAGAGATGATCAATTCTAACCTTCCTTTACTCTATTTATTGCAACTTCCTATTTTGGAAAATAGATTAATCCAGCTTTCACATGACACCTATTTTTAGTGAATTGGAGAATGCTTGGTCACTCAAACAAATCAGGAAATGTACCATTCAAATTCTGCCAGAATTGAGAACTTGTTGAGTTTTGCCTATTCAAGTTTCATTCTATTGGAAATTTGATTTCTGCTAAATTCTTCTTCAATTGAGCTTTATATTAGACCTTTAAAAATTCTTATATTGTTCATCCTGAAATTGTTGTATGACTGAAATTTATTATATAATGTTTTGTTTGCATTTTCTTGTTTGATAAAGGCACACGCATATTTCCATTGTTTCCGCATGTGCTTCCGATATGTGCCAATGTCATTGTTTATGCTACCCTTTTGTACTTTGGTGTCTTGTGGGATATTGTGAACCTTTGCCAGAAATGGTAAAGGGAGTTATGCATAGAGCCCGCGATGCTCTACCGGCCCCATTGACTTCACACAGACATGAGTGGATGGAGCTCCCAAACATGGGAGACTTATGCTTGGTGATCATCATGAAATGGATGAATCACATTATGTATGTGGTCCCACAGCGCTCTCTATGTTTTTGATATGATATCCAAAGCTTTGCTTATGAGTTTATATTTACATCAAAAATGACATACAAGCTTGTGTTTATTATTCGGTTCACTTGTTATACTTTGAAGTGTTTCGTATGTCATTGTTATGCTCCGAAACACTCTTACGCCTTTGATATACACCTAAATGCTTCATGTGCCATTTGATACATGCCTAAATACTTCTTTTGCCAATGAAATGCTCCAATTTCCTTTCTCCTATTGTTATGTCTAATGTCTATTTTCGAATGAGATAACCCTTTGTGATTTTTATATCAAATGAAATGATTTCAAATGAACACTAGTATTTTTTGCTTTTGTTATCTTGATACTAAGCCAGCTTGAACTTCTCCTATTGTCATGGATATGTTAGTCGCTTGCTAAGCTCTTTATGGTCACCCTGTTGCTATATAAATTTTTCAGGGTAGCTTGTCACGCACTGAAAAGCTAGAATTAGGTTAAAGCAGTGAAAGGCTAGAAGATTTTTGGGCTAATCTTTGTTGGTTGATAGGTTTTTGTTGTATAGCATACTTTACTTCTGATGTAATGTTAAGGATATGTTGATACTATGTGTTGTAAGAGTTCAAAGGACTGCTCATGTTTATGGAATGATAAGTTTAAGTTGTATAATGATGAGAACTCATGGTAAATAATTATTTTTTTGTGATTGTATATATTTCTATGATTATGGATTTGTGTTGTGGTTGATGTTTAGTTGAGCTGCGGATTTTATGAATCTCTGAGTGAATTGGAGTATGATTTATGAAATGTACAGGTTTATGAATTGTGAATATTGATTTGAATGATTCTTAGTATCCTCAAATATTAGATTGGATCTTGGATTGATTTGTGATGATGAATTATAATATTATTGATTTTAGACAGGGTCACACCTCCTGAATGGATTAAATTCGGGGGGGTCATGACAAAGTTGGTATTAGAGCATGGTTTGAGGATTTCTAAGAATTTTGATATACTACATGTGTAATAAATTTTAAGGTTTAGTGATTTTTATTTAGAGACTAATCAAAAGTTTTCTTTTGCTATTTTTAGGAAGCAAGGATGACAAGGTCATCTGGTACTCCTGTTGCATCTACTTCTGATCAATTGAGTGGAATTATGAAAACTCTAGAGGCTATGACACAAATAATGCAACAACAAATCCGACAAGGAAGAAATGATGAAACGGGAAATTTAAACTAGACTGGGTTGGGAATTGAACAGTTTAAAAAGCTTAGTCCTCCCAGTTTTAGTGGTGAGCTAGACCCAATGGTAGCAGAACAATGGATGATGCGAATAGAGAAAATATTTGATGTTTTAAATTGCCTAGATGATAAGAAGGTTTCTCTTGCTACCTTCATGCTAGAAGGAGAGGCTGAGCACTGGTGGCGAACCATGAAGAGGATTTCTGAAGTTCGACAGGAGCCAATCACTTGGAAGGTATTTACTGAAAAGTTCAATGATAAATATTTTCCAAATTGTATTAGAGAGCAGAAAGAATTGGAGTTCTTAAATCTCATTCAGGGAAATTTGACAGTAGCCAAATATGAGTCTAAATTCACTGAGCTCTCTAGATTTGCCACGCATATGATCGATGATGAATATAGGAAAACAAGAAGATTTGAAAGAGGACTAAGGCCGGCAATAAGAAGCCGGATATCAGCTTTAAAACTCCAGGTATACACTAATGTAGTTGAAAGAGCTTTCATACTTGAAAAAGACTTGGAGAAGATCCAAGAAATCAGGGACAAGAACAACAAGGATAAGTTTGTTGGTAAAGTAAGAGAGGAAATGAAGTAGAAAGAAGTAACAAGAGGGTAAAGGTACCTAGATTTGAGAAAGGAACTCTATCGTGTACAAAATGTGGACGTAATCATGAAACAAGTGAGTGTTTTTGGGTGACTGGAGCCTGTTTTGCTTGTGGAAAGTTAGATCATAAAGTCAGAGACTGCCCACTAAACAAGGAGAAAGAGCCACTCCCCCTAAGCCAACAGCCCATGCTAGAGTATATGCTATCACAGAATAAGATTTCAAAGCCTCTAATCAGTGGTTGAAGGTAAGAGAGGAAATGAAGTAGAAAGAAGTAACAAGAGGGTAAAGGTACCTAGATTTGAGAAAGGAACTCTATCGTGTACAAAATGTGGACGTAATCATGAAACAAGTGAGTGTTTTTGGGTGACTGGAGCCTGTTTTGCTTGTGGAAAGTTAGATCATAAAGTCAGAGACTGCCCACTAAACAAGGAGAAAGAGCCACTCCCCCCTAAGCCAACAGCCCATGCTAGAGTATATGCTATCACAGAATAAGATTTCAAAGCCTCTAAATCAGTGGTTGAAGGTATTCTACATGTTTCTAATAGAAATGCAAAAGTTTTGTTTGATCTTGGTTCCAACTTATCTTTTGTTTCATAATATTTTGCTCGTCACTTGGGCATTTAACCTAAACCACTGGATTATTTGCTACACGTAACTACTGCTATTGGGGATTCTTTGACTACAAATCCGGTTTATCCATCTTGCTTGATTTCCATCGGAGAACATGAACTCCTTGCCGATTTGATACTCCTAGAAATCCAAGGTTTCGATATTATACTGGGCATGGATTGGTTATCTTCCTATCATACTAGTATTAATTGTTATACAAAAATAATTACTTTCTGCATACCAAATCAGCGTATCTTCTACTTTGAGGGTATTAGGTATGATTTGCCTCTTTACTTAATATCAGCACTTCAAACTCAACGCCTTATGCAGAAGGGATGTTGTTGTTATGTTATATATGTAAAGGAACATTCAGAACAAGAAACACACCTAAATGAAATTTTCATGGCTAAAGAGTTCCCTGATGTATTCCCAGAGGATTTGCTTGGACTACCTCCAGATAGAGAAGGTGAATTTGTTATTGATTTAGTCATTGGGATAGCCTCAATATCTAAGCCTCCCTATAGAATGGCACCACTCGAGCTCGAGGAATTGAAGAAGCAAATACAAGAGTTGTTAGATAAGGGTTTCATTCGACCCAGCTTCTCACCGTGGGGTGCTCCAGTGCTATTAGTTAAGAAGAAGGATGGGACGTTGAGACTTTGTATTGATTATAGACAGTTGAATCAAGTGACCATAAAAAATAAGTATCCCCTACACAGGATTGATGACTTGTTTGATCAATTGCAGGGAGCATAATTATTCTCCAAGATTGATCTAAGATCATGTTACTATCAGTTGAAGGTCGAAAAGGAGGATATTTCAAAAATAGCCTTTAGAACTCGATATGGTCACTACGAATTTTTAGTAATGCCTTTTGGCTTGACTAATGCTCCTGTAGCTTTTATGGAACTGATGAATAGAATATTTCGGCCACTCTTAGATGATTGTGTAATTGTATTAATTGATGACATATTAGTATATTCAAGGAGTAATCAAGAGCATGATAAACACTTCAGAGAAGTATTATCTATACTAAGAGAAAAGAAGCTGTATGCAAAGTTCAGCAAATGTGAATTTTGGTTAAAGGAAATTGCTTTCTTAGGCCACGTGATTTTAGGAAAGGACATATCTGTTGATCCAAAGAAGGTGGAAACAATAGTTAATTGGGAAGTGCCAACAAATGTAATAGAAATTAGAAGTTTCTTGGGCATGGCAGGTTATTACAGGAGATTTGTAGAGAGATTTTCTCAAATTGCTCATCCCCTCACCAAACTGACTCAAAAGAATATGAAATTTGAATGGAGTGGTGATTGTGAGCAAAGTTTTCAAGAATTAAAAAGGAGATAGATTAGTGCCCCTATTCTTAGTATTCCGAGTGGTAATGAAGGATTTATAGTTTATACTGATGCTTCAAGAAAGGGCCTTGGGTGTGTTTTGATGCAAGAAGGGAAAGTAATTGCTTATGCTTCAAGGCAGCTAAAGAATTATGAATTGAATTATCCGACTCATGATTTGGAATTGGCAGCAATCATTTTTGCTCTAAATATTTGGAGACATTACTTGTATGGGCAGACATTTGATACATTTACTGATCACAAGAGTTTAAAGTACATTTTTACACAGTAGGAGTTAAATATGAGGCAACAAAGATGGATAAAACTCTTAAAGGATTATGATTATACCATCCATTATCACCTAGGTAAAGTAAATGTTGTAGCTGATGCACTTAGTAGAAAATCTACAAGTTTTATGGCTAGTCTGGTTGTGAAACAATGGAAGCTATTAGAAAGAAATTATGATTCGAATGTAATGAGGAAAGGGCAAGACTCAATAATGTTGATGGCCTCTATCCAGGTGCAAACTGATCTCATTCAACAAATTAAAGAAGAACAACTACGAGATCCACATTTAATATACTTAAGGAATAAAGTTGAAAAGGGACTGAAGTTGAACTTTCAAATTTCAGAGGATGGCCTATTGAGATTTGGGGATAGAATATGTGTTCCAAATGACTCAAATATCAAGAACCAAATCTTGAATGAAGGTCACAATTCAAAGTACACCAGGCATCTTCGTAGTACGAAAATGTATAGAGATCTCTAAAGTCATTATTGGTGGAAAGGCATAAAGAAAGAGATTGCAATAAATGTTTCAAGGTGTTTGACATGTCAGCAAATCAAAGCAGAACACCAGAGACCTGGAGGTTTGTTACAGCCCTTAGATTTTCCTGAATGGAAATAGGAATGCGTTACTATAGATTTTGTTTCAAGACTACCCAGGACCTCTAGAAAGCATAATGCTATTTGGGTCATTGTTGATAGGTTAACCAAATCTGCACATTTCTTACCAATCAATATGACTTATTCTCTTGATAGGCTTGCAGATTTGTATGTTGATGAAATAGTAAGACTTCATGGTGTCCTGAAGGAGATCATCTCGGATAGAGACTCCAGATTTCTTTCTAGATTGTGGAGGAGATTACAAGATTTTATGGACACCAAAGTAAAGTTTAGCACTACCTATCACCCTCAGACTGATGGTCAATCTGAAAGAATAATTCAAGTACTTGAGGATTTTCTTAGAGCCTATGTTATGGATTAGAGAGGTGAATGGGATAAAAATATTTCTCTTATTGAGTTCACTTACAATAATAGTTACCATTCGAGCATTTAGATGGCTCCTTATGAAGCATTGTATGGGCGAAAGTGCAGAATGCCTATATGTTGAGAGGAAGTTGGTGATAAAAAGTTGTTAGCACCAGATAAAGTACAAGAGACTACTGAAAAGATTCAGGTTATCATAAAAAGACTAAAGGCTGCTCAAAGTCGGCAAAAGAGCTATGCAGACAACAAAAGATGAGATATCAAGTTCCAAGTAAGGGATTTTGTATTCCTAAAGGTCTCCCCTTCCAAAGGCGTTGTAAGATTTGGAAAGAAATGAATGTTAAACCCAAGGTTCATTGGATCTTTTGAGATCCTTGAAAGAATTGGCTCTGTCGCTTACAAGATTATCTTGCCACCATCGATGTGTCATATCCATGATATATTTCATGTGTCAATGCTCAAAAAGTATATACCCGATCCCTCTCATGTCATTGAGTATGAGCCGATTGTGATTGAGAAAGACTTGTTTTACAAGGAAGACCCCATTCAGATTATTGATAAAAAGGAGAAGATCTTAAGAAATAGAATCATCACTTTGGTTAAAGTAATTTGGAAGCATCATCCTACAAATGAAGCGACTTGGGAGCTAGAGCAAGAAATGAAGAAAGATTATCCTCATCTTTTCGTCGAAAGAGGTATGACAAATTTAGAGGACTAAATTTTCTTTTCAGGGGGGAGAGTGTAACATCCTTCATTTTTGAAAATTTATAAGAACTTATTTGTAAATATGAGAAATTTTTTTAATAATTCTTTAGCACTAAATACTTTTTTATATATATTGAAAGTATTGTGAGGGACCAAAATGTGAATCTCATAATTGGAGATTATTTATGAAATATTCACATTAAGAAAAATAAATAATAATAAAATGGAGGACATGATTGGCATTAGCAAGGATGGAATGCGTTACTATAGATTTTGTTTCAAGACTACCCAGGACCTCTAGAAAGCATAATGCTATTTGGGTCATTGTTGATAGGTTAACCAAATCTGCACATTTCTTACCAATCAATATGACTTATTCTCTTGATAGGCTTGCAGATTTGTATGTTGATGAAATAGTAAGACTTCATGGTGTCCTGAAGGAGATCATCTCGGATAGAGACTCCAGATTTCTTTCTAGATTGTGGAGGAGATTACAAGATTTTATGGACACCAAAGTAAAGTTTAGCACTACCTATCACCCTCAGACTGATGGTCAATCTGAAAGAATAATTCAAGTACTTGAGGATTTTCTTAGAGCCTATGTTATGGATTAGAGAGGTGAATGGGATAAAAATATTTCTCTTATTGAGTTCACTTACAATAATAGTTACCATTCGAGCATTTAGATGGCTCCTTATGAAGCATTGTATGGGCGAAAGTGCAGAATGCCTATATGTTGAGAGGAAGTTGGTGATAAAAAGTTGTTAGCACCAGATAAAGTACAAGAGACTACTGAAAAGATTCAGGTTATCATAAAAAGACTAAAGGCTGCTCAAAGTCGGCAAAAGAGCTATGCAGACAACAAAAGATGAGATATCAAGTTCCAAGTAAGGGATTTTGTATTCCTAAAGGTCTCCCCTTCCAAAGGCGTTGTAAGATTTGGAAAGAAATGAATGTTAAACCCAAGGTTCATTGGATCTTTTGAGATCCTTGAAAGAATTGGCTCTGTCGCTTACAAGATTATCTTGCCACCATCGATGTGTCATATCCATGATATATTTCATGTGTCAATGCTCAAAAAGTATATACCCGATCCCTCTCATGTCATTGAGTATGAGCCGATTGTGATTGAGAAAGACTTGTTTTACAAGGAAGACCCCATTCAGATTATTGATAAAAAGGAGAAGATCTTAAGAAATAGAATCATCACTTTGGTTAAAGTAATTTGGAAGCATCATCCTACAAATGAAGCGACTTGGGAGCTAGAGCAAGAAATGAAGAAAGATTATCCTCATCTTTTCGTCGAAAGAGGTATGACAAATTTAGAGGACTAAATTTTCTTTTCAGGGGGGAGAGTGTAACATCCTTCATTTTTGAAAATTTATAAGAACTTATTTGTAAATATGAGAAATTTTTTTTAATAATTCTTTAGCACTAAATACTTTTTTATATATATTGAAAGTATTGTGAGGGACCAAAATGTGAATCTCATAATTGGAGATTATTTATGAAATATTCACATTAAGAAAAATAAATAAATAATAAAATGGAGGACATGTGGCATTAGCAAGGATGAGCCACATACATTTATTCTAAAGATGACACCTAAACCTCCATGCATGCTTGCCACCTCACTACTTTAGCATGAACCAAACCTAAGTAATTTAAGGCACAATTGAGGGACAACTTTGCAGGTAACGTAACTTGAGAAGAGGAGAAGGAATTGAAGGAGAAGAGAAAGAGAAAGAATTGAAGAAGAAGAAGTTTTATCTTGGCTTAAGGCTTTGCAATCAATTCTCCCATATTTGGAAATCAAAACTTTTAAGGCAAGTGTTATAACCTCATCCAATAGAATCCTAATCTCTGTTTTCTTTTCAATTCTACCAAATTTGAAAGATTTCAGTTGAGAACCAAACATTTCTTTCATTTTGATACAAAGCCATGAATCTATAATTTTTCGGTAAATCATGCGATTTCAGTTGAGAACCAAACATTTCTTTCATTTTGATACAAAGCCATGAATCTATAATTTTTCGGTAATCTGACCTCCATGCATTGTTTCGGTCCTAACTTTTTGTACTAAACTCTGATTTAGGCAAACCTATTTCATTTGAAAGTAGACTCGAAGGCCTTTATTTTGATACCTGGATTGAATGATTTTGAGTTGAAATGCCTAATATGACTTCTGTTGCAATTAACCATATAGATTCTACAAAATAGGGACTGTAATTTCGGACCTTCTGTTACTAAATTGATCATAACTCTCTAGTAAAAATTCTGAATTATGTAAAACTTAGTTCTTTCAAAACTAAATTTGCATATCTTTTTTTTGACACCTAATTTAGAAATTTTAAAGTATGTATGCCTTCTGAAACATCTGTTTAAATTGATTCTATCTATTCTGCAAAACGGAGATGATCAATTCTGACCTTCTATTACTAAATTGCTCATAACTCTCTAGTAAAAATTTTGAATTATACAAAACTTAATTCTTTGGGAACTAGATTTGTATATCTTTCTTTTGACACCTAATTTGGAAATTTTGAAGTATGTTTGCCTTCTAAAACATCTATTTAAATTGATTCTATCAATTCTGCAAAAACAGAGATGATCAATTCTAACCTTCCTTTACTCTATTTATTGTAACTTCCTATTTTGGAAAATAGATTGATCTAGCTTTCCCATGACACCTATTTTTAGTGAATTGGAGCATGCTTGGTCACTTAAACAAATCAGAAAATGTACCATTCGAATTCTGCCAGAATTGAGAACTTGTTGAGTTTTGCCTATTCAAGTTTCATTCTATTGGAAATTTGATTTCTGCTAAATTCTTCTTTAATTGAGCTTTATATTAGTCCTTTGAAAATTCTTGTATTGTTCATCCTGAAATTGTTGTATGACTGAAATTTATTATGTAATGTTTTGTTTGCATTTCCTTGTTTGATAAAGGCACACGCATATTTCCATTGTTTCCGCATATACTTCCGATATGTGCCAATGTCATTGTTCATGCTACCCTTTTGTACTCTGGTGTCTTGTGGGATATTGTGAACCTTTGCCAGAAATGGTAAAGGGAGTTATGCATAAAGCCTGCGATGCTCTGTCAGCCCCATTGACTTCACACCGATGTGGGTGGATGGAGCTCCCAAACGTGGGAGACTTATGCTTGGTGATCATCTTGAAATGGATGAATCACATTATGTATGTGGTCCCACAGCACTCTCTATGTTTTTGATATGATATCCAAAGCTTTGGTTATAAGTTTATATTTATGCTTTGGATAAAAATGGAATGCATGCTACATTAAACATGACATACAAGCTTGTGTTTATTATTCGGTTCACTTGTTATACTTTGAAGTGTTTTGTATGTCATTGTTATGCTCCCAAACACTCTTACACCTTTGATATGCACCTAAATGATTCATGTGTCATTTGATATATGCCTAAATTCTTCATTTGCTAATGAAATGCTCGAATTTCCTTTCTCCTATTGTTATGTCTAATGCCTTTTTTCGAATGAGGTAACCCTTTGTGATTTTTATATCAAATGAGATGATTTCAAATGAACACTGGTATTTTTTGCTTTTGTTATTTTGATACTAAGCCTACTTGAACTTCTCCTATTGCCATGGATATGTTAGTCGCTTGCTGAGCTCTTTATGCTCACCCCATTGCTATATAAATTTTTCAAGGTAGCTTGTCACGCACTGAAAAGTTAGAATTGGGTTGAAGCAGTAAAAGGCTAAAAGATTTTTGGGCTAATCTTTGTTGGTTGATAGGTTTTTGTTGTATAGCATACTTTACTTCAGATGTAATGTTAAGGATTTGTTGATACTTATGTGTTGTAAAAGTTCAAAGGACCGCTCATGTTTATGGAATGATAAGTTTAAGTTTGTATAATGATAAGAACTCATGGTAAATAATTATTTTTTTGTGATTGTATATATTTCTACGATTATGGATTTGTGTTGTGGTTGATGTTTAGTTGAGCTATGGATTTTATGAATCTCTGAGTGAAGTGGAGTATGATTTATGAAACGTATAGGTTTATGAATTGTGAATATTGATTTGAATGGTTCTTAGTATCCTCAAATGTTAGATTAGATCCTGGATTGATTTTTTATGATGAATTATAATATTATTGATTTTAGATAGGGTCACACCTCCTGAATGGATTAAATTCGGGGGGGCGTGACAGCAGCCGCAGCCGCAACCACAGCGGCAACCCTCTTTTTTTTTCCCTTCCTTTCTTTCTCTTTCCCAAACGTAGCTATTGCAGCCATTGCCACTACTGCAGCTATCGCAGCCGCAACCACAAATGCAACCCCTTTTTTTTTCCTTTCCTTTCTTTCTCTTTCCCAAAAGTAGCTGCTGTAGCAACCACCGCCGTTGCCCCAACAGCTGTCACAGCTACAGCCACAGCCACCTTCCCCTCTTCCTCTTCTTCCCTCTCTTTCTTCTCTTCCAACTGCAACTGCCACCGTCGCAGCCGCAGCCTCTTCTTCCTCCCATGCTCTTCTTCTTCTCCTTCTTCTCTTCCAATTGTAGCTACCACCGCCACAACCACAGCCCCCTCTTTCCCTTCTTCTTCTTCTCCTTCCTCCCCTTCTTTTCCCCGACACACTGCCTCTCTTCTCCTTTGTTTCCTCCTACGGGTAACAGAGGTGCTGTAGCCCTAGCTGCTGCAACTACCTCTCTCTCCTCTCCCTCTTCCCTCTCTTCTTCTTCTTCTTCTTCTTCTTCTTTTCTTCTCTTCTCCCTCTTTTTCTTCCTCTTTTCTTCTCCTATTCTTCCCTTCTCCTTCCTGACGCCCCACACCTCCTCGTTGCAGCCCTTGCCGTAGCCACCCTCCTCTTTTCTTCTTCTTCCCTTTCTTCTCCCTTTTCTTCTTCTTCTCTTCTTCTTCTTCTTCTCTCCTCCTCTTCTTCTTCTTCTCTTATTCTCCCCAATGCCCCACAGCTTCCCTCTCTGTTTCCTATGGGAAACAGAGAGAGTGGGAGGCGGTGGGATAAGAATGCTATTTCCCTTTTTTTGTCTTTTTTTTTCAACTGAATAGTTTAATCACTAAAATTTTTATATTTATATATAGGTCCTCTAATTTTACAAATAGGTCCTTATAAATAATTTTCCAAATGTGAATGATATTACAATTATAAAGACGAAGTATGGTGTGACGTTGCTCCTATAAACGCTTGTCATTAGCTGTAAACATACTTATTCTTTTAAGGTGAATGAAAAGAAGATTATTTTAGCTCCACTACAACCTTCTGATATCAATGCATCAAAAAACGAAGTTAGTGCTTTCATGTCCTATGGTGAATGCAAGGGTGAATTGGACAGGGGTTGTCATGTTTTGGCTCTGGTGGTAGTAGTGGATAATGCATAATAGATTTTGGAAGAAAATTGATAGCACAATTTTTTTGGATTGAAAATGAACAAACTTACAAGAAAAGTCGACAGTACAATCCAGAATTTTGACTTCTTGTTTTTGCCAAATGACACACTTAGCATTGCTTTGCATGTCTCTCCATATCTCTAAACATCTTAGGCCAATAGAAGTGTAATTGAATAAGAGCTAGAGTCTTGTCTCTACCGAAATGTCAAACCAAAACACCACCATGAGCTTCAGCTATAATTACTTGTCTCAAAGAACAAGATGGAACACATAAAGCATTAGCTCGAAAAAGAAAACCATCAAAGATAGAAAATTATTGAAAAGAACCCGATTTGCAATTCTGTCATATTGAGCCAAAATCTACATCATTCTCATAGAGATCTTTGAATGTTTCAAATCCAACCACTTTAACTTCTACTACTGATAATAAAGAATGCTTTATGCTTAATGCGTCAGCAACTACATTTTGAACACTAGATTTGTGCTTGATTATAAAGTTATAAGATTATAAAAACTCCACCCAAGCTGCATGCCTCTTGTTTAGCTTGTGCTAGTGATTAATGAACTTTAATGCCTCATGATCAGAATATAGGACAAATGACTTGGCAAGAAGATATTGACTCCAATGAGACAAAGCTTGATAAATCACATAAAACTCCTTATCATAAGTGGAGTATTTCTTTCTCATATCATTCAGCTTTTCACTAAAAAATACAATAGGCTCTCTGTGAGAGATCGTAATTTCTAACCTTTCGATACTAAAAATACAATGGGCATTACCACCTCCTAGTCTAGTTGTACCACTTCATGAATCAAATCACTTTTCTTGTGAGTAGAAGGAAGAATGATTCATAGGAATTGATTATCGCATAGAAGATCAAGTCATTAATCCAAAGATCTATGAATCAAGGCTCTTCCTTTGCAAATAGAATGAGGAAAGACTCATGATCATCACATGAAAAATAAGGAATCAAGTTGTAAATACTAAAAGTCCATGAATTGAATCTTTTCTTTTATAAATAGCAAGAGGAAGGAATCATAGGAAATGATCTCGATTTTAAAAGAAAATTTCAAGTTATGAAAAAATAAGAAATCTGAAAATTGTATAAAGGAATTCATGCATTCGGAAGATTTAACAAGCCTAATTCTCTTCTAATAAAATCAAATTGTTCCTCGTTTAAAGGTTTTGTAAAAATGTCAATTAATTAATGTTTTGTATCAATAAATTCTAAAGATATGTCATGGTTATTAACATGATCTCTTATAAAATGATACATAATATCAATATGTTTAGTTCTAGAGTGTTGAATGGAATTTTTTGTTAAACATATTGCACTAGTATTATCACATTTTATAGATATATATTTTTAAGTGAATTCCATAATCTTCTAAAGTATTTTTCATCTAAATAACTTATGCATAACATGCACCTACTATTATATACTCAGCTTTGGTTGTAGATAATACAACCGAGTTTTGTTTCTTGGAAGACCAAGAGACAGATGTGCTTTTTCTATCTATTTGACAACTAGCAAAATCAACATCAAGATAAGCAAGTAACTCAAAGTTTTTAAAATTTGGATACCATAGTCCTAGATTAGGAGTTCCATTTAGATATCTAAAAATTCTTTTAATAGCTTTTAAGTGAGATTACTTAGGATTAGATTGAAATCTAGCACATAGTCCAACACTAAACATGGTATCGGGTCTAGTTGTTGTAAGGTATAATAAACTATCTATCTTTCCCCTATAAGTCTTTTGATCAAAATATTCTTTATTAATGTTCCTATCTAATTTTGTAGAAGTTCTCATTTGTGTATTAGTAGTCTTAGCATTATCCATATTAAATCATTTTAATAGATCTAAAGTATATTTTGTTTAACTAACAAAAAATCCATCACTAAGTTGTTTGATTTGTAAACCTAAGAAAAATTTAATTCCCCCATCAAACTCATTTTGAATTCATGACTCATACTCTTGGAAAAATATTCACATAAAGGCTCATTTAAAGATACAAAAATAATATCATCAACATAAATTTAAACAATGAGAAAGTTATTTTCAAAATGTTTAATAAACAATATAGTATCGACCTTACCTTTCATAAAATTATTTTAAATAAGAAAAGAACTAAGCCTCTCGTACCAAGCCGTAGGGGCTTGTTTTAATCTATAGAGAGCCTTAGTCAACTTAAATACATGATTCAAAAAATTAGCATTTTCAAATCCGAGAGGTTGTTTAACATAAACTTCTTCGAAAATAAATCCACTAAGAAAAGTACTTTTAACATCTATTTAAAATAACTTAAAATTATTATAACTAGCATAAGTAAGGAGAATCCTTATGGCTTCAAGTCTAGCCACAGAAGTGAATGTTTCTTCATAATCAATATCTTTTTCTTTGTTAAAACCTTTGGCCACTAATCTAATCTTATTTCTAACCATGATACTAAGTTCATCTTGCTTGTTTCTAAAGACTCATTTAGTACTAATTACCAAATAGTCACTAGGTCTTGGAACAAGTTTTCACATCTCATTTCTCTCAAATTGATTTAATTCCTCATGCATTATAATAACCCATGAATCATCTTTTAGGGCCTCGTCAATGCATTTAGGTTCAATTTGAGATAAAAAGGCTGCATTCACATAAAAAATTTTAAAAGAATAACGAGTCTAAATACCTTTTGATGTATCTCTAATAATTAGCTTCTTAGGATGAGCATTTACATACTTACAATTCTTAGATAAGGATTTTTTGGAAGAAGATTGCATCCAAATTGCTAGTGAGAGAAGAGGTTTCATTCAAATTTAAAGCATCAAAATTATTTTTCTTAAATTTGAAAATATCATTGAAAACAACATAAATAGATTCTTCTATAACTAAGGCTCTTTTATTAAACACAAGAAATCTTTAGAAGTAGAAGAATATCTAAGAAAAATGCCTTCATCAGATTTTGCATCAAATTTTCCTAAGGCATCTTTTTCATTTAAAACAAAATATTTACAATAAAAAATTTTAAAATATAAAAATTAGATTTTTTATTATTCCATAATTTATAAGGAGTTTTGAAAAGTAATGATCTTACTATAATCCTATTTATCACATAGCATGCTGTGTTAACGGTTTCAGCCCAAAAAATATTTGGGTAGGCTATGTTCGTTTAACATGGTTCATGTCATTTCTTATAAGCTTCTATTTTTTTTCAACTACTCTATTTTATTGTAGTTTTCTTAGAGTAGAGAAATTATGGTTGTACCCATTTGATTCACAAAAGTTTTGGAAATTACAGTTTTGAAACTTACCATCGTGATCACTATATATAGATGCAATCATAAAGTCTTTTTCATTTTGAATAAGTTTATCAAATTTTAAAAAAAAACTTAAAACAATCACTTTTGTGTGTCAAGAAATATGTCCAAGTGTATCTACTATAATCATCAACAATTACAAAAGCGTATTTACTACCTCCTAGGCTTGTTGTATTAATTAGTCCAAATAAATCCATATAGATTAATTGCAATGGTCTAGAGGTGCTTATTTGATTCTTTGACTTGAAACTACCTTTTATTTGTTTCCCTAGTTGACATAGATCACACACTTTGTCTTTGACAAACTTGATGCTAAGGCTTCCTCTTACTAGTTCTCTAGATGAAATTTGGGAGATCAGTTTCATGCTAGCGTGACCTAACCTCTTATACCAAAGCCAAGCATCATTACTTAAAGCCGAAATGCATATTTCATTACAAAGATCATCAATGTTAATAGTATACATGTTATTATGTTTTAAGGCAATCATAGATATATTTTTGTGTGGTCTCTCAATAATGCAAGTATTAGATTCAAATCTTATGATATATCCTCTATTACACAATTGACTAATCCTTAGAAAATTATGCTTTAAATCATCTACTAATATCATATCTTTAATCAAGAGGTTTGTTTTGTTACCTATGGTTCCTTTGTTAATGATTTTACCCCTATTGTTGTCTCCGAATGTGATATACCCTTCGTCTTAGCTAGTGAGCTTAGAGAATTGAGTTGAATCTCCCGGTCATGTGTCTTGAACATCCATTATTAAGGTACAATCTCTTACTCCTAGCTTATGATTGCAAGCATATCTAAAAGAAATATGATTTTTTCTTTTATGTACCAATTTAATCTTGGGTGCCTTATCATTTTGCATTGATTCATTTATGGTTCCTTTAGGGACCCAAATTAACTTATGTGGACTATACCTCTTAAATAGA